>VXAA01001723.1:361711-774984 GCA_013399115.1 Anseranas semipalmata | reverse complement strand
TATATATATATATATATGCATATAACTTATTAGCACCAATATTAGAGCCAGTTATTAATGCTTCTTCCCAAGAAGTCACTGAATGTTTTGCAAACTCCACAAACAAAACACTTCCATTTACTGAAACACAGATAATTTACAGGGGTAGGAAGGACAGGGGCATCCACAGGGGAGTACAAAGTGGAAGAAAAAAATAACAAAAGAAAGAACATGGCAAGAATAAAGGTAATTATTCCTAACTGGAATTTTGCCTCTCTCTCCAGACTAATACTCTGAAGTGGGTAAAAATGCTCCAGGATCTTTAACTACCATGACCTTAATTCCAATGCAAAAGAACATTTTACTTTTATTCAATTGAGAGAATAATTACTGTATTTTTAAATCTCTTTTTTTTTTTTCTTAAATATTAATCTACTGACAGTTACCACTGACACCAGTGGGCACTAGGTCACAGTCTGAAGGATTATGTCACTGCAACTTTATAAAAGTAGGCAATTTTAAAGAATATTAATAACATTAATAAATTCATTCAAAACACGCTCTGTGCCTATCTATCCCTTCCCTGCTACCTCACACAATGATTTTATTGGGTTGGTTTTGGTCTACTGCACCAAAATTGCTTTTGTTTATTTTTTTTATGGGAAAAATGGCTGTGTATAGATATTTATAATCCTTAATGTATTTCCAGCATGCTTGCTAAAATTTAAAAATAACAAAATTATGGCACCGTGGAGCTGAACTTTTAATCTGTTAATAGTATAATATGTGGACAAAATAGGCTGGTTAAGCAGACTGAATAGTCTTAAAATAAGAATTTTCAGGTCAAATATCTCACTCTCATTCTTATAGCCTTCACTTACAAAGATAACTTTTATTTTCCCATGCGAAGTGCAGGAGATGAGCAACATGGCTGAATGAGGACCCCAGTTTGATAAATAAGAGATTGACCCAGTGAAGTGCCTTGGAGAAATACTCTAGTATAAAAGTAGAAACAGCCGGGGATGATAAAATAAAGGTGTTTGGAGGGGAATGGGTTAATACAGAGAAAGAAAAGCAACTGCTGCTGCTGAGAGCTATGCATTTTTTTTTCCAGCAGCCACTCCAAAAGTATTATTACCTGTGTATGGCTTTGTTGCTTTTCTTGTCATCGTTTTTTCCAAGATGAACAGGAGTTGGGTGTATCTTGTAAATAGAATAGAGTAAGAGAGAACTGTACATGGCTCCCCCTAAATGCCACAAGAAGAGACATGCTTTATAAATACAATTGTTTTGCTTCATTTCATCTTCTTATTGGTGCTGGTTCCAAGCAAGTAGGACTTCAAGAGTTGGTCAATTTAGTGCAAGAGGAATGAATGACGCAGAAGCTTATGAGCTCTGAATCTAATATAAGCTGTGCTGCTGGGAATCAGGGGTAACACCACTGAACGCAATGTACAGGCCTTTGCATGAAAACACAGTGAAATCAGAAGGGGCCCCTGTAAGTCTCAGTGTCACTTACTCCTGTCACAAGAAGCCAATCCATCCCTGAAGCTGCAAATGCTCCCAAGCAGTATTAAATAACTAGGAAGAGCAAAATCATTTACTTGTAAATCACGTGCCCTTTTCAGGCAATACAGTGACTGTTTTTCCTTTCCTTCTCTTTCTTTTCCTTTTTCTTTTCTTTTTCTTTTTTTCTTTTTTTTTTTTTTTTTTCCATATTGCACGTAGTTTATCAGCAGGTTGGAAAAAAAAAAAAAAAAAAAAAAAAAAAAAAAAAACAGAAAAAACAAGGACACATCCATGGACAACAGGGCCATACAAGAGATATGAAAGGAAATAGGCAGAAATGTATCTCCTAACATCCCTAGTCGAATGATGGTGTATGCTGGAAAATACAAGAGGAACAGACTGCAGAAATTGGCCAGATGCTCTTCTGAAAAAGCATTATTTTTACACAAATTGCATACAAATTATTGGCCTGGACTCCCTGCAGAGCGATGCTTCTACTCACGGATAAAACATCATTGTATTGAAGGTAAGAGTAGCATCAATGGCTGCTACAGGACAAGAAGAGCCTAAGGCAGGGGCAGCCATCCTTCTTCACCTGACAAGGGGCATTCGGAAATCCCAGCAGCACATCCATGCACCCTCTGTCTTGGGAAGTTGGTGGATGAAAGGGCTTGAGGAGGAGCTCGCACTCAGGGAACAGCATTGGCTCCCCGGGGTCTCCATAGCTGCAGCACATGATGGGGCTGGGGAAGCAGCTGGTTTCCAGCACGACCCAGCAGCAGCCCAGTAACTGCTGCTGAGATGCTTCCTCCTGCAGCTGGAGGGTCACGGATACAGATTATCCATCACTCTTCACTAGGAGAACGCTGCTGCTGGCCAAATGATACAGCCCTAGCCTGGATGTTGCACTTGAAGCATACGCAAGCAGTAGGTTGTTCACGAAGAACAGATTCAGGCAAGCAAAGAGCTCAGATCTCCTCTCCGTACTTCCTATGGCTCACCCCTGAAGTGCTTTGTCCCACGTGAAGTCTCAGGGCTGAGGTGCAGCACAGAACCCCCTTAGAAGACAGCAGTGCCCTAGCGCTGGAAGAATTGCTCTCAGAAGTAATCAAGTGTCTCACAGAAAGGGGTCTTGAAAGCTAGGCACACCAATTTAAAGATTTAGCTAGAAGATTTTGACAAAGCCCCTTTAAATGGAGCAGATATTTGTCTCAGTGAATGGAAAAATACAGTACGAATTAAGTCTGCAGAATGAGAACATTGGAGGAAGCGACCTGCATTGACTGGTAGCCGATACTGCACCCCTCATGATGTGTAACTAATAACAGCACGCCAGACGTTCAGCTTGCGCATTAAATATTAATAACATTTTTCTTCTGACTCATCGTTAAGCTAGAGCCTTGCTGCACAGTGCAAACTGATTTACAGACCATCAGTGGCAGGCTCCCAAGCTGCCCGTGTTGCTCAGCTAAGCACCTGCTAGCCAGAGGTTTGCCAAGGGACCAGCAAGTGAGCTAGGTCAGAAACGGGGTGGTTTCAAGCGGAGAAAAACAACCTGGGTAGACAGACAGACAAACAACCGATCCTGCCGACTGACAGACCGCAGATAACGTACAGCACATGAAACGAATCCCTCTGCAGGGAGCCAGAGCTCCAGCCTGACTGCTTAGCTCTGAGGGTGCTGCCGATGCACCTGGTGTGCAGTGCCTCCCTCCCCGTTTGCGTCTTGGGTGAATGTCACGGCCGCTATAACCCTTCCAGGACAGCCATCCACAAGCAAGACATTCAGCCCACCCCAGAATAAGAATGTGACGGCACTATTTAGACAATGATAAACAGGACTTACTGTTCTCTCAAAAGAAAATGGTAGTCTCAGCCATGTTCATGGTAAAAGAGAGTCTGGCCGCTCCTTTATACCTCTTTTCTTCTCAAATAAGGTGGTTTCCACTTCATAAGCTTACAGTGCCTGCAGCTAGAAAGAAGTGCTTGCCTGAATCCACGGAGAGCATTTTGTAGGGAGATTCAGGCAAGCCATTTTTGAAATATGGAACTCAGCAAAATATAGATGCTGTACAACATTTGGAAAATGCTTTCAGTGATTCTTAGCAACGCCCTATCACAAAGGCAGCTTGTCTTAGAAGCTTCAAATGTAGTTTCTTTCAAAGACACTAGTGAATTCCAGCAGTATGGGACCAATTTTGAAAAGGCAAAAAGACAACTTGAGGAGTGAGTCAATGATGAGTTAGAAACATCAGAAGAGGGCGTCAGATTTTTAAAGAAAGTGCCAAACAACTCCTGGAGAACTGTGCTTTCATTTAAAAGACTAAATAAATAAAAAGTAGTAGCTCTAATCCTTTCTCCCTGTGAAGTTCTCAAAACATAGGTAGATCAGTAGAGTTGTTTTTCCACACAGTGAATTTTTTAGAGAAAGAGATGAGATTTATTTCATTCTGGGGCCTTTGGAGGGTGGGGGAAGAGAGGTATGTGTGGGAATCCTGGACCAACCCTTCACACTTTTCTCGTGTTCGCTAGGATTGCTCTTCTCCCACCAGCTGCTATGCAGAGATCCTAGGTCAGCTGGCAATACATCTCAGTGGATACTGTGTTGGGGTGAGCATTCAAAAGGTCAGTCCTTATTCACCCACTTGGGTGATCTTTGACAAGAAGCTCGAGAACTAGTTACACACAGCTTTCTGGATGTATAAAACAGATGAAGTAAGCTACAGAAGCCTCCTTCCTCACCTCTTTGAGGTCTTTTGTCATAGAGTGAGACAGATTCAGATATATGTGTTTGTGTACACATATGAACTCGCAAATACTAAGTATACATATGCATACAGACATGAACATTTATGATTCCTCCCATTAAGTTCATTCTTTCTTTCTCCAAGTCGCAGAGGACAACTGCATGTATCTGCATCCTGTATCGTTTTCCACAGCTCACTTTTCCTGCAAAACTTAGTGCTCTGTTCAGCTACACATAGCAACTGTGTCACTGGAAGAAACTTTCTCCCTCTCTCTCTCCCTCCCTCCTCTCTTTTAATATGTAAAAGATTCATTAATACATTCCACATAAAGATTCCTACCTACAATAATATTGCTGCTCTGCTCAGCAAAGATCGACGTTTACAGAGGAGAGGCACCACATTACCAAAGGTTTATTACTCTTATGAAATCTGCTCCAGAGCATTAGAAAGGTACAGAAAATTAGCAATTTTCAAAATAAGTGAATCAAATGCATTTTGTGAATCACCGCCTTTGTTCTTTTTTTTATTATTATTGTTATTATCATCTTTATTTGCTAATTTGCAGAACTATGAATGGGTGTCACTGTCACACAGGAATTTGCCAGGTTTTCTCACATTTACCTTGTGCATTGTCCTTTATTGCTCAATTGTTTTGATGCACAGCAATGAGACAGCTCTCCAAAAAGTGGTACTTTTTTATTTGCTGTCTGCTCAGGAGCAGGCGATAGGTCCTGTACTGGCACAATGGCTGAATAAAGCCTGCCAGCTACACAGCCTTGTCCCAGCCTGTTATTCCCTACCAAAGCATCACGTGTTTATATACAAGCACTGCAGAGGTTTAGATCATTACCCAGAAACAGTTGTCAATAAACAGCATTAGAAACAAATCAAAGCACCAATACACGACATTCATTTCCAGATAAGGACCGTGTGCCAATTAAAATACTTGAAGATCTATGTAAGAAGAGATCACTTGACCATTCAAAGCGTATAAGAAAGAAAACCAGGACAGAAGAAAAAAAGGAGTGTCAAGGGAAACCTGATCTCTGCATGGGACTGCTGTTCAGAAGAACCAATTTGTGTTGATGAGTTGGACATTTAAGAGCTGATAGCATGTTGTGCTGTCTGTTATGACATTGGTGACTATGGGATTTCTTCAACAGCAACTTTATTCACTAAGATCCAAGTAACAGATAATGAACGGCACAGCTAGGTAGCATTTCTCTGTGTCAGCGTTGGAGGCAGCAGGTTGTCAGCTGAGTTTTCTGTTCCCAAGGCTGAAGGCACAGAGGGAACTGAGCTGGTCAGTTCCTTCAGCAGCTTTCCCTAGACTACATGTTCTTTTGGCAGATACCAGGGCTCACAGAGCATCTAAGCCCTCGTGGGCTTTTTTTCTGAGAGAATTTGACCTGTTAAGGCATGGTGACTGACAGTCTAGGAGCAGCTGCTCCATGGGAAGCTAAGAGAGCCAGTCTCTCCTTCCCACCACTACGCAGTGCTAGGGGAGCATACACCTCCCATCACCTCCACAAAACCTCTCTGCTCCATCCTGGTAAAAACTGCCAGGCTTTGAGCTCAGGTTCTTGGGAGACGCAGGCCCTGCCCCCCCACCCCTCCCCAGCTGCTTATTTCACACACACCTAAAAAAAATTCACATTGGTGAGATGAAGGTGCTGTATCTTCCCACAGATGCCTTTTTTTTTTTTTTCTTGTCATTATTCTCCTTCCCCCTCATCACCATTTTCTTGGATTTTGTTTATTTCACAGAGTTTGCTTACCTCTAATGGCTAAGCCAGAGGGAAGAACACATAATCTTGCTAAATCATTTCAATCTATCTACCTGCCTCCTACCCTTATAGCGTACAGCTAGCATTTCAAATCACACAAAGGCCAGAAAAGTGTAACCAATAATGCCAATTTCAGGGGAAGAAAGCTTCAAGAAATAAAGCCCCCAAACCAGCACATCAGGATGAGCAAATTGAGCCATCTAATTGCCTACACTGAATAAACTGTGAAGAAGCATTGGTAGTGATAATTTCTAAAAGATTTAAAATATTAGTAATACAGATAAGGGATTAACATAATACTGTAGGTGACTAATCTTGACTGTGCCTTTTTAACAACAGTGTTGCTACCACCATCATAAAGGAAATTAGTACTGATAATTAGATCAAATCCTTTATGTCAGTAATCCCACTTGAAGATATTTTCAGAAGGTTGGAGGTTTAAGGCAATTTCCTGTATGTGTCCAAGACTCATTAATTAATATTGATATTTAATGTGTTCCAGACTTTCATTTCTTGGTAATACTCAAAGCTGTGTCCAACTAACTCATTTGAGACAATAGTTTAGTCACATCAGAAAATAATTGCCCGTTCACAGCACGAAAAACTATCATGCAACAAATCAGAGGACTTTAAAATTGTCCTATTTCAGGGAACTGAGGTTCTCTGCATTTCAGCAATTTAATGTTGTTTTTTTTTTCTTCCCATGGAAATGCCCTGCATTTGAAGTAAAATCAGTCTCACGGTATGCCAGTGTTCTCCTCAATGATCAGCGCTGCTTGTGTCATGATTTTATCACAATTTGCTACATTATCAAATATTTTTCCCTAATGACCCACCTTCTACATTCCTGAAAATAAATGTAGTCTCATTATTTCCTTTTTAATCATTTTAAATACCTTCATGCTATAGAAGGAGTGGGAAAAAAAAAAAAAAAAAAAGAAAAAAAATGCTCCAGATTCCCAATACCAAAAAATCAAGTAAAAGTAAATGACTTAAGAACTTCACAACTGTTACAGTCTATTGTATGGTTCTGGGGGCCTAAACAAAGCGGTTCTGGTCCTGGTTGGCACTATCGTGCGATACCTCCTTCCCAGGAGAAGTAGCAGCAGAAGATACAGTCAGATGTTTGCTGGTAGCAATCAGCCCTGCCAGATTTAGAAACATGTACAAACCACTTCAAGCACTTGAGCTCCAGTGCATACATATGTCTCCGTAGCATTCCTCTAACAGGCACCCATCAGGAATAATGCAAAAGGAATCAGAATATGCAACAGACAGTGCACCTGTGTAAGCTGACCTGATGTTTGGAAAAGCTTTGCGCAGCCTGCCTCCCACTGCGCTAACAGCCTTTCATGTTTTTGTACCTAGCGGCTGAAGATCCATGCACAATCTCTCCCACCACTGCACCTTTAGCTCCTTATTTCTGGGCACCTCAGTAAGGCTAGACTAAACCGCAGAAATCAAAGAAGAGGAATTACTGTTTGGTTAAGGTTAAATCCCAGTTCATCTACCTCAGACCTCCTGCTGAGGTGCTGTACAAACTCGGATGAGGAAAATACTTCAAGGTGCTTAGAAAGAAGCCATACCACAAAGAGTACCTTGGAGAGCTGAGGTTTGCTGATTGTTCACCAGTCTTATAAAAATGGGAATGGCCACTTACCTGAAAGGAAAAAGAGAAAGAAATATCAATGGCTATTCATTTTTAAAAAGAAAACTATACTTTGTACAAAATGAGAAAAAATAAAATGCTTGTAGAGCACATCAGACTGGGCACGGGATGCCCAGGGCTGCGAGACCAGGGAATCAGCCTGCAAGTATGATGGCAGAACTGCAGGATGAAGACAGAACTGAAATGGAGAAGGATACGACAGGAAATGATTAAGATAAATTTGTAAACCAGCAGCAGAATACGTGGACATTTTTCTTTCCACAAAGGATGTCCCTAATAAAGGCAGCAGTCACGTTCTCTGAGGTTTCCTTTCCATTTTCTGCCCTTCTCCTATTTCTGCTGTCAATCAGTACAGAAAATTCTCTCCCAGTGTGCAAGTTGAATGTGTCCCTTACTGCAGATTGAAGGACTCATCCTCTGCACTAAATGTTGAGTTCAGTGAGACATTTTCTGAATCCTCCCACAACATTCTCTTTCTTCCCCCTCTCCACCAAGGAAAACAAATGAAAAAATCTGAGCAACTTACAAATGAATTCCTTTCTGTGCAACATGTGTGTACAGTCCCATTAGCAGCAACACAGCAGGCCATCGATTGGGGAGGGGAAAATGGCTTTGTTTATGGTAATGGATTTTGAGACTCCTGGTGATAATTTATTTAGCAGGAATTTTTGCAGAGCTGGCTATTACACTGATGGAAACCCTCAGAATGGGCAGATTTGAAAAGGGGTGGGGTGAAAACAGGTGGCATTGCTTATTTTTCAAAAAATATTGTTATTAAATAATTTGAAACACATTGATAAAATGTGTCTGAGAGCTATGCTGCTGTAATTTATAATACAAATTACATTGCTATTGACAAATGGCAATTGAATCCAGCGATTAACTTCAACAATGTGAATTCCTCTGTTGATTTTTTTTTTTTTTTTAAGTAAGACATAGTATATAGCACACAAAGCAGGACACGTGCTGGGACCACCAGATGTTGTGCTGTTGCTGGCCTCAGTCTTATTTTCTGCCTCATCTCCCCAGAGGATACACAACTGGGAGTAACCTAACCAACTCCCTTATCATCTTTAAGTATGGATCAACCCTGGGAAGTATCCACAGGGATATTCATTCTGTGTAAATACTTGGTTTCAAGCTGAGCAGTCTCTTTTGCATACAGAACTCAACCTGTCTAGTCCTGTCCCAAGAAAATCAACACTGGGGGGACAAAAGACAAAACAAATCCACAACTTGCTTGAAATTAATTCACTTAGATGACTTTAAAAAAGAAAAAAAAAGACCATGCTCTTGTCCCTGATATATCCTTAAGGAGCAAACACTTGGTCTGAAGGCTCAAGCCACCGACTGTGCTGTCTATCCTTTTGCAAATACATCCTGAGGCAGATGTACCCATCAACCTAGAGATGCCAAGACCTGTGCAATAACACTGCAGAGCTACCAGCCGTAATGGGATAGTGGGAAATCAGATCATCCTACATTTAAACTGATTTCTATCACTGATACTCTTTGCAGTACCGAAGTAGCGTTAAATGCAATAACGTGCTGTTGCATGGTCACTTAATTCTAGAAGTAAATTCAATATTTGCTGGCATCCCCCATCCAGAGATACAAAGTGTACACATGTATTGGAGCTGTTAGTTAGAATTACCTTTGCAATGCTTCCTAGGGAAAACCGGAACAGCTTAGGTATCTGTCTGCGAAGAAAGGGTTGTCATTCTCATCCTGTACAAAACTGTTTACAAACTCTTTTGCCTCTTGCTTTGCATTACTATTATAGCCCTGTTGCTGTCTTAGGCATACATGGGTTTTGCTAAAAGAAAGAAAAGGGACCTATTCCCATTGTTTTAAGAAAATTCTGAGAAGGATCTGCAGGAGAACAATGGAAACAAACATTCAGTGGTGTCTTTGTGACACTACTTGCATGTAGTTAGGAGCAGGGAGGGGAACAATGCCAATGTTCTTCTGATGGGTCAACTGCAAAAATATTTGTTGGCAGAGCTGTTTCCCAAATTCACTATATTTTATACAGAGCCCCACTAAGAACTTTTAAGTTCATCCTTTAAGATAAAATTTTATTGTATTTTGGAGCCTCCTCTTGTGGTTGAAGGAAGTCAGGGCAGAGAAACGTGAATATAAAAAATACTGCACACATGAATTTGGTTTGAGGCTCTAGATGGGCTTAGCAATAGGATAATTGTGGAAGGAAGTTGTCTGATAGATGTAAGCTGAACTACAGATCTGAGTGGCTGAACACCTGGGAGTTGGGTTCAACTCTTTCATCAGCTCCTTTAGTGACCTTAGCTAAATCACAACTACTTTGTTCCCTATCCTGTGAAATGATATTCATCAGGATAATTCCACCACTTGCTAATTCTGTTAAGGTGTTTAGAAAGATAAAAGGTGTTCTTTCTAGCACACAGGAAGACTGACTGCCAAAACTGCACTGCTGTAGCAAGACATGGTAGGCCTGTGATGAAATCCACTTTCTGACTCCAAGTAAGGATACAAACTTTGTCTGCGTGTGTTCTGAGAATGCTCTCCCCTAACCTCTCCTAAGGAAGCTGTTTCACTTCAGATAAATATTCCTTGGCCAGAGAGAGACTGAGTGTTACTCTACTGTAATTAAGGCTTCCAGTTCTGGTTTCAAGGAAACAAACAGGATTTTGCATCTCCAGTTACTCTGCCTCTCCTGCAATGAAACAGTTTCGTTAATCAAATTCAAGCTTGCAAACATCTGCAGTATAGGCAACATGAATGATGTTGCATCTTACAGCAAATATACATCTTGTCAAAAATAATTCCTCCAACTCTTGTTCTGACAATGTTTGTAGAAGAAACTTGACTGAGTTCATTGCATTTTTACAGAAATACGAGCGGCTGAGCATGACTGTGGCTGAGTCAGTGACACAGACTGGACCCCAACACCTGCCTTCTGTCAGGGCCAGGCTTTCCTTGAGGTTTTCTCTCTGCAGGCTGACCTATCCTTTTCCCTGCTTAGCTTGAGATTCTTGATGAGAAGAGCGCCTGCGGTGGGATGGCTGCAAATGTAATGCAATCAGAAGATAATGACTTCAGAAGGAGAGGGGAGGGAGGGGATAATCAGCAGAGGCAGATGAACTCCCAAGATAAAAAAAAAAAAAAGACACTGTTTTCATGCAGATGTCCCTAGTAATGAAGAATGGAGGAAAAGGAATACTGAAAAAGAGGTGAAATAGAAGCAGATTTGTTTCTAAATAGCACTATTTCAGAGTTTTCCATGGGGTGCAAGTGGCTTCTTAAACTAAGAGTGTCTGGAAATACCCCAGACAAGTTCAAACCTCTCATCCATCTCTCTCTCTCTCATACACATATCCATATCCATGCCATAATTTAGAGTTAGCTTTGGTGGGAATTGAGGAGGAAATATAAAATATGCAGGGAACATCCCTGTCTCCCTTCAGGCTCAGGCTGAGCTCAGTGTCTATGAAAATATTATGCAAATGTGACAGTGTTTTCTTTGGGCAAGCCATTTAACTGGAGCTTTCAACACCTCAGAAGCCTGGAGACAAAGGGTGCTGGTAATGATAAATGCAATTTATTTACAATGGGCATAAAAGGGAAGGTGTAGGCGGCTGCTACAACAGGTGATCTCCCCTGCTCTCCCTACCTGCTCAGTCAGACTTCAGCCTTCCCTCGCGACGCCTGCCTGCTTCCCGGGGTGAGAGGTTTCGAAGGAACGTTCTGCTCAGAGTTTTCTCTCCCTGCTCAGATTCTGAGTTTTCTGTTCAGGTATGCGACTTCCACAGTCAAGAAGTTTTAATGTCTCAAACCAAAGCAGTAAAGGACCCGACCTTGGCAAGTCTGGCTATGAAAACCGACCCAGAGTTCAGACCTGGAAGAACCTGTGTACATTTTCAACCCCTCTGAGGGGAAGCTAGACACGGACCTAGTACTACGTTGCTCTCCTAGACACCCTCCCTTGCTGAATGGTATCAATGCTTAATGGCGATAGCTCTGAACACTACACACGCATTGCAGGATGTGAAGCTACTGAATCTAATAACGGACCAGAACAGACTGCTGGGGTACCGCAGGGGTCTGCTGTGCAAGAAACAGAGAACCAAAATGTCTTTTAGCACACACTGTTAAAGCCCGCATTGTGGCTAAGACAAAATCAGGGGCGTCAACTTCTCAGGTGGTTATATACCTCTCCCCTTGTCGCTCCCATATATCTAAGTGTAGGTGTTATCACCAGCATCCTGAACAAGTTCCAGCAAACTGCTGGAAGAGGCAGCTCTGCCTCTTTCCATCCCCTCAGCAGTTGGCTAAGCTCTTCTCCTCTTCCCGCACTAAACGCCTGCTCTGTTAGAGAGCGCTGCCGCACTCGCGTCAGCAAATTAAGTTGGGATGGCTGAGGGCATTATGGCCTGCAGCTCTCCATCAAACCTCTCTCCCAGAGATTGCAGCTCCCACGTAAGGGACAACCAAACAGCTCCTGGGTCAGCTGCTGCACTTTACAGCTCGCTCGATTAGCATGAATCAAATTGATGTTGGCTTACTTTACCAGGCTGGCTGTAAAGCCGCGCTAGGGAAGGCGCTGCTTCATGAGCCGTTCAGCTCTCCCTGCTGTGGGGTGGTAACATCTGGCAGAAGCTTGAAGCTGAAACCACTTGCACCCCACAAACTTCATTAGTTGCTGAGCAAACGTAGAAAATACGTGGCGTTCCACCCCAGAAAAAGCTGTTGTACAGGAAGAATAGCTGCCGAGGTGACCTCTATAAAACCACGCTTCCAAAGGATGATCGAACATAGGAAAGGTGTAATGAAGCAAGTTATCCTTTATTATTATTACCCCTGAGACCCAGAACCCTCTTAAATATCTAATCCTTTTTAATTTGTTCTAAGTAAAAACATTACTTATAAGTATGACAACTGTATTACTAATTACGTAATAATTTTATGCTGTAGCACTAGTAAAAATGGCTTGAAGTCTAAATTAGGCCTAATAAAGAATTAATTTAATAAATCACTTGGTCTCAAAAAAAATTATTTACTTAAAATTAGAGTTTGCTGAAAAATCTCACATTACTTTTTATTAATGCCACATAAAGTAATTGTGTAATTAGAAATTCACTTACAAGGTGACACAATTTATTTGATAATGATGCACGGCATTTACACAGCACTTAGCAGCCGGAAAGACCCCAAAATACTCTGTTACAAAAAGTGAGCCGGTGTCCAAGCATCACTCCAGCCACACCAGGACTGCAGCTGCCTCTGGGCTGGAAGCGGGTGGCTGCTCATTAGGGTGCATCAGCCCCATGCAGCGCTCCGCTATACGGGGGGGAAGTAAAATAAAATCATTCCTTGGAAAGACAGTCAGGACACAGGGGTTTCTGTTGTTTTGTTCACAGTATATTATTAAGGGACTGTACAAGCCGCAGAGCATTGTTACTTGCAGCCTGTGCCCTGCCGGTGATGTGTCCTCCCATCACAACCCAGCCCACCACAAAGGCTGCTCCAGCCCCGGTAGAGCAGGGTTTTGGCTTGCAGAGTCCCTTACGGCCGCGCGGGGTTCCTTCAACAGGACCCGTTCGGCTCTGCCCAGGCTCAATCTCATCTAGTTTATGGAGTCTGATTAAATCAGAATCAGCAATAATGAAATTAGAAGCAAGAGCGACTCATTTCCCTTGCAAAGCGCACGCTTCCTGGTGCCATGCCAAGTGCCAGCTTGGGGGGGCGGGAACACTACTGTAATGGGTTTGGGGCCCTTTTCTTCCCTTTCACCTTTAGGTGCTTCACGTACTGTAATGTATTAAGCTTGTGTCATGAGTTAATTTAACCACCCTGTATGGCACATGTCAGCTCCATTTTACAGAGGAGATGAACTTATAAAAAAAACTCATCAATAAGTTTGTGACAGAACAGGCAAAAGAACCTCATCCTCGCATGTATTATAACCAGTAGCTCATATATCACACTAAAGAATACAGAAATTTGCCATGGATTCCATCTTCCCCAGGACAAAGCACATCTTTAAAAGGAAACAAAACAGCCAGATGACTGAAATCCACCCTGGACAATTAATGCTCCATGGTGAAGAAGCTGGCTTTGGGATTTGCCTGCAAGTATCTGCATCGACATGGTTGAAGGGGAGCCAGGAAATTATTTGTTGTGGATCCTACTGATGCGAACTGGCGCTATAAATGTGAGTCCTGCCTAAACCACATTCATAAGAAAGCAGGAAGGAGAAGGATGCAATGGCTTGACAAAAGAAAAAAAAATTAAAATTACTTTGCTCTGAGATGAGCAATGTGGGCAAAGGGGGAGAAGATGAACGGACTTACAGCTGCAAACGATTCCACAGTATTTCTTTTTTTTTTTTTTTAAACTCATTTCCATTCATTTTTAGAGGCACAGAATGAAAGAAACAAACATATGTCATCAAATACTACTGCTCACAAACTGGAAACAGATTATGCTAGCTAAAATTAGTCCAGATTGAAACTTATTTGCCTATGATCTCCATCAGTAGTTTCTAGTGCACTGCTTAAACGCAAGAGCCTCCCAGCAAGGTGTGAGTTGTAAAAGCTTGAGCAGTTGGGACTGGCCTCCTGGGTCCCTTGGCATATTTGTTCCCTCCCTTGCCTGGAGGAACCTAACTCCTCAAATCGTATTTCCGAGTGCAGATATTGCCAATTGTGAATTCAAAATTTGTTGTCAGAGAGCTTTACCTGAAATCTACTCTTTCCACAAACCTTCCTCATGATAAATGCGCTCACTGGAATAATCACAGGATGTGGATGCCAAGAGAGTGTCAATGCAATCAAGACAAATTGGTGAACGAATTGAGAGAACTACTTGACAGCACTCATCCTGCTTGGATGGAGACTACTTAAACATTCCCTCTGCTTTCTTCCACTGCAGGAGGTACTTCGGCACCAGCGTGCCCGTGCTCTGCTCCACGCTGCCAGCAGCTCCGGGCCCCCACGTCTCCACCACCAACCGTGCAGGGCTCAGCTCCCTGAACCAAAACATCTGCTAGCTGGCTGCAGCTGGGGGCTTTTATCACAGCTGCGCACCAGCCACGACAGAGGGATGCCGCATGCATTTATCCAACACGTTGCACGTTTCTTCTGTCACGCCGAGTGCACGGGAGCTCAACTCCCTCTACCTTCTTCCACTGTGCAAGAACACCAAGCATGGGTCATCCAAGCAGAGCGAACACAGGAAGCCTTTAAGAAAGGCTGAGAATGATAACAAGGACATTACCATGAATCAATCTGGGACTGATTTAACACAGTGTCATTTTGGGAGGCCTCAGCCTCTGGGATATATGAGAAAAAGGGACTACAAACCTAAAAGTGATTTTAAGTTGAATCGGGATGCAGTTATGAAAGAAATTGTATAATACAAGTACCAAACCAGGAAGGGCTTCAAAACAGAGACCTAGGGCATTTCAAGTCTTACATAAGACATCCTCAGGCATCTGAAGGATCTTTTACTCTACTAGTGATAAAGCTGGGTCACAATGTTCAGTCCTTTTCTATAAAGTCTGTTCTTTGTCCATTTTTCTACCATCCTATATATGCCCCCTATTTAACATCTCTAATATTTCTGAGCATAGAAGCTATTATTTATTTTGAAAGTGTCATTTTTAATTGATCCGGAATAAGCTGACTGTTGTACCTGGCATGGTGCAAAAGACCAATGGCTAAATAACCATCAAAACACCCACAGTGTGCATAGCCAAAGCTGCTGTGCACAAGAGCTACATCACCTAACCAGCAATGCATGCAACGTACCCATATAGGCCCAGAACGGTTCTGCAAGGGATTGCAATGGTCATCGCACCACACCATCGCTCATCTGCTGTGGGATGAGCAGCAGTGGCAGAAGCCATGCTCAGCATCTACTTGCTTGCTTGTTTCCACGTAACATGGAGGTTGCAGTAACTATCATTCATTTAACAATGAGATGTGTTGTGAGCTCTACTACTATAGCAGAAGAATTTCAAGAAGAGTTGGTGGAACATTACCAACTAAGTATTTTCTGGTCAAAATGTTTTGGCTTTCACTAAACATCACATTTCAAGTCTAGGGCAGACTATCTGAACACCTCCATGGGATGACAGAGAGACCCAAATCAAAATACTTAACATTTTCATTCCAAAAGCAGAGCAGACATTTTAACACAGTTCTCCTTCATTAAAATGCTTGAAATGTTTTGGGTGTAATCCAACATGGATCAAAAACAAAATTCAGAAACTTGTAAGTTGTCGTGAAACAGAATTAACATTCTCTAGCCTGCTCCAGTTTTGGGAGGCTGTGGAAGGGTGGGGTGGAGAGGGTTGTTGCATTTTAAAATCAGCAATGGAAATGGACTGATGCTACAGAAAGGAGATTTAAAATTCAAATGCCATTGAGTTCAGAGGTGTTTGTGCCTAAGTTTGCAGTCTGAGCTGTTAAAGGAATAATACACAGGCTTGGAGCCACTTCTAAAATTATATGTAAAACTCAGGACGTGTACTTCAGAGACAGGGTGCAAGTGTGATCTCTGCTGACAACAGCTCTGAATCCAGCTAGTCAGGGACCATCTCTATGGATTCCCAGATATGCTGATGAGCTTGCAGTTGACAATGTGTGTGTCACGGATAACATTTTGTTATATGTATCAATGATGGCATTTAATTTCTCCATGAAATTTCTGCATTTATTTTCTGGATGAAAACTGTCCAGTCCCTTAAGAAATGGAATGCTTGTTAAATCAAGAGGCTGTTTGATCTTCCCTTTGTGGAATTTCAAGCCTCTGACTTGCAAATCTTGTTCAACTATCATCTTTCAACTACAGCACTAGCCTTCTGTTTGCACAGAGGCTTATGCTAAGTTGACGAATTCCAGTGGCCCAAATAGGCTGCCTTCTCACTGACAGGACTGTCTTAATGGTACAAGTAATGAGAATTAGATCTTTCAATTTTTAAGTGGGTTCACGTTAACAGAGAGGCTCTCAAGTCCTGAAGAAACGATAAGCTGTACAACAATGCCAGGAGAAGGAGTACGCGCACTGATATGACTTCCTGTCCCCAGCCCCCAAAACTTGGTTGATAAGTATCACCCATTTTGCAGCTGGATTTAAGTGCAGAAATGCCCTCTGATACTCAGCCTACAGAGAGTACTACATCTAGGCTTTGTAAGTGTAATATTAACACATGCTAGCTCACACTCTTGGAAAGTACAGCGAGAAGAAGACATGCGGAGTTTAGTTTCCCTCTTTTAGTTCCTCTCAAGGCTTTAGCTTGCTGAGTTCAACTGAAGATCAAGCACAAAAACTGCCACGCCTTGACTAAAGATTTGGAAGGCAGAATAAAATAGAATAGTGCAGTTGGAAGGGACCTACAAAGACCATCTAGTCCAACAACCTGACCACTTCAGGGCTAACCAAAAGTTAAAGCATATTACTGAGGGCATTGTCCAAATGCCTCTTCAACACTGACGGGCATGGGGCATCAACCACCTCACTAGGAAGCCTGTCCCAGTGTTTGACCACCCTCACGGGAAAGACATTTTCCCTAATGCCCAGTCTGTCCCTCCCCGGTGCAGCTTTGTGCCGTTCCCTCGCATCCTGTCATCGGTGACCAGGGGGCAGAGACCAGCGCCTCCCTCTCCTCTTCCCCTCCTCAGGAGGTTGCAGGGAGCAGTGAGGTCGCCTCTCAGCCTCCTTTCCTCCAAACTAGGCAACCCAGGTGTCCCCAGCCTCTCCTCACAGAACATGCCTTCCTGCCCTTTCACAGCTCTGCTGCCCTCCTCTGCACACATTCAAGTACCTTAACATCCTTTTTGTTTTGTGGAGCCCAGAGCTGCACACAATACGCTAGGTGAGGCTGCACCAATGCTAAATATAATGGGAAGATCACCTCTTTTGACTGGCTGCCTATGCTGTGTTTAATGCACCCAAAAAATGCATTTCGCCCTCTTGGCTGCTCGGGCACACTGCTGACTCATGTTGAGCCTGCTGTCAGCCAGCACCCCCAGGCCCCTTTCTGCTGAGCTGCTCTCCAGCCACTTGTCCCCCCGTCTGTCTGTGTCCAGCATGACTCCATCCTGGGTGCAGAAATCGGCATTTTCCTTTGTTGAACTTCATGCTGTTGCTAATTGCCCAATGCTCCAGTCTATTGAGATCCCACACTCTTCTCTGCACATGGCAACTGCTGCTGCTGCCACCGCCACTGTTACTAGTGTGCTAGCTCGATGTACCTCACACAATCCACCACTTACTTTTACATCTTCAATTAGAGACTCTCCTCTCAGCTGCTACGATTATCACCTGGGGCACAAATGCTTCTTACTCTTGGTTTTCTGGTAATATGACCAACATGCCAGGGTAAACAAATTCCTTCTTGAAATACTTCTGTTCCCTGTTGTTGAAATGTCATCTTTTCTTTTCGGTCTTCCTCAATCAACATTCACAGAAAGGGGTAAGGAGAAGGACAGCAGATGTGAAGAAATTTCAGAACCATCTAAAGGTGTTGTTTGCCTCTCTCTTTGTATGCCATATGTAACAGTGCCTGTACAATATATTCCTACAAATGATGGCAGAAGAGAAATGCAAGGAGTAAACAAAGCACTGCCAAGAGAGATCAGGTTTGGTAGATTCATACATTTTAAGGCCAGAACAGAGGTTGAAACAATCCCCCCGGGCCTTCTATATGTCAGAGGGCTTTAATCTTCACCCAGCTCTCCTTGTACTCAGCTCAGCAAGAGACTTTTACCTGGCTAATACATCCTTTTTTTAGCAAGGTACCCAGTCTTGGTTTGAAGGTGATGAAGAGCTACCACATCCTAAGGGAGTTTGTTCCAGTGTTTGATCACCTTCACTGTTGAAAGGTTGGGCCTAATTTCTCATTTGAATTTGTCTGACATCAATTTCCATGTCTTGGTCCTTGCTATGCCTTTCTCCACTAGATTAAAGCATTTTGTAGCATCTATATTTTTTATCTTTATGAAGATATCTATGCCCTGTAATCAAGTCATCCCCCCCCTCAATCTTTTCAGAAGAATTAAACAGACTGATCTTGAAGTCTCACTGCAAGTCACTTTCACCAACCCACAAAGTCACATTGAAGACTCTTTTTGTATACCTGTTTAATACTGCAACATACTCTGAGAATGTAGATACCATAAAAAGACACAGTGTATCAGAACTGGACTCACCAATGTCATATGAGAGGGAAAACCAGTTCCCATTACAGTTTATTGCTTCTGTGTTTATAAATCTATGGTCATTAACACCCTTTTTATTACCACGATGATTGGAAATCTGAGCTTCACTTGTGCCACACTTTATTCCTCTTTTCCAGATACAGTCCTGCTATCTTGAAAGCATGATCTGCCATTCTGTCTCCCTAAATATCTGAATTAATTTTGGGTGTGCTACATACATTTGCATGAAAGGATGCAGCCTCTCTGAGCAATCTATGCATGAGATTTTTACTATATATATATTTTTTTGTATTCTTCTGCTAATCTTTGTCATTCACTTTTTTTTTTTTTTTTTTAAATCGGCATGCTCATTCCCAGATCATCGATGAAAATACTAAGTAAAGTGGGGCTTTGTACTGACTTCTCAGAAGCTAGTCATGAACGCTCTCATTTGATGATAATTCCCCATTGACAACTGCTTTTTGAGATCTATCATTTAGCTTTCTCTCAACTCACTTAATCTCTGCTTTATTGGTATTGCATAGTGTTAACATTTTAACAGAATGCCATGAGGTATTATATCATGTTAGAAAAGTCCAAATATGAAGTCATTTTTATGAACCAGACTTCTAATGCCACAGAAAAGAGCAGATTTGTTTGAAAAAGCCTATTTTCCTTAAATCTGTGTTGACTAGTGCTAATGACATTCTTACCATCTAATTCTTTAGCTGCTGGATTCTATATCATCATTTCCACTCTTTTATTCTGGAACAATGTCAAAATAACTGCCCTACAGTTGCTCAAGCCATCCTGGTTGTTTTGTTTTGAATCCAGCACATTAACATTCTTCTAATACTTCCATTATTCTCCCACAAAGATTTAAAATTAACATCTGTGAGCTGGAGATCACCTCAATCAACTCTTGCAAGCACTGTGGCACAATTTACCAGGGCCTATATATTTCATATGTCTGCCCTTATTAAGCATTGCCTAACATCCATCGTAACTATTAATGAACTGAAAAATATCTTGTCATCCTCACAAATGGAGGAACAGTCACCATGTCTGGTAGCTGCAGCCTGAACCACCTGCAAAAGCCTCCTAGAAAGTCTTCTACATTTGGGACTTCGGTGCACTCCAGTAGCTTCCCTTCACACCTCAGCAAAGCCCCATATGGAACACCCAGAAAGAAGCTGGCTTGACATGAACACGATGTAAATTTTTTCACACTTCATTAAAAGACATGCAAATGAATGAATTGCTGAGCTTGAATCCAGTGGTGAACAGCAGTAATTGTTCAACATGGGCAAAAAAAACAAAAAGCCTCCATCTGAAACATGAGCTTCTCCCATCACTATAGATTATACCATCAACCTGGCTAGCCATCACTCTCACCTACAACCCAGGCATTATCTTTCACTCAGACCTCCTTCTAGGTCCTCGTACTCAGGCTTTGTATAAATCTTGAAGGCTTCTGCTAGAAAACATCTAAGGCACGAATTCCTGATCCTCTTCACTGCAGCTGAAACAGTTGCCCAGGCTCACATCAGCCTGCCTTTTCATTACTACAACATCCTTTTCCTGGCCTTAACACTGCAAACCTGCCCAGCTCAAATCAATGCAGAAAGACAAAGGTCACATTCCCTTCCTGTTGTTTGCAGTATGTTGCACCTTCACCTAAATGTTTCTTTCAGCTCCCCCTCTCCTATTTCACGAAACTCAAGCTGTCCGTCTTCACTGTCGGGGTTTTAATAGCTTACCCTCATCCAAGCATCACCTCTGAATGTCTACTGAAAGGTTAGCTCTCATGTCTGATGGGCAGTGTTGCCAGACTTGAAATGTTTTCAACAGGACCTCTGAGCTTTCTCCTCTAAACTTTTGCAAAGCTGCTTCATTGTCCTGCTTAAAGCTCTATACTAAAGCTGCAAAGCTCACAAAAGTATAATGATGACAGCTAGGCTTGAGGTGCTCGCGTACCTCTCTCTCAGGCTAAGCAGTACTACCACCTCTCTTTTTCTTTCCAACTTCTCATCTCTCCATCTGTGTCTGCCTTTGTCTCTTGCTCTATGCTTAGCTAAAATATATAATCTAGTATTTCTTTTATTTTTACTTTTTTTTTTTTTTTTTTTTGTTTTTTTTTTTTTTTTTTTTTTTTTTTTTTTAGAAGTGATAATAACGACTGTGTGAGACTTGCAGCCAATGGTCAACACGACATCTCTGCTAACATCTCAATTGCTTTGCATGCTTTCAGATAGGTACATTGGGGAGTAGTAACTCACATTGTTTTCTGGTATAATTGGGTGGGCTGTCAGACTGCATCTATATTCATAAGTTAAGAAGTGCCTTGGGGTGGTCCTGGGAACAGAAAAATAATCAGCTGTACTGTTAAGCAGTTAGCATGGCCCCAGCACAGCCTTGTAAGCACTCTCCCAAATAACTCTGAGGCACAGCTTGGGAACTAGAGCATTCCTAGGACCAGCCTCGACTTGCGGTCTGCATCCAGCCACCCCAGTTTCAACGGTAAGAGCGTTTATCAGCATGGGAATGGCTGTTCTGCACCAGTTGTCCCTAGCACACAGAAAAATTCCTAAGCACACGTAGTTTATTTGTACAGACATACTCTTGTGTGTTGTCCTCTTCCTAGGCTTTTGCTAGTCAGCACTTGGCTGGGTTTGCATGCATGAACCTGCAGTTTTGACTTATCAATAGCTATGAAAAGGTAACAGCAGTTTTATGCAGAGTACCATTTCAACCCTGTTAGTCATTCTCTCATGCCTTAATGGCAATAGCCACATTTTAAACATTATAATCAAGTGCTTTTATTCCACCAATCAAGTCAGTTATGCCAAAACTATTCTCATCAATGAATGTGTCCCATGTCTCCCCCCCACTACCCACAGTCCTAAGGGAGTGGTGATCAGTATAGCAAAATAATGTCTTTTCTACCCATTATTTGCTGTATTGGTTCAATTTGTTTGAAGCATCCTGACCCTGAATTCATGTTGCAGCTGTGGCCTTAGAAGTACGGCAGTGTCCCCAGCCACACACAGGAATTGTTGGGTACGGAAAGAAGCCCAAAGCAACTGTTTGTTGTTCCTGACTCTGGAAGCAGCTATACGCCACTTCATTATACACCACAGCTGAGAAAAACCTCAGGACTGCCGTGAATTTTGCTATGTTACAAGGGTCTCACAAGGCTATTACATGGGAAGGATATGGCTGGAAATAAATGCACTCTGGAGTTTTTTCCTATGCCCTAATACACTGCCAGCTGCATCAAACTGGTACTAAACCAATTAAAGATCATCCTAAGCCAGTTACTCCTAAAATTTAGTTTTAAAACCACCACAGATGACATTTTATAAGGGAAGGAGGAGCACAGCATCCCAGTGCAATTTCCTACTACCTCTCAATTTGTTTGCTGTCCGGGTAAACCTGGGGATGCTGAGGGGAGGGAAACAGAAAATACACACAGACGTGAGACACGATTAAAGCATGGTGTCATCCTACCCACACAAATTTGACTAGTCAAAAAACTCACTTGATGTGGCAAGAGCCCTCAGCAGGAGCAATCCTGCCACAAAGATGTTTCTGTTGAGACAAATTCTGAACCCAAGATTTCACGTCAAGGTGACCCATAGCATCTAACACCTCTAATGTGCAATTTGTTGTTACCCCATCAGAAACCCTGGAATCACTAAATGCACTGAGCCCACTGACAGCTCCACCTCATCTCTTAACTGTCACCTCACTTAAAGTTGCTCTCGTGGCCTCACAAAGAAAAAATATATATATACTCTTCTTTACCAGCCTCAAGCACACAAATAAAACTTGATTTTGTTTTTGCCTCTCAAAAGGCCCCTCAAGAGCTCAGGCCTGTGATTCCTTGAAGTGTGTTTGCAAAATAGAGGGAAGGATCAGGAGACTGGAAAATAAAATCAGCTCTTAGCCAGAGGAGAGTCCACTCAGTGAAAGAGCCTGACTAGATTTAATAGGGGAACATAGGCATCAATGGCTTTCAAAAGCTCACCATTTCTGGTTTGAATGAAGGCAGCTTTCAGCCTTTGGTACGGATACATCAGGCAACCCCCAAAATTCTCTAGTTAGTCCTTCCCACAGACAGCAGCAGCTGGTGAACCAGCACTCTGCTTACTCACGATTAGCACTTGGAAAAAGGCTGCTTCAGGGAATAAGTACTAGGTTTTGTTTTGACTCAGACAACCCGGTCAGGGTAATGGAGGAAGGAGCACACTGTACTGCTGAAGCAGCATTCAGTCCATCGCTTTCAAGCAATGACGCAGATATTTTTCCTGCAAAGAAAAGGGAATTTCTGGCAAGGTGTGTTTCTGGTAGGCATCAACAGATAGCGGGCAAGACAGGAACACTGCGGACAAGGGCCATGCAAATGATCACCAGACAATGTGGTGAACCCTGACTTTCTCTGGGAAGCCATGGTCTGGTGCTCTCATCATGCTTTACATCTCTATCCTGCCTGAAGTGGAGAAACTGAATTCACTTAATCTCATCTTTACAATCCATGTTCTCTCCAGGGAGAACTGACCCATGCAATCCTTTCCTATCACAATTTGCAAGGGCTGTACACAGATCTGCTAATATATCTCAGTGTGGGACACTAAGACTCCAGTTTTAATCACTGCAGCCTACAGGCACCTCTCCTTCTCATTAACAAACACTTGTCAACCTAGAAACTTGGGCGTAAAGATTACTAATTATGACAATTTTTTTTTTTTTTTTTTTTTTTGACGTAAAACAATAAAACAGCTACCAGACCCAGTTTTGCAAACCTGCATCTCTGACAGTCCACATCAGGTGTGGAGAATACAAAGATTCAGAGAAGTGATCACAGAGAGCTGAAGAGAGGAACAACAAAATCTTGTAAATCCTTTACCTAAGAACTAAACTCTTCTGTGGAGAACAGAAAAGGCTGAGCTAGTGCTTTTAGGTTAGATTTTTTTTCACCTTTAATTATGCATCATCAGTGACAAGCTCATGTGTAGCTGAAAGCTGGATCTGGACATGAAGCTAATTTTTGGAGCTCTTGGCTGTTCACTACCAGGAATAAAAATGATTCCTTGTCTTCCTAGATTTGGTTTAAGGAGCAAAACCTCTTTGTCTCTCCATCCATATTAGCTGCCTACAGACAGCCCCATTTTCCATTTTTGCATTTAATTATGCCTTACTATGTGAACTACTTTACATTTGTGCTTATTGAATCTCAGCTTATTGATTTCAGCTCACTTCTTGAATTCATCATAGTCAGACTCTGGGCTAATCCTATTCTCCAATGCATTGGCGATTGCTTCCAGCTTTGCGTTGCATATGAATTTGATTAGCATACTCTCCATTCCAGTCTCCAGTGAAAATGTTAATGAAAACATTGAGCAGTATCAGATCGAGATCACATGCACATAGGACTCTTTGCACCACTGCCTCACCTGACTCTAAACCTTTAATAATACTCAATACTTTTGGGGTACAGATGAAAAAACAACCTACACTTGGCTAATTGCTTGCAGTAATTCCATTAAGTTTATATTCTGCAAGAACAACTCATAGCCCCAGATCAAATGGAGGAAGAGGTCAAGGAAACAGCATTTGAATTGGGCAGGTGTATGAGGCTGAGGCTGAATAAGAGTCAGAGTTCAAATTCAAGGACACCACAACAGTCCCTGAGATTTCAGCTTCAAAAGGCAGAAACCTCAAAAAACATGCTTACATTTTTTGGGAAGATTACTGCTAGCTCAGGCTTAATTTCACTGGTGTGGCTCTTAACACACACTTTTAAAGGAGGCCAAATGGCAAAGTAGGCTGGTGCTGGACTGGATCTAGCTTTCCAAAAATTGAAGGATTTAGGATTCAAGGATTAAATCATGCTCATCTCTAATCAAATATTTCACTGTGGCCAAGACACATAGGGGAATGGACATGGCTGTTGTCATACTATAGTTTGCCTAAAACCAAAACTGGATTTCGCACCTTTACTGAAGAATCAAGATAATTATATCCGCCACTGTTTCTTATCCATAAAGCTTAATTCTTGTTGTAGTTTTGCTTTTTGTTTGTTTGTTTTGGGGAAGAATACACATTACTTTACATCTAGTTCCCTCCAGGAGGGTTCACATCGGTTGGTTATCAATTGAGCTGGGTATTCACCAGTGTTGAAGTTTAATATAGCTGTGCTCAGTTCCCATGTTCCCTCTTGCTTGCAAGTCTAATGCTGTTGTTCCTTCTCCTCTCCTGTCTCTCCTCCTCTGTAAGATGCTGCTTTACAATGTACCTTACTCTGACTCTTTGTCTTCTCTAACACACTAGAACCTCAGTACTCCTCCAAGGACCCCCAAACCCTAGTTCCTGATAGAAGTGAGGAAGCAAGACACACAGAGGTTAAAATGATTCTAGTTCATGACAAGACTATTCTCTTTCTGGAAGAAAAAAAAAAAAAAAAAAACTACCCCTGGAAGCATTGGCTGACTCAGAAAGATGCATCCAAAGAGCACATTTTTGGCCTCTGGAATGTACCAGATGGCCCAGACTTTTTAGAAGGTTTCCTAACTCTTCTCCAATCCTGCCCTCAAACTTCCGTGCTTACAACAAATGCTGCTCCCAGAACTGTGCTGATCCAGGACTTCATTGCTCTTACTGTACCTCTCACAATGGCTCTTTGGATGATCCAGCAATGGCCATGAAAAAATGATGATCACTCATTTCCAAAGCCACATGCACCTAACCAGGTTAATTTTCATTATCAACAGTGTGTGATGGGATTTGTGACATTGTAAAACGATGATTTATTTCTGAGGGAGGTTCACAACTGGCTGTAAGCAAGCAGAACTGGGGCGAAGGTGCTATAAAGTTAGTTCTACTTGCACAAAGGGTATTTTTGACCTACAACGTGACAGAGGCCTTTTGAAAAGTTGCCCTGGAAACCAGATATAGACAGTGCATCCAAGTACGACATATCCCTGTAACCCTGGCCTGTTCTTATCATCCATTCTATCAAAGTTAGGATTGCAACCTGTTTTTGGTCTTCTCTTATTTGTTCTCTCTCTCTGTTGATAATCCCATATATTTAACTTATAAATCTAATATTAAATCTTTAACATATCTTTATATAAGTAGTGTGTATTTACAGAACACCTGCTAGTTAAGAGTACTGCTCAAGTATCAAATAGCACTCCTTTCACAACCTCATGCGATGAAAATCTCTCATTAGGGCAACTCTGCTGACAGTGGTAATAGCCCCTTCAGTCTGCCAAGGGGCGTTATAGTTAAAGCTGGTTGGGTACCACCATGTTAGAGCAGCAAGAAGTCTTCTCAAACACCACCACGCTCAGGAGGCCTGTGAGGGTCCATTGGTTCCTCCTCCTTACTTGCAGCTGAAGTAAGGGAAAAATGCATTAAGTGTTTGCTAAATTTGAGTGTCTCAATACAACCAGAAACAGCGAATGTACCAAGGATGTCATTCAGTCAAAAATCAAGGAAGAGATGTTTAGCATTGTGTTGAGTACACAAGAGCAGGTGTTAACCTGTACGAGCTCCATTCTCCAAAGGAACAGATGGCCTGGAATATGCTTGTCCTTTCCCATTTTTCAGCTGCCCCATCCAGTACTATCAACTACTTTCCTCTTCCTCTCTGCAACACCCTTAAGCCCAGTAGGCAATTCTCTAAGCTGCTACAGAAAGGCTTTTATTGCTCTTTCATTTAAGGGACTTTATATGACCCTGTTTATAACATACCGATGTTCTGAATAGGGTAGCAAGGGAAAGAAAAGCTATTGTCTGAATTGCACAGAGTGGAAATGGAAGCACAGATGAAGCTTCTGAAAAGACTTAAATGATGTCTAATGATGGGGGTAATCACAAAGCAGGGTTCTCAAAGGCACATGAATAACTAATCCTTAGTGGTTTAATTAAAAGGTGAGCAACCTAATTTTTTTTAGCATCTCACTATGTATCCACCTGCATCATGAAATGCCTGAATACCTTTGAAAGTCTGGCCCTTGGCCTCTCTCCAATTTCAAGAAAGAAAAGTAGGCAACTAGAAACCTAAATCAAAGGACTACTCAATATATATATATATAAAATCTTTTCTGAAAAACAGGTGTGAGCTCAGATGCCATTCTGGCCTTATTCAAAAATATTACTCTAAGTAGTTTAACTGGAAATTCCAAAGATTATAAGTGATCTGCAGGACCTCAGCAGCCCACTCATGAATTCTTCCTTCTCATTCGCTACAGACTCAGTAGTTGGGTACTATTGACGCTGTCTAGATTATGCTTTAACAAGTGCTGAAAGCTTCACATTTTCTTAACAAGAACTGGAGTGAAATTGAAAACTACGGGCTTCATTTAAACAAGAATATTGTGAATCTGGCAGAATTCAAATCCAACTACAACTGAAATTTTGACCTATATAAAAGCCAAGAATGGAATAAGAACATGACTGAAAGGCATTCCTGCAAGATACAACCAGCTTTAACTGAACTGTGTCACATACAGAAACAGTAGCTACATATTTGCAAATATTACACACTTAGTAGTGCACAGAATTCATCTCTTACTGTCTTACAATAAACAAAATAAATATCAATGTAAATTTGTAACAAAAGGCATAAATAAATCAAACTGCTTAACACATGTGGAACTGTAGATAACTGAAATTCTAGACGTGTAACCCTTTAGTTATCCTTCCACAAAGAAATGAGCTGAAGAAAGAATAGAACAGACTATGAACAGAGACTAATTCATTGTTATGGAATTAAAATAAAACTGCCTGGCATCTCATCAACTGAGCTTGGAAATCCAGGGCAAACCCTCACCATCATTTGGCTTATGTCCTTGGCTTCTATTATCCTTTTGTGCTATTCCAAGCTCTGCAGGACTATGCATCTTCTACTAGAACAAACAAGTTGGTGAGACTGAAGGTGGAAAAGGGGCAAGGTACATTATAAAGCAGCATCTTGCAAAGTTTAAAAACAAGTCTCCCTGCCTGTTCACTTCCCTGATGTTGTGTGGGCTCCACTCTGAGTGGGCTGATAAGCTTATGCCCCTTCTCTTCTTACAACACTCTTTACCCTCCAGTGGAAAGGATACCACCATCTCCATCCACACCTTCCCATCACAGGAATTGTTTTGTGGTTCTCCATTTCCTCCTCTCCCAATCTGCTTGCCTCCTACTGTCACAACCTATCTGTACACCAGGGTTACCCACAGACCTCACAAGGTAACAGAACATAATCACTTTTATATGCTTGTCTGCCTTCATCTCTGAAGTGTTCCTGCAGTGACTCTTGGTGGAGGGGGTGGGAGTTATTTGTTCGTTTGTTCCCCATACAGGTGAGCTGTATTTAGTGGTTATAGTATGAAAAAGACCACTGGCAGGTTTTTCCAGACCCTGCTCTAGTTAGTGGAATCTGTCTGCATACATAGGGGCTGCATACATAGAACTGGCTCCAGCCTTTTAGTTGGAAAGAAAGGAGCATTGCATTTTCAATAATTTCTTTGTTGCTTTAACATGAAAAGAATAAAGTAGATAGAATGGGTCAATTTCAAGGCTACTGCTCTATAGAGGGAAAGTTTTAAAACAGATCTGTTCTGGTGTCGAGTGACGAGAGTAATTTTCTGGTTATTGATCTCTTCCCAGCATAATTTCTTTGTGATTATTTTCCCTCTCCATTCTTGCCTCATCACTTCTCCATAAGGACCCTCCAAAGGACTGGTGATCTATTTCCCTTTTCTGTCACCTGTTCTCCAGCCCGCCTTTGTAACTGCAGAAACAACACTTAGTGAATAGCAGAAGTTTGGAGACAGACTTAGGGAAGGAATAAAAAAGTTTTTATGTGCACTGTTCATTTTCCACTTCCCCAGCCATAAGGGAAACAACCATCCCAAATTCATGCTGATAAAACTTTTAGATCCCACTATGAGTGTATTCAATAAAAGCATGTGACGCGAGTTTCACACAGTACCAATCTGTTCCAATCTTTCCCAACAACTGCACTAAAACAGCGATGACAGTTACACCCCCACAAATGCTTGCAGTGATGCCGTTTCAAGACACAGTTGTCCAATAAAGACGAAGCAGCTCTAAGAAAGAAGATCACCTAAAAAAGCACCAGCAAGTCAGGAAAAGATGACCTCATGAAGAGCTAAAATAAGCCTCCTATCATTAAACAAATCTTTTCAGAATGAGTCTCGAGGCTATACCTTCTGCTAGATTCAGTCCCTACTCACTACAAGAGAGATCAATGAGTTGATTTGGCTGGTCCCAAGCTAGCTCACATCTGCTGGTCCTGATAGCCCACATGTAGAAGGCTCCACAACTTACAGGAGACCTCTGCCAGTGCTGCACCACCCTCCCAATGAAAGGTTTTTCCTAATGTCCCATCTCAACCTCCCAAGCCACAGCTTGTGGCTATTGCCCCTTGTTTTACTATCTGCTGCTACTTAGAAGAGTTTGATTCTGATGTCTTTGTAATCACATTTCAAGTGCTGTAGGCTTCTAGATCACTTTTTAGCCTCCTCTTCACTACACTAAATGAGCCTAGATCCCTCTACCTTTTTCCATAGGATGTACCATAGGCCCCAACCACTTTAGTAATTCCCTTCACTAAACCCACTCTGGTTTCTCAATGTCCTTCCTGAATTGTGATGTTAAAGCAGAATGAATGCGTAAGATGCATACGCTACTGTGTACATTAATGCCTGCTGATCTCCACAAGCATGCCTGTTTATGAGGGGTGCCTTTCCCTGAAAGAACCATGAAGCTAGACTGTGTTTTGGAAAGAAAGCTCTGCATTAGACAGATGAACCCCTCTTTGCAGACATGAGACAGCAGTCAAAGAGTATCTCTCCTCCTCTGATGAAGAGTCCAGCCCCAATAATCCTACAAGAATTCAGTGAGCTATAAGCCAAAAAGAAAGGATTATTTTAAAGCATAAAATCCCCACCACACACACACACACCGTTTACGCACCTTTAGAGTGCCTGGCTATGTTCAGCTCAGGAAAATATCGTCTTCTATGACAAATACAAAGCCAACCTGAAAAGGGCTTCCGTCATTGGATAGCAGATAAGTCAGAAAGCTGATTTGCATTATCTTGAGAGTTCAATGCTGTCAGTTTCAAGAAGCCATACAAGCTTTTAGACCATGCAGTGGTTAAATAATATTCCATTCTCTTGTGGGATTTGGGTATACTGCTTAATTTGACATTTCTGTATGGGGGTGAATATGTTGCCTGGGATTCTCTGCAGTGTAAAATGAGCAGACCACAGACTTACAAGGTTTGGCTAAGATCATACCAGCATCTTTTTGCTTGTTTCCAGAAAGTTTTCTCAAGCAAGTCTCATGGCAGAATGCACAAAACCTGTCATAGCAGGCCCCTGACCTACAGTTTGCTTTTGTGGCAGTCATTTTGTGCTAGAGATACATAGAGTAGATAGCAAAGAGTAATTATCTCCACTGAAATTGAGGATCAACCTGTAATTGCTAGGGAAACATAAAAGGCGTGCCTAGATCTGGTATACAGTCAGTCACAGTGAATCTAAAAGACTGCTGAAGTGTTGACAGTTCTTAGGAAATAACGTACACAAGCTTGGAGATTGCCCTGCATGCTACTACCTTGCTCCCTCAGGTATTCCCAAAACCAAAAAGGAACAATCAAGAAGGATGCTGAGCCAGAAACTTCCACAGCATCCCTACAAACAGCATTTCCATGATTCTGTGTAAGTTCAAGTTCAAAACTAGGAATTATGAGCAGGAATAGCTAAGTCCCTAAAGGCTTAGAGACTCCCGTGTTTAGCATTCCTCGCAACTAGTTTAGGTGGCTTTCCCCTCTGCATTCTGACTTTCCTGAGTCATGCTTCTGTACATTTCACTTTTCCTATACAGCACAGGACAAGCACATGGGCACTTACCTTAGGACTGTGATATCACCAGATGCAAGCCATCTGGAGGTACGATTTCCCAACACATAGGTAAGCATGTCACCATGTAGCCTTGCAGTGCCTAAGCCATTCTCCAAGCTGAGCTGTTACAGCTCTGTGCATCGTGGAAGACATCCAGTGGTGCCTTCACAGAGGAAGTTCTTGTCCACAGTGGGTCATCAGCAACATCAGGAACAAAATAGTTTCCTTTATCATTGTCCCTTTAAAACACAGAGTCTACATTTCTATGTGTACTGAACACCAACTATTTGATGCTACAGAGGCCACAGATGTTGAACTGATGGTGACATGGAACCATCCACCTCAGTAACCTCACTCCCCCATAGCAGACATGGTGGTGCCAGCAGCACTTTGCCAGGTCAGTCACTTCACTGTCAGATACAGCTAAAAGGATGAAGAGCGAAGAAAATGAAATGGAGTCAAGACACAAAGCACAAGTTCAACTCTCAATCCGTTCTTTACCAAAGTTTGGTGGGAAAGAATTGGCTAATGGCCTATTTTCAGTTCAAACACCAAATAGCTTTGACAATTAGCATGTCTATTGGAAAATGTGCAGAGCCCAGGCATAACGCACAAAGCAGATGATAGCATGTCAAGAAATCATATTTGATATAGATTAAAATTACTGAAATATAGGCAATTATGGAAAACTACAATCATTTTGCAATTAAGATTAGGACTAAAAAAAGGATTCGCATTCTTTGTAACAAGCAAGACCGGCAATAACTAACAACCACCTACAGAGATGGAGCTATTAACATGCAAATGATCGTTATTCTGACCAAGGTATTGCTACAGAAAACATGGCATTTATGCAGATTTCATACAAGTTTTTTGAAACAAGGTATGTAAGGATAAAGAGATGGGAGTGGGGAATACTGTCTGTTTACTGAGGAAAACAGTTCTGTTTGATACAGAAGAAAAGCAAGAAACACAGTTATTGAGTTGGGGCTGGAACAGACATGGTGTGGGATTCCAGCAAACCTCCCTGACAACATGATTACAAAGAAGAGCGCGCTTGAGGGCCAGAATGTTAATGTAAGAAATGCAAACCTTTATTTAACAATTTAAGGGGAGGAAAGAGGATGTTACCAATCTGAAGGTAGGAAATATGAAGAGGTAGGAAAATTTTTACACTAAAAATGACTTTCTCCGGTATCAACATAGGCTATGATTATCACCTAATTTCAGTGGAGCTTTGGTTCCTTCATACTGTATACGTCTTGACAAATTATTTCCATTGGTCCATTCTTACAGACAGGGAAAAAGGCCCACTGAGTTCTGGTGAGCAAAGAGCTCGTTGAGGGTACTCAATGAATGGCAGGGTGCACAAGACTATCTTGCCAGAGTGTCATCAAGACCAGCAAAGGTCAGTANGGGGGCTTGTGTTACTGTGGAAAAAAATCTAACTTTAAACAAGATATAGAAAAATGTTCTTCTGCACGCTACGTCAGTGTCTTCAGAAAAAGGTTATTTACAATTGAATTTCACTATAGCTTCCTTTCACATTCATAAAGTTTCAAGTCTTTAAGATTTCAAGCATCAAGGAAGTTGGCTACTTTTTAGGAATCTAGTTTACAGAACGACTCAAAGTCCTGGAAGTATCTTTTGTGACTCAGTTAACAGCACTGTATTTTAAAATTACTTTGTATGGCCACACCAGAGAGCCTTTAAAAGATACTGCAATGTATAGCTTTGACTGTGGTAGAAATGGGGTGAGGGTGACAACCAGAAACTGTAAGAGCTGGGGAAGGGTTACATCAATTTCCCACTTAGCAGGCTGCACTGATCTTGCAGTCCTGCGTAATCCAAAATAAGGGAATCTTAAAAGGAGAAGCTGACTTTGCAAATGAAAAGTTATAATTCCATATTACGAAGTGCATATTAAGATTCTTTTAGTTCTGCAAAGGATGTTTCTCAAAAACTGCTAAGGCAAAGAGCATCATTGAAAAAAAAAAAAAAGCCACCCACCTGCTGATGAGACAAAAATAAAATAAACAGGCACAGTTGGTGGGTGGAAAATCTGCTGTGCCAAAGCCCATGAATGGACATTTTACACTATTCTCTTTTCACTGGAACTCTGGCTGTTTCGTTTATCTATTCTAATGTGAACACCGCCAGATAATTGCTGAAAACCCTGAACACTGTGCTCCCAAAGGGAATGTGTAAGAGATGAGGATGACTGGCACGTTAGTGTTTGTTGTGCCCCACAGTGAATCACAGGAACACAGAATGGCTGAGATTGGAAGGGACCTCTGGAAGTCATCTGGTCCAACCCCCCTGCTTAAGCAGGGACACCCACAGCAGGATGCCCAGGACCATATCCAGGCAGCTTTTGAAGATCTCCAAGAATACATGAGCAGCTGCTGGAAGAGGAATTTAAAGAAACTTTTTTTTTGCCTAGTTAGTAGTAAGGTAGAATCCAAATATTTTAGGTCTTGGAAATCTCCTAGATACTTGGATTACACCTACTTCTTGCTTTTTCTACAGCTGTCAGAAATACCATACAATCCTTACCAATGATAAAAGCATAGAAATGGTCATGGGTGACCAGTGAAACGTTGCATCTGGCCACCATCCAATCTTGTATTAGCTTGGATGAAGCAAAAGACACAGATATACTACCTCCTATTACTTTGTGTAATTGAGAACTGACGGTAAGAGAAACATGCCATGGACAGTCTTAGAAAAACCTGCCCATAACGGGTGATTCAACAAACCCAGGAGCAATTCAAGGAAAAAAAGACAGTGCTTAGCTAACATAGCAATTATTTAGTAGTGTTTTTTAACCTCAACTATTAGTGTGCAGCCTTAAGTCATATTTTCTAAGTCAGGAAATTCTATTATCCTCATTTTATAGACACAGGACTGAGTGGTGCACAGTGATTTGCCCAGTCATCCTGGTCCTTTGATTGTCCTGCTCTAAGTGAGGGACTTGGTTAGAGTTCCCATAGCTCCCTTCAGCCCATATAACTAAGGCTCCTTCCCATCAAAACAATGGGACTGTGAAAGGAGGAGACGAGGTGGTGGATCCTGCTTGTTGCCCAAGCAGGAGCTTGAATGCTCTCCCAGACCATCAGCTGAGATGCAACTACAGCAACTAAGGCTGTGCTCTACTAGTAAATTCAAATGTGCCCAGGAATGTTCCCAGATACAGCAATGTTAATAAATAGTAAGCCAGTTTGCTGGCATAGATTTGTCCTGTTAAAATTTGCACCTACCCCAAATGATTCCCAGACATGGATGATCCAGGGACCATTTGTAAGGAGGCAGGACTGCATGAAACTACACTCTTTCAGATGCTATAGTGGTTTATTACCACTGATCTGTGCCATTCCATGCCAGTTGGCTTTACTGCCTGGAAATGCTGCAAGGAACATTTACTTTATTAGGACAGACCTAACTTAAGATGTTTGCTGGAGGTCACCCAAAACATCCATGGCAGAACTATGACTACAACCCAAGTTGCCTGAGTCCTGGTTTGGCTCATAACCATTAAGCCACATCTCCTGTGTCAGCACTCGCTCTTGTTCAGCACGTTTTGCTACCTGCACAGTGACAAAGTGGGGAGGATAGACAGGTAAGTTACTTGGACAAATACTTGTTGGCTTAAGTTTGAATGGGTCTCTGCTCCTAAATCTTGCTTAGTAATACACACAAACTTCTCAGTCCACAGATTCCAAATGCTGCAAAAATCTAGAAAGTATTCTGTGACGTACACTTAGTCTTCACAATATGAATACACTCCTTGTTTATTCATCATATGCTTCCTCATTACTAAAAGAATGGTCAATTCTTCTAAACTCAAAATGCGTATCCTGAGCCCAAGACACTGACTCAAGCTCTTATAGGTTCCTTAACTGTAGGTCCTAAATTCAGAACAGAGACTCCTGCCAACTGATCCTCATAAGGCCAAAATGGAAATATATCACACAGACTTCTTCACTAGCATGAATGCACATGCATCCAGAAATGTGATGCCACATGAATACAATAAAATAAAGACCTAAAAGGACAAACAGCAAGAGACTCTGCCTTCTTTTGCCTGGAGAAAGATAGTGCAATTATGTGGTGGCAGAAAACCAATCAGCCATTATCCCTCTTTAGTTCCCTCCACTCTAGGGCTATAAAAATGAACAGAGAATGATTACTACTGCAAGGCAAGGACAGTTTGGGCCATGCAATCTTTTAAGGTGGTTCCTGCCTCTCAGTCAGTTTTTATAACGAGGTAAGGCCTTGAATCCTAAATCTCAGAGTTCTTTTGAACTCTAAGAATCTGATTGAACATTTTTATTTGGGCTCACTGGATATTCATTTTGTTCAACTCGGTCTTGTTAGCCAGGGTCTTCTCTGCTACAGCAGATGGTTAGAATCCTACTTTAATACATCTTCCCTCTCTGCAAAACAACCACTACACATCTGAGCCCACATGCTCAGTTTTAATCAGGTGAATACACTTAAGTCCACTTTGAATGATCTAGGATACTTGACATCCCGTAACAGTTAACTGATTATCTTTATTTAGGACAGCAAAAGATTGCATGGTCCTAGTGACTACAGCCACATGCCCAATAAACTGTAATAAATATAATAAACATAACCCATACAGAAACAGATGGGGTAATAAAAGAATAGAAGACTCTTTACATGGAAGGACCAAATCATGGAAGGAAAGGAACAACCAATTAAAAAAATATGAAAAAACAAACAAACAAAAAACCAGGGCAACTTTCCTTCATAGTACCTGTACCTCCATGCAATCCACACTACAGCGAAATTACATATTTATTTTTGTAGAGTATCGGACCTCTTGAAAACTTGCCCACTCACAGAGCTGAATTTCAGGAAACTAAGCTCTCTCCAGCAAACCCCAAGCAGTTCTGAAGACCTATCTGGATGACACTACATCCTTGCACCAAAGCTTAACATAACCCTTGGCATAATTTAGCTAGAGAAAGGAACCCTGGGACACATCTGTGAAGATATTTGAACAGGGATGGCATGAGTGAGTGATACTTAGAAGTCTGCAAGTGTCTAATGCCCTTTTTATTGCTTTTCTTAAGAATTCATTGAGCCCAATTCTGCGTCTGCAAGGATCTCAACAGTTCGAAAATAGCTGTATGACCAATCACTTTCAAATAATTTGGTGTGAAGAACATACTGAGCAGTAGCCACGGAGGTGCCTTGTCTTGTTGAAAATATTTGTTATACATAGGCCTCAGACACAGATCTAAGCTTCCTGAAAGCTCATGGAGGCTTGGATACAACAACTGAATTTTGCACCCACTGACCGCTGGATAGGAAGGTTGTACTCAAATGCAGGAAGCCTTATGCATTCACAGCCACAACTTCAATTTTCTTTTCACCCTTGGTAATTTCAATACCATTTATAACATGGGAGACAAATGTCTTGAAAGCAGCATTGCAATGATCTCCTTGATGAGCAGACAGTTCACTTTCCAAACAAAATGAGTTAAGGAAAAGAGGAGGGATCAGCTGTTTGCAGGACTGATAGTTTCTTCACTCCAAGCATACCAAACCTGAAAGGTCATGATACTCTCAAGAGGATTTCTTAGACTGTAGCGAATTCAAGCTCAGCTGAAATGCTCAAAAACCCCTAGCTTGGGAATGGGTTATGGAAACTGAAGATCTGGTTCCTTAAGACAAATGGTGTTTCACATTGGTTCCATAATTGTTCTGGGGGAAGAAAGCCATTTGCAACATGATCTGTTCAACCATGGGACTAATGGGAGGCATGAAGGATTCTTGTTAACAAACAAGAGACCTCAGAGCTTTGTAAATGCAGAAATTCTGCCTTAAAAGCTGAGTTTACACTGAGTTGGTTATTTTTCATCTTACTCAAGTGTGGGAGACATGAACAGTGAGAACACTAAAATACTAAAACGAAAAAAGTATTATTGTTTTGCACTTTGCATTATGAAGTATGTTTAAAACAAAAACAAAAAAACACAAAACTACCCAGCATAAGACTCCCATCACAGAGGGGAAAGCAGGACACGGAGGGGCAAAGGGATTTGACAAGGTCACAGAAATTCATTGGCAAAGCAGCATTTCCCATCCACCCACACATTAGGACCACTTTTCTGCAAGCAGTTGTAGGGCAAGAGGGAGAGGGAATGGCTGTTCAAAGAGAGATTTAGAACTCCCTCTTCCCCTCTTACACTGGAAACTGTGCAGAAACCTAAATATATTTTTGTCAGAGGAAGACTGCCCAAAAGATCCTGAAGGTTTTCTGCTAAGGTTTAGCTTTCCTAGCATTTTAGTTGCTTTTGGGGCTGAAACTCTATTGCACACCTTGTCCACCAATCCTTCCCACAAGCAAAAAGCAATGTGTCTCATGAATTCCATATGGCAATAAAATGCTACCAAGGAATGGAAATTTCTTCCCTGTTATGACCTAATTTCCAAAATCCTTGAGGCAATTTTCAGCCTGATAGTGGCAGATGTTGCACATTAGATGAGTGTGTTTTGAAGCCAGGATATTTACCTGGATCACGGTATTTACCCTGTTCGCTAGTTTCCTGTGCAATATCCATCATCATGTTATTCAAGCACTCTTGGTATCACTGTACTGGTATAAACAGGACTGATCACGCTCATTACAGATTATAAACCACTATCACATCTCTTTGCAGAATGTAAAAAATAAAGCCAAAAAAGCAATAGTTCCTTCCCTAACTCTCAAAAATCAGGAGTTTCACAGTACCAGGTTAGAACATAGTAAATAATCTTACTGGAAAATGGCAGACCCTTAGTAAATGTGGACTGAGGTATTTCCATTAAGTACAGCTCTTCTAAAGATCTTCTACAAATACTGACAGAAGGAGAAAGCATCATTTATTTTTAACACTGTCTAAAGCCTTCGGTCTCCCTCTGAAAGGGGTTAGCTGGCTGATGGAGCTTTGCACATAGCTAGGCCAGCAGCCAGTAAACGACTTTAAAAAGTTGTAAAAATGACTTTAAAAAGAAAGGGTTACATACGGCTAGAGATGTGACAAGGGCAGATGCTCCTATGCCAGGCACCTTTCCCCTTTTGCCAGTTTCTGGGGTGGTTGCACACAGAGCTACCCCAGCTTCTTCAGGTGTCTTTTAAGCTGATGACGTACCTATAGAGCAGCTGATCAGAGCCAACAGCATGGGCAGCACCTGGGCTCAGAGGGAAGGGCGGGCAGGCAGGCAGGAAAAGCAGCTCCGTTCCAGAACGGAGATGAGTCTCACTATGCCAGCTCTGTGTCCCCACTTTCACACTCCACCAGCCACCGTATGTGGGAAGCTTAATGCTGAGAGGCAAGATGGCGAGAACGCTCGTCAGCCCTTCATCTCTCCTCCTTATGAGCACCATCCCTGCTGCTGTTGATGCCTCCCAACCCCAGGGACCAAAGCGCCTATTAGACTCATCATCCTCCCTCTGCGGATGTTCCCTCTGAGAGGTTCATTAGGCCTTGCTGCCTGACAGCAGGCAGCCAGAGAACCAGGTGTCCACCTTCTTTTGCAATGCCAGTGTTATTTCCGAGGGGTTAGACTTGCTGGGAAGAAGCTTTTAAATTCCCTGTTTCCCAGACAGAGGGAAGGGACCATAAAACCCTCCCCACGCAGATGGATTGAAGAAAGGCATCACGCTTGGTACATTCTCTGCGGGAGTTCATTACCAGAGGGAGAAGAGAAGTGCAAATCCCTTGATGTCTGCCAACAAGCTTAGAAAAGCAGTTTGTGCTTCCCGAGCCCCTCCTACCCCAGGAGCGCAAAGCGCGTTCCATGCGTCACCCCAACACACTTGGCAGCCACCACGCGAGGCAGCTGTACAACAGTGCTGCAGAGGGGGAGACACCGCTGGTGTCCACTCACCTCTGTCAGAGGCACGTAAATATGGAACCAGGAAAGACCAGCTCAAACATCCACCACGCTACACTTCCTTCTTCCAACCCAGCCTGTAACTCACAATGCAATGGCTTCGTACTTCTTTTTTCAAACTTCAAATCTCTTTTATAACCATAGTTAAACTTTTCTTTATGAGCTACTTGGATTTTGGGACACAGTATAGAAAGGAAGGAAAATTTCTAGCAGAGAAGATACCAGTATTTTAGGAGCTAGTGGAAAGAAATCTGAATGGAAGGACTTCAACACGTACTTCAGCAGGCAACTTAAAATAGTGAGCCTACCCTCACCCAGCCCTATGTCTTCCCGCTTACACACAGATGCTAGACTTCTCTCTCCAATGTACTTGTTCTTGTTAGAGCCACCTCCTCATGCGTCTGCTTCCATGTGTTACAGGGGAGTAGGTAAGGTTACCGGCGTTCACCAGGAAAGGAAAAAATAACTTTCCACTCTGTACTGGAGGAGGCTCCAAGAGGATTGGCTCACTTACTGCCCTCAGCACTTCCTTGTTTGCACCAGTATGCTTAATTTGGCTCTTGTTAGGTGTAAGTGCTCTTCCTTTCTAGGGTATGGAGAGGGAAGAATGGGTACAGTAGCTGACTTTTAAGGTGGGGGGTTCTCTGTATGATGATTAAAACCCTCACAACAAAAAATAATAATTATGCAGTAGCATTCTTCTAATATGCCATTTTCAATAGAAACTGTATTTACAGAGCAGCCATTTAACAGAGAAGTGTGGGAGTCACAGCAGAATTTCAATTGCATGTCAGACCCCATAGTTGAGATGTGACAAGAAGAGAAGAGCTGGGTGTTAGGCTGAGAAACAAGATGACCTCGGGCAAGTCATTACACCTCCCTCTGCCTCACTTTCCTATTCTGTTAAGCTGAGATTTTTAATGATTACCTGGCCTGAGAGGTGTAATCAGTATGTAAAGGGATCTGAAGAGGACACACGCTCAGCTGATGCTTACACAACGGGGAGTATGGTTGGAAAAGGGCAAAGAGGGAGGCAGCAAGGTTCAGCTGCAGTCTGTCTTCCATCACTGGCACAGGATATACTTAGGAATCCTAAAGAGCTACGCAGCTAGGTACATCCGCAGCTTGCTCATGCTGAGGGAACACCTATGGCATCAGGACTTAAATGATTACATGGAACAGCTAACCGGAGACAGGAGTAGGAGTCAGAAAGATCACACGGACAAAATCAGGACATCAGAAGCAGAGAACCACAGGAATCATCATTTCAGTTTAATAAAATGCAGTACAGAGGCATGCAGACCGGAAAACAGTCTCATAATCCAGCACCAGTTCGAATAGGGTGGACGCATTGCCACACCGTACTGGGCAACCATGTCACACTGGCCAATATTAATATAGGGGATTAAAGTACCCTTCAGCTCCTGTTATATAGTCATCTGGACAACATGAACAAGGAAAGAGTACAGAACTAACAGTGCATCACTCGTGCACATACACAAATCTGCAACATACAGCAACTACAACTTCAGTCGGAGACTCAAGGAGTTTGGGGGATAGAGTGCAGACAGCACATCATGAGCTTCTAGAAGAAGAGTTATACCTGTGCACAGAGCAGATATGCATAACTCAGGGAATTCTTTCTGCTCCCACAGGGAAATGCACTATGGGCATTACTTATGCTCTTTGGAGTAATCACCAGCTCTCCCTTGAAAGACAGTAGGACCACAGGGGAACACGGGCCAGTCAGCAGAGGCTGTTTGTTCTCCAGGGATGCAGAAGGCCCTAGTATCTAGCATCTAGGTGAGTTGTGAAGATCAGGAAGCAGGAAATGTGGAATACGAGCACATAAAGGCATGATTTGGTTTGGCTGTAGTTTGGCTAGATGACATACCTCTGACTTGGGAGTGGGATATGTTATAGACAACTTGGGAGAGTGAATTTTAGAGGCATGAGCTGTAGGGCAGAACCCCAGGGAGAAGTTCTTTATAGCTACACCGGATAGATTACTTGGAAAGAAGCATGCTCTGAATTCAAAGGAAAATGAGATAATATCAGTAACTCGAGGCCTATGCATGCAGAATTCAGTATAAAGTGAGTTTCTTTCATTATTTTTCTGCAGAAAGAAATTTGCAGGCACTTCTGGTTGCTGAAAGAGACTTAAAAATACACGGATGAGGTACAACAGAACGGTGCCTATGATTGGAAAGACTGTGCAATCAACGTATAATTAACCTGTGAAACTTGTTGCCAGAGGATATTATAGAGGAAAACAGATTAGCAAGATTCAGAAAAGGATTAGACCTTACAAGAATAGCATCTGCAGCTAGGCTTGCTAGAATAAAAACCATATGGGTTATTAGTCTTCCCACTTCAGGGTATAAAATGATCGCAAGTAGGGGTCAGAAAGCAATGTCTCCCTATTATGTAGCATTGTAAAACCGGGCACACGAGGGGGTTGTTACAAGTCTCTCTCTCTCTAGCATCCAGCACTGGCAATGGTTAGGACAGAATACTGGACTGGATGGGCCATTAGTTTGATACAGACGAGCAATTTCCTATACCATTTTGCCCTCATTTCCTGGGAGAATTCCGCTCTCCAAACAGATATGCACTCCAAGCAATTGAAATTCAAGTGTAAACATGTTATTGCTTGAGCAATTTGTGGACATACAGAGGTACAGAATAGCAGTTAGACCCCAAATAGAGGGAACCATCTTGTGGAGTAACAAATTTTTCTATTATAGCTTTGTGATCACCACCTACAAACTTCATGGTTGTCACTCGGTGGAAATGTGACCAAAACCCCTCCTGCACAGGATCTCAGCATGGAAGCAGAAGAGAAATCTCCTGAAATTAGGATGGAGCCTGCACCACTTGCAGCTGCCTCATAGTTCACCCATCTCATGAAAGGCAGAATGAGGCTGCAGCAAAACCAGCTAAAGAAAAGACCGGCATATCCTTTCCTCTGATGTAGCAGAGATTTTTCCTTTCCACATCTCACTGGGGACAGCAGCCACAGCTCTTCCCCTGGCTCCCTGTTGCATGGCAGGTGAGCACACAGATTCTCCCTCTGACCAATTGCATCAGATAGGAACAAGACTGGGGGAAGGTGCGAGGTGGAAGGTGTAGTGAGGCAAGAGCAGAAGGTACACAGAGAGGCAGTAGGGTATGTGTGAGGAGGTAAGGCAAAGAGCAGAACTATGAACACGTGGCACAAGAGTGAGAAGCAGATGGGGAGGCTGCTGAGGATGGGGATGTGCACTGAAGGAAACAGAAGGACTTGCTAAAGAGACTGAGAGAGCAGGTGGACATCTGCATGATCGCCCACAAGGTCTCACAGCACAGCAGCAGAGGCTGATGTCCATAGGGTGCAGATGGACAGGCAGGCAAACCAAGCAAAAGGGGAAGGTCCAGTGGTTAGGATGGAAAACAGTGTTAATTAATTTCATCTCCTACACAAAGCCACAGGCAAAAGCAAAGCAAAACAGCAGTGCCAACAGAGGTGAAAGCAAATGATACATAGGTGGGGACGGTGTGCCAGTTCTGCTGAGAAAGTGTGCTGCTACGGGCACCTGCTTAAGAGTGTGTGGTGGTTATACCACTTGGAATTCGGAGACTGTGGGGTAAGTGCTTTACCTGATACCTCCAGCAGGACTGCAAGGGGCAGACAGGACATGATACTCCTTGTTCCCTCTTCTCCCTCTCCAGAATAAGCCATTCCAGCAACAGAATGGTATATAAGGCAATCAGACCAGGAACAAAGACAACTTTGGGCAGTGCACTGCTCGTGCCATCCCTAACACAAATGAGCACACACACATTTTAATGGGATAGAGTCTTTCACATGAGTTGTTAACTCCTAAATTTCACTTTCTGGCTCTACTCCCAGCCACTCCAGCTGCTCCTTTGAAGAGTTTATCGAACCCTTTACCCCCTGTCTCTTTGAACACTGGCCATAGCCTTTTAGAGCAGAGATCATAGTTTTGGGACATACCTAGCACAACAGGGACTGGACCCTTGTCAAGACCATTCAGTTTTCTGAAAAACAGTTAAATGTGTTCCACATGCCCCACCAGTATCTTTCAGTCCTTGGCTCTAAGGTCAAGTGCCCACTCTGCATCAGATAACCTGATCTTCTGAGACTACATTTACTCTTATAAAGGTCAAACTAGTAACACAGCTATTTTCCCTCTGAATTTTCTGTGATCTTGTGTTATCTCTGCAAATGGAGAAGTCAGCTATCTCTCTTTTTTTAAAAACTTGGGCCTAATGGACGTCACAGTAGTGTCTTGTCTGACAGTGACCGTACCCTGAAAGGTTTCTCTCATTCCTAATAAGGTTGGGTGCACATAAATTCACATGAAACCACTCACAAACACACACAGATGCCAGGATTCACAGATGCACACACAGCTTCCTAGCTTCTCACTGCTGTTTTCAGCAAGGACCACTCAACGTGTTTAGCCCAACATGCTGCGATGATGATGTAAACGGAAAAAGAAAAGCCCTTCACCTGTGAAACTAATTAATAGTCAACAAACTTGCTTCAAGGTAGGAGACCTGGCACTGAAGGCAAGAAGCAGTCTTGGAGACCGGTAGCAGCCTGTCTCAGCTGCTAGGTGGCAGCATCCATTCACCCACCCGCACTAATCACAGAGCTGGGGCTCGCCAAGGTGTCCCTTGGTTTTAATTCTGTGAGAATCTGATGCTCATCAATGGGAAGGACTGTTACAGTCCCCACTACTGCCAAAATGCTCAAGGCTGTTGCTGCCCATGATGGAAGCACACATAAGCAAGAAAAGGAAGCCATCCTGGCTTTTAAAGGATAGCACAATTGGGGTTGCAGCTTTTTAAGGGGATGTAGCTGGACAGGCACCTTGAGATGATGCTCATGTACTCATGCCTAATCAGTAGGCAAAGAGGCTGTGTACTCCTCCACAGCTATTTCATGGGCCTTTATCGTTAATAAAGACAAATATGTATCTTCCAAGAGCTTTTCAAATACCAGTTAATCAGTCCCCCCCAAACCTATGAGCAAAGCCGGGGAGCCAGAGCCTTGTGTTCTCTGTAGCAAACCAGACTGAAACTCTGGGAAGGGCCCTTAGTTAAAGCAACCTCCAGCACAGCACGTGGCAACTGCTGCAGCAGATTTAGAGGCACTTTTAAGGATGCCAGTTGAATATTATGTCCTCGTTATTCATATAATTAATAATGCAACTCGTACTGAATTTCTGGTTTTATTTACTTCAGCACTATACTCCAGTTATTTTCTGTAGCTCTTGTCTTTTTGACATGCAATAGATTTTCTTACAGAGACTGTGGGCCTGCATCAGTGAGGACCCATGGGGATGGCAGATTTTCAGCAGAACATGGTTAAATATTCTGGTCCCAGGATCCTATTTAGCACTGAGGTGCTGTTGAACATAGCTTGAAAACTGAAGGACAGAGATTTGAACTCCTCCAGGTAAGAAAGCCTCCACAATGTCCACTTATTTGCTGCCAGCCATCACAGCAGTTATGGATAAGCCTTGGCCCTCCATAGATTTTGTTAGCACAGGGAACAGGTAAACAGTAAAGACCATCGACATTAAAATCAAGTCATTAGGTTTCAGGGTTAACTTCGCATACAAATGACTGGAGAAAGATAATATCTACCTCAGTGAAACTGCTTCAGGCTGATATTATGTTAATTGGGCTTAATTCATGCTTGGAAAGTTTTCTTTGAAACTAGATCAGTGAAAACGGAGATTTTAAAGGTGTTTCTTTTTTTTCAGGAAAAAAAACACCCCCCCTCTTTTTCTGCAGAAGGGGAGCAAGTTCTCTTGGCCTCTGTAGTCAACTTACAAACCCAATATGAAGGTGGCATAAGTGCTGCTCTTTTCTGCTCTCCTAGACAAAAATAGTCATAGCATGAGCTTCTAAATCTTCAAATAACAAAGTTTTCACAAAGTGTAAACAGGAAGGTCAGGTGCTGTCCTTCTTTCCTGTCTAGAAGCAGGAGAGGTTCACATGAGCCCCCTGATGCAAGGAAGAAACTTGACCAAAATGATGTCTCATGGTGCTAAACAAAACCAGAGCAAGGACTGAAATCAAGCTCTATGTCCAGACTGTCCACAGTGCTCCACAATTACCTCCCTCTTGCTGAGTTTTGCAGGGCTCCAACTAGCGCCTTCTGAAACCAGCTTCCCACAGAGATGGCTCACCTGGCACCTAAGCAGTGTGGATGCAAGCTGGTCTGTGCTGTGTGGCCTGATCCCTGGCTCTCTTCTATTTAACAGTGTAAGACAGCCAAAGACTCCTTTTCTGAGTGTTGGGCTTTAATCACTGCACTGGTGCAGGCTGCCCCCTGCCACATGTTTTTAAAGAGCCTTTAAAGAAAAAGCATTTTTTTTTCAGGTGACTGTAACCCTACAATAGTGAAAAACACTTGCAAAGCCCTAAGTGTGAGTTTTAAGACCCCCCTATCCTTGTTGCTAACCCAGCCACATCTGCCCAACACATTCACGTGGGCGAATGCCATTTTGAGGTCCTTAACTTCCTCCATGCAATACAAGGGAAAACTTGTATGGGGTTTCAGGTTTATGCAGGGCCAGGGCAGGGGGGGTGCTTATTCTCAGCTGTTTGACTTTTGCAGAGGGACATAAGTTCCTGCTTGCCAGAGGGAATTCCCTTGCAAAAAGCCATCAGTCTGCTCCTTTGCAGAGCGACAGAAACCACTCCCTGCCCCAGTGCTCATTAAATATATCGTGAGGTGCCGTTCCTTGAGGACTACCTGCATGTAATTGGTTTATTCTGACTCACCACCTCCAAGGAGACTGCTCAGTTTAAGTCTGTTTTACCCCACTCACTGCTCTCCCATCCTTTCAGTACGGGATAAACTAATATTCAGGTTAAANAAAAGAGCATAGAGGCAAAAGAAATATTAAATCTCAGGTTAGGAACTTAGGAACAGTTGCCTAGATCTCCTCCAAAATGGCTGAGCTGTGACAGGTAGCAATCCAGGGTTCACGCAAGCACACTGCCTTGAGCTGGCTTCCTCCACTGTCGTTCTCCCATCACAAAGCTGGCAACAACCCACAACCGTGCATGTGTAAGACACAGCACAGCTCTAGCCTTGTCCTCCTGATCGGGTACGTTGCTAGTTACTGCTTTCTCACCCAGAAATATTTTCAACATCTTGGCCACCAGATTTGAAGATGCTAAGATCACGGCTATTCTCTAATCTCTCTGAGTGCTACCCTTACACCTGAATCCTAAAAATCAATCTGGAAAACTGGTGACTGATTCTCTGTGTATCTGTTTTGGTCTGAGCAGAGAAAGCTCTTTCGCTTTTTTTTTATTATTATTATTTATTTCAAAAATGCTCCCCAAACCAACAGTCTGAGGTTTTCTCCCAATTCAAATGTAGATTCCAGGTTGATGAATTATGGAAACTGATGACTCTGCAATGCGAAAGAGTGTTTCTCTGCTTAATTCATGCCTAGTTAGCTAAATGGCACATGATCCATGTAATGTAGTTGCTGTCTGTTCTAAGACCCGCAGTTTGTTCCTAGTGAGCCTGCTGGTTAATTTTCTCCGCCCAGTCTGGACTGTTTAATTTATAAATTACATTAAATAAAGCTAAAATCCTGTTGGGGCTACTAATATATCATTCATTAAATATTATGTAAAACAGCAGAGATACACATTTTCTGTTAAGACCAGACACGTTACTAACTCCCCATAGAGATCATGTGTGATATCTCTGGATGCAGGCATGCTGCCTAGATCCCCCCCGAGGACAACCCATCGTCCTCCCACCAGCTGTCGGCGTGCTGGGGTTCCTCCGTCATATCCAGGCAGCCAGCTCTGGGCTGCAGGTTCTCCTCTGTGGCTCCGACACCTCAAAGTTAAATAGGCCTTACCAGCCTCCCCAGCAAGCGGGTGTGCAGCTTGCACCCCTGAATTTCTAAGGTTCAGACTTCTTCGCTCTGCAAACTTGATGCAAAATCTCTGGAGGGTCATTAAACCTACACTCTGAACAGATCGGAGATGCATCTCCATTTGTCCTCCCTCCTTCTCTGCATTCCCCTGCAGGGGAACTTTCATGAAAAGCCAGAAAGTTTACAAAGTGAAGTGGAGCTCATCTCCATCTATTCCAGGTAACCTCTTCCGTCCTGTCAAACAGCTCAGCTGTCATAAAAGAACAAATGAAGCGATGCAGGAGGAAGGGGGAGCAGAGAAATGAACAAGAAAAGTACCTAAACTTTGGGCAGGAAGTTTCTGTTGTTACTTCTGATGTGTGGTTTGCACGGAGACATATTGTACATTTAGCACAAGTCCCCGGGACCCTAATGAGCTCCTAATGTACCCCATACTTCAAGTTTTTTTCCAAAGAGGCCAGTAACTTAGCAACAGCAGCAAATCCTTGACAGGAATAATCAGTATTTGTGCTGCAGCTTTAGGCTTCCCCTCTTCTCTCCCACTAAGTGGAAGGTGTGCTTGGCTGGGATTTCTTCTCTGCTTTGTCATTGCTCTTATTCCTCTTATGGGCTTCTTCGGTGTTTTTTTCATTAATCCTTTCTGTTCAGTAAAGCCAAACACAATGCCATCAGTGACTGGCAGGGAGCAGAGTTCTTGCAGCCTGGAGCTAGCAAGATTCTCCCACAAAGAGTTTTGTCGCACTGGGGAGGTACAGAGGAGCTCTCCGGGGACGCCAGAGGCGAGCCGGGGCTGGCGTAAGGAGGGATTTTCACATGATGGCAAACTAGAGAGGCACCAGGGCCAGTGGGGCTCCTCAGGGGTACCAGCTCCTACAAGGAGCTAGAAGGAGATGAGCGATGACAGTTCTCTGCTGCATTCACGGCTATCCGCACTGAGAAACTGAATCACTGAACTCCAAAGACACTCTCTAAAAGGCACAGAGCAAATATTGTCAACTAACTGTACTTCCTGAGGCCACATGAGACAGCAGACTCCAGAGGAATATGAGGTCCTCCTCAGGCAGGCTCTGCATTCGTCCCAGTGGGATGCCATTTGGTGCCACGTACAAAGCACAGCCCTCCCCTGCCCGCATCTCCTGCCTGTGTCTCTCCTGCCCACATCTTATCTTCTTTTTCTAATTGTAGGCATATCACTGGGTTTGGAAGGAAGCTGCTTTCCATCTTAAGCAAGGAACACGAACAACTGATCACATGTTAAGAGAGGGTCTGAGAGAATAAGACATTTTTGGGCAACTCCCTGGCAGCAGAACTTCAGCACATTAGACGTTTAAGAGGACAATCCATTGTAATATCAATAAGAACATCTCCAAAACAGTTCTGATGTGCAAAAATGAAATGGGTTGTTCAGCATCATAGAAGGTTTGAGAGCAGAAGACAACCTATCTTGAAATAATTTCCACATTCCCTGTGAACATTCCTTAATCACTATACTGCAAAAATGCTCAAGATGAACAGCCAGTTTTGAACAAAAAGATCATTAAACAGTCATTCTGGAGCTTGGCTAGTACACTTCAAGCAACTAAAGGGACAAAAGCATAATTCCTGTAGGTCCAAATGTAACTGGAATTTTACAGACACAGCTTATCAATGTTTTTTTTCCCCATGAAGTTTGAAGGATGGAGGCTTGATGATAGTGACAGATAGCATTTAACATGAACTTCTCAACCCAGCAGTGGCCTTTGAGGCGTTTAAGAATGGACAACTCACTCTAGGAAAGCCCCTGATACATAAAAACCGTGACACCATCCCTGCCTCTCTTGCATCTTGCATCTAGCAAGAGAGGCAGACTAGGCTTATACATTCACCTTGTGAACGTTATAGAAGTCAGAGGAATAAATAAAATTCCAACCACTTAGAGCCAACCAATCTTATTTACAAAATATCAACAGACTGAGCATGGAAAATGAGTGAAGAAACCTTTGCCAGGAGGAGGCAAAGACATTCTTTTAGGTGGCTGTCCAGGCAGTAAATTGGAAGAATATTGTGGGCTAACTCAGCTGTAACACTCCTAGAAAAAAAAAAAAAATTCCTCTGCATCCAAAGCATGCTTAGCACCATGCAGCAAAGCGTCTGCCCACAGCTACACAAGCAGGCTCCACAGCACATATATCTGCAACTCAACACAGTATAGACACATCAGTGTAGTGTTGCACTCAGCTAATAAGGTCTTCTGCACTGTTGTACAGACCCACTGCAGCACTGTGAAGTAACAAGACAGGTCCAAGGCAGAATATAAGGATCAAATCTGCTATTATAAGCAAAGCATGTTCAAAGTCCACCACAATATTTAATTACACCAAACTGACATCGCAGGCTCAAAGACAAAGGAGGGGCATGTAGAAACTCTTGACCCTTGGGAGAAACCTACTGGAACTGCATGAAAGCATCACCGCGATTTGTCCTCTCTTGTTTTTCATTACACATATGGCAAGGAAAGGTAAAACCTGGACCTGCCCACACTGCAACTTGGCCTACAGCATCAGTCAGTTAGGTCTCCATGAAGCGTGAGGGAATCGTTAACAGCATCACTTTCTCTCTCAGCCAACCTGGCTTTACCCAACCAGAAATGTCTGCAGGAAAAATCTGAAAACCCATTAATAGGGATAATGATGCTTACCTCCTGCGTAAAGTGCTTGGAGATTTGTGGAGGGAAAACATTTTAGAAGAGGTAGGTATTTATTAAATGCTTTTAGTTTTTCATATCAAGGATCCCTGCACTCGGACATAATTCCCACCAACATTAAAGACTAGCCTCTCTAGACTGTATAAACAAATCTATACAGACCGACTTAAGATCTATGGCTGTCATGTCTATCCTACGGATGAGATACAGATCTCCTAGCTCTGTGCTCACACCTTAATGAGTGGTCAAATTTCTCACTTGCCTTTCAAAATGTGTCACTTTAAATTATAGAATGAGATGCACAAGTGATAGTTCTTCAGGTGGAATCCAAGCCCCCTTGAAGTGAATGGCTAAGCCTTTCTGATGTAAATAGGGCCAGGATTTTATTCTCTGTCTGAAATTCTCTTTGATATGAAAAAGCACAGTTTGGGTGTTCTTTTTTTTTATGTCTGAGTTGGAGAAATCTTAAAGCTAAGTGCTGAAAAAGAGTGCTGAGAAGTTGTGGGGCTGTTCTCACCTGGGACCAGCTGCCCCAATTCTGGTAACCAGATAATCTGCTTATTTGACATTTCTGGGGTCTTGGTACACTCACTCGTGATAGATCTGTTCCTCCGCCTTGAATAAAGCTCAGTAAAACATTTGACCTTTTCCAGCCTTTAGAGTTTCATTGTGTTTTTAAAAAGGAATGAAAAGAATAGAGAAACATCTGCTGAAGACAGACTTTTCTCGTTTGGATAACACACTCCCTTTTAGTGCAAAGAAAACAGGCTCAGAGAGGCCCATGCTTATGATTTCCAATTCAGGACAGAGTGCTATAAAAGTGACTTCATTCCTAAACATACAAGCATCTCCCCAGAGGAAGATCCTAAATCAGAAAGGACCACAGGGGATCAGTTGGCAAATCATTACCTCATCTGGAAACTAAAGTTCACTGTCTGGTTTCTATCAAAAGTGAAAATGTATTCGGAAGGTTTCACCCCGACCCTTCACAAAACCTGCTGCAGAGCTCAGCATAAGTTTCAGTCCCTAATCAGGGGGCAACCAAGCCTGCAATATTAAAAGGGAAGTGTGGGAGGAAACAGAAACGCCAAGAAAGAACCGGTGAGGGGAGTGCTGGGGACCAGGGGAGGATGAATTATTAGACTAGGACATGCCGCAGGGTCAGCGGTAAGGTGTATTTAGTAGAGCTGTATGTATGCATGAAACTTGCACTGTGCTAGCCTTTAGCCTGCAATAGCTGTCTCTCACTTTTTATGAGCACTAGAATTCACTAAGCCCAGAGAGATAAAACTGGTGAATTAAAAAGCAGTTCTCTTTGTTTGGTTTTGAGGCAGGATATAAAACACAGGTCTTGCTGGAGCTTCATGGAGGCAGTCACGTCAGTATCAGTGCCTTCCTGATATGCCATCAAACTCATTACCTGCTTAATGGGAACTGAAATAGATTTCCATTCTCTTGATGCGTAGGAAGTTGAGGAGGCGTGTGCAACGTGGAGGAGGGTATGGCAACTGCATCAGATGGGAGAGCCCTAGAAAGGAGTCCTAAATGCAGGAACCCTTAGGTGCAACATGGGAGGCCTGAACCCAAAACAGACACGTGATAGCTCTGCTGATGTGGCAGCAATTAAAGACCTAAGAGTAAGATGTAAAGTTCTACTTGAGTTCTCAAGTATCATGCTGCCTGAATCCGAGATTTTGTTCAAGGACCATCTCTAGAGTTAATCCTGTATTTAGGTATATGACTCTAAATTCCTTAGATTCTAATGCTCTTACAGTAGGACACTTCTGGAAACAGGAGTTATATCAATAAAGGGGATCATTACTGCAATTAATTTCACTGAAAGACAATTGAAACAGAATGTAATATCAAATCCCCATCTGCTCACCGCAAACCGCTAAGCCAGTCCTGAAACAAAACTAAAAATAAATACCTGCTTATAGGCTGAAGCAGCCTTGATTACAAAGAGGGTGGAAGGGAGGTGGGGAAAAAGGGAAAGCAGAACATATTCTTGAAATGCTACGAGCTTCTCTCTTCATCCTGGCTTGTTTTCCAGAGCATATTCTTGAGATGAGAAGGGCTATTTTCCATTTTGTTGCTTCGTGATTAAGTGGAACAAGTGCCTTTACTCTCATTGGTTAATTAGAAATACCTGCTACGTAGATGTATCTTTTTCCAGTCCCTTGCTTCTTAGCAAACAAAAAATCTATTTTGGCTTCCCTGGGCTGACCCTTTAATTGAACTAACATGGGTTTTGTTGCTGTTCTTTGTTTTTAAATAAGCAATTTTGTACTTGCAGATTTTAATTTCCCACATGGCAAAACACTACTGAATATTGCCAAATCCTGGGGACTGAGGCTACAGAAAGTATGTCTCTGCTTTCCCACACCCAAAAAAAAAAAAAAGTTATCGTCAAGCATCCCTGCTGACCAGACCTTTGCGATGACACTCTGCTGGTTTCACGTGAGAGATCATCTTGATGTGGCTATGCTAATCCTGTCATTAATTCTGTTATTAAAATTATAGAGACAAGAGATTAGGAACCTGCTACCTGCATGAAGCCCAATAGATTTCTCTCTCTCTCTCTCTCAAAAAAGAAGAATCTTACTATGTGTACGTGGGCTATTTATCCTAGGCTTGCAGAATTCTACTCAACACTCGCTGGAAGAATAGTCATTTCTTGACAGAGTATTAGATGGGGGATTTTTGGCTATTATCTTCACCATCATGCTGCAGAGGGAGAAATCTCTGCAACCTAAGCTGGCAATTTTTTAATGACAGTTTTATGTGTTTATTACTCTTGTTTTTTTGCCAGGTTTGTTAGGCAGGGAGTAGGTAACAACTTGCAATCTTGTCCACTGGCATGCATGCACACAATTAATGGGCCAGATGGAGCTGCAGTGATTTTAGCAGCTGAGGGTCTGGACTATTATGTTTATACAGGTCAGGGGAGAGGAGGAACTGACAACTAATTTAATATAACTTTAGAGCCACAGTCTTCACTAAATTGGACATAGGATTCAAAGTAAAGAAGAAAGAAAGTCTGGCTGCTCTTCTTGGCTCTGATACTGATCTGGTTTGTAATTGTAAGCAATTCTATTTACCCCATGTGCAACATGATTGTAATGTTTCTCCCCGCCTCTGTATACGGTTTGGAGATGTAGATGCATAAATCAGCTGGGCATGTGTATAGTCAAGCAAAAAAAACAAAACAAAAAAAAACAGAACAAAACAAAACAAAAACAACACTACCACCACAAAATGCCAGTTAGAACTGGGCAATATTGCCTTAATTCTCTACTTCTGCATGCATTTTTGTATCACTGCCTCAAACAGCCAGCAGGAATGATTTCTCAAATTTATCTGATGTTTTTTCCTAAAACTTCAAATGCATAGCTGCCCCTTCCATGGGTTTCTTTTTTTATGCTTGACAGTTGCGCTTATTTTATTACGTTTGTAGGCTTGCCTGTAATAATTGACAGATTTTAACAGTAAATTACCTTCTCTTTAAGGTATGTGTTATAATAATTTTGCCTGCACTGTGCATTACATTTTAAACAAAAGATTTAGGTTTCTTTATTTTTCACTTAAGATTACAAACACTTCAGAACAGTAATTTATTACTGTAGATTTTCACAATAGTAATTTATTATTGTAGAATTTCACAAGCCACTTGCTAGATTAACAGATGCACAGAGTTGTATTAAGTGTGCATGGTTCGTGACATCTTGCCAACCTTTTTGTGCAGAAGCATAAACTAATTTGAGTCTTACATGTAATTTGTTATCAAACTCTATCAACGAACTTTAGCTAGCTTTTCTCTATGCATGCAATACATCCAAAACAAAGCAAAACAGCATCAACTATTTCTTTTTAAATTGCTAGTTATATTCTGTTTCTTTGCATCTCCTGGATCATAGATTTCAATCCTGTTATTCAATACGCAATGCCTGTTATCTGCATTCACAGGTTTCCAAAACCCTTTACTTTTCTCTTACTGATACTTTCAACAAATTAATAAAATTTCATCCAAAACTTGTCCTTGCTTCTGTCCCCTGTCCCCTGTCCTCTTGACATTGAAGGGGAGAAGGAGAGAGAGAGAGAGAGAGAGAGAGAGAGAAGTGGTCCTTGGCTAAATGGATTGCAACCAAGAAGCCCATGACAAATTTCAAGTAGCCTGAAATAATTTGTGCACGTGGCACGAAAGACTGATAATCTTTATGACATTTTCTAAATGCATATGTTGATTTAACTCAAAGACTGCTGTTTCTAGGAAGGGAAAGGTAATATGGTAGCTGAGGTAACTTAACCTCAAATACTGAAGGATTATGCAAGGACTGTTATACTTGGTCCTGGCTGACCCCAACTCATGGTGGCCCCAGTCAATTTCTTTAAGCATAATAAAATCTTTAGCACAGAAGGATCCATCACAGCAAAAGCAAAATACAGTTTACCAAAAAGAGGAAGGCAATTTTCTTGATAAAAAGAACAGACTCCAAAATCTGTCATAAGATAGGCTTTCTGAAGTCCCCTTTATAAGACACATGATTTCAGGTTAGACAGATATTCATAGAAAAAGCTTATAAATTACAATTTTTTTCTCAAAATGTTTTTTTACTTGTACAAATACAGAAGATTTTTGCTTGAGGAGGGTAGGATATGACTATGAACAGAAAGGAGTCCTAAAACTCCCTGGGCTACAGGATACTATAGGCCAGAGCCTGGTTTCAAAGTAGTAAAATCAGCAGCTCTGGTAGTAAGAGGTTGATATGTGAAATCTGAGATTGAACAAGTGCTAGAGAGATCAGAAACAGAACAAAAATGCAACAAGTCCTACAAGAGGGCCAGTCATACCCAAACAGCTTTCCAGCAAGAGTCTCTTGAAATGCAGTCTCTTTTTCCATGAAGTGCCGTGTTAAACCAGGAAAGTCCAATGCATTTAATTGTAGTAAATGCTGGCAGCAAAATCACTCTGGAATACATATATGAAGAACAACGCCAAGTTACAGGGCCATGTTTTTTGAAATCAAGGTCCAAAAGTGATATGGACAGCAATGGAAGCAAGACTTTACCTGTGTTTGTAATGAGTTCATTTTGTAATTTATCTGCAACTCCGTATGTGTTAGCACATACACGCTTTTCACTATAATGGCCATTATAATATCTCTTCATCTATGATGCATTGTTCAGATACTTTTCTCATAAGAAACCATCATTAAGCTCCGTTTGTCTGAAATAACCAGAATACTGAACAGCTGCAAGATCCTACACATTTGTCAAAGCTCACAGAAAAATATGAATGTCTTGCGTGGTGTTATTTGAGAATTGAGATGTTATTATACTGTCTTTAAGGGCTTTATTATAATGCATGTTTACAAGAAAGGCAAGTTAAAACTAAATATTCATTCTTAATTTGGGGATTTCATCTAAGCTAAGATGTAAAATATTAAAGATGGGCAAATGTTGCCATTTCTTCCAGTGATCATTTAGGTGGATGTAATTTATATACTTCTGTCTTTATATGCACAGTGGTGGGTGATACGAGCTCTCCGGCAGGAAAACAAGAACTTAACAAATCCTAAGATGTCTATAAGGCTGAAGAAAAAAAGCATTCCCCTACTGTATTTTTTACCCTCTGTAGTTTTTAGCAGCCTCCCTTGACTCTGTGTTGTGCAAACTGCATTCACTCTACACCCTTGTCAGATACCAGATGCATTACATTGCCACTTATAACTGTTTCCTGACCAAGTTAAAACAACATCTCGGCAGTATATGGGGTCTCAGCAAAAAAAAAGGCTTACACAAACCAGTTATTCTGGCTGCCAAAGGTGCCCTTGACACTGCTATACTTCTAGCCCTTGATATTGCATCACTCAGACCTACACCCTTGGAAAACTGAGGCAGGTTTTCTCATGTTACTGTCATGCTGTGTGACAGAAAGCTTGAAGTGGAAAGGTCTTCTATGGATCTGATGGTCTTAGTCACTAGCAGTTGCCATTCTCCATGCATTTGTGTTAACATAACTCTGGAGCAGTGGATTCAGTTCACACCTCCCTCCTGAATCTTCAGTATTTATTATTGTTCTTTAGGTTAATAAATAAATAAAATCCAGAGCCTTAGTTGCCGTATAAAACATCACAATTCACTGCTGGGGTATAGAATTGATATACTAGATATTTCTCATTTATTAGCTTCATTCCTTTGCCTAGTCTCCTACAGTAATGTTATTATTTCCCATGAGAGTCACATGAGATTTTTCTCTTGCTTGCTTTGTACGTGTCTTTGTGCTTATTTATTAAATAGGCATTTTCCCCCTTTATCTGCTACTTACTTAAACCTTTCACTATACCCATTTGATCTGAATACATTGGCTATGTGTAGCCTGTTTGCAACCAGGCCTGTTCTTAATGGTGTATTTACACCAGGTTTTCACACAATACCGAAGAGATCCATAACCAAAGTGATTTAGAAGATGATTTCAACGTTCCTTTCCCCAGAACTGCTCTCCCTTTCTCAACAAGTAGGAAATGACACTGAAGGGAAAGGATTTGCTTGCAACTCTGCTGTAAAAGCACTTTTCTCTTCTTCAAAGCAACCTCCCTGAGGGGGAAAAATTAAACCAGGTTCTCAGAACAGGTACTTATTTTAAGAATAGGCCTTTCTGGCTCCTGGCAGAAACACAGCACTAGTTCATGGGCTGTCTTTACTATAACCACAGATGCCTCCCTCACCTACTCTACTTTTGGGCAACAGGGATGCCCTGTGCACGGCAGTTCTTCTGTGGCCTGTCCCTGTCCCGAAGGGCTGTGGGGAAGTTGAGCATGGCCGCCTTGCAGCCCTCCCACATCCCTGCTGCCGCAGTGGGGAGGCCGCAGCCCCAGTGGCACAGCACAGGGCTTGACCAAAAGATAACGCGATGCCACCAGCCCCTGCAAAGTTGGTGCTGTGATGATAGGAAACCATTGGCAAATCTCATCGGTGACACCACAGACTGGGAGACTGCCCACACGGCACGGCACGTGCTGAGAGGCAGCATTTCAAGGAGGCCCAGTCAAGACCCCACCGTTCCTTCCTTTAGCAAAACGTAGTCACCCTTGGCCCCCAGCACTGCATCAGTATCAACTTGAGTGAAATGGACAACACTGATACTGTTAACATTTTCGTGTATTTTTTTTGACTTAACAGCCACGGTAAGCAAACGGGTTTATGGGTTTTCATAGAGTTGATGCGTTCTCACACAGTTGTGTAAACTGGTGCCTAAATGTGCTGAAGGCCTCTAAGACTTGGTCAACTCAACTACCCTAGCAAAACACCTGCTTAGATACCACTCTGCCGTATGTGGCTGAAGCCTCAGTTTTGACAGGACTTATAGCAGTGCTGACTGGAAATCTTTTATAGCAGAATCCTTGCTCCAACCTTGCTGAAAAGGTCAAGCACTTTGTCTTTACTCCCTTGCCTTTCAGAGGCACTCAGGTCTGAAACACAGAAGCCTCTGTTTTAACTTTCTATTTGCTTCATTTAGTAACATCACACCTTTTGTCAACTCAGGAAATTCTTTGGTTTTCAATAATGAAGAAAGACTTAAAAACAAAAACTAATCTCAGCCCTGAACACAACCAAGATATTCTCAAGGGAGTCTTCTATCCCTTTTAATTTAGAAGAAGAAATGAAAATATCACAGATATCTGCCTACTGGTATTTTAACAGAAGCATATACTCTAAATAATGTTTTGCCCTCTTTCTTACTTCACAGGAAGCGTTCAGTCAGTCAGAAATAACATTTGGTGTTTACGCAGAAACCCAGCAAGAGCTCCAGACTTGCTCCTCCTCCACCTGAGAGCCGGTGGCCAAAATCCGCTCCTCTAGGGAGAGCGGGCAGTCGGTCACCCCACTGGAGTTGGAAAATGTGGAAAACCTGCCCAGATGGAGCTGCAACCCAATATGCACAGACCTCCTCAGATCTCAGCATTCAAGTCTGGCTTTTCCTGGTTATGGGCTTTGAATCGGCACAGAGCGACCACCAGCCAGGCAACCTCCCCCACCTCACAGGCTGGGAGGAAGAAAAGTGCATAGGTCATGGAAAATGTATGGGCATCCAACTTTACATGGTGCCTGATTCCCATTAGCATCACCTAGTATCTTCACAGGTTCCAGGAATCTAGACAGCCTGCTTCTGTGGGACTTTATCATTAACGTTCAATACACTCCAGGAGGAAAAGCTCACTTCTGAGAGTCACCTCTGACAATTTTTTCCCCACTCAAGGTTTGAACAAGTCACTTGCAGGAAAATCCATGCAGGCTATTATCAGTCTCCTGACACACACAGCTCTTTACCTACTTCTTCTGCCAACAGATTATATTATAGCCTTTACATATCTTTAAGTCCTTTAGAAGAAATGGAAAAGCAACACAAGATAGATCCCTTTTGCCAGGCTTGTAGGAACAGATTTCCATCGCTGCATCCCTGCATAAATTCTGTTTTCTTCAAGAACACTGCTGTTGAACACTACTTCTCAATGTGGCCAGGGGCTCTTGCTAATTAAAAAGCTGCTCTTCAGCTCCTCAAAGCTCTCCCTTTCCACCCCCAGGAAGGGATTATCAGCAATTCATGGAGAGAAAGTGCACCCCATATATCCCTGCTATTTACTTAATTCTTCACCAACTGTTTGCATATCAAACTTTGTATGTGACATGCTAGATAACAGAGCCAACCCAGAAGGGAACAGCATACACAGTATTTGTTGGCATGTTCTCTTTTATTTCCTTCAGCCAAAAATCTCGTGAGGCAGCTGTATGGCACATTAGAGATAGCTTTACATAAAGGGCCTTTCTTTCAGAAGGAGTTTCTTTGAGCCTGTCTTGCAGTTCACACTGCAGACCACATCAAAAGATGTTTTCCTCCATTTTAATAGAGAAATCTGAGACAGATTGTATCAGGGAAGAAAGGGAGTGAAAGGAAGACTGAGAGGTTACTTGGCAATTAGGCAATCTTGATTATTTCCTTCTTGTCTTGCTAAATCTTTCAGCTGGCTATTGGGTGGAAATGATTTTCTATTCTATTTGACACTGGCTTCACAGCTAATTTGGTTTCCATCTATCTGCCTAATCCATTTTATCTATCGGTTCTAACTTGGCCCCATCCCCATTTTTATCTGTTCGCTTCCCATAAGTGTAAACAACAACAATGATCTTTTCTTCTTATACTGGGGAAAGAAGGTGGCATGCTTTTCAGGAGAGAGGCATAAGAGTAAAAGCAAAGGTCTCGCTGTGGGGAGGTGATGCAAAGATGCAGGTGATCCATGGTTGGCTTTGTTGGAGCAAGGACTTAGTAACTTCTTCATGCACTGGAGAGCTCAAGCACGCAGATCCAGTTAGTGGGACTGCTGCGTCACCTGTCTCACCCTACCGGATCAATCATATAATGCAGCTACATACAGAAGTGATACAACCTCACATAGAAACTAGAAGCTCTCACAGGATTTTGAACACCAGATCAAAGACTTTGAAAGGGGCCACGTGTCCAAGGGAGAACAGAGTGGTAGATAATGGTAATGTGTCCCTCGATACCTGTCTTCCTGAACAGGTTTGCTGCCAAGTTCTCAACCAAGGGGTGCTTCTTCAGTTGTAAGGGCTCATTAACAGATAGGAGAACTGCAGTCCCCTTGGTGTTTGCATAACACAAACATGGATCACAGTGCAGGCAGCTAGACAAATACTTCTCACCATCACAGGAAAAGTATTCTCACTAACACACCCACTGGACTTGCTTGGTTTCTTCACGGAAGCCATCTCTATATTACCTTGGTCTATACCTCCAAAGAAGCATCAAGCCACAGGGCAGAAAAGTTTCAAGTGCTTAATCAAAACTCTGCTGTGACTAACAGCTCGCTTTTCCTCAGCCTTGGAAACCCCGTGGCTCACAACATGCATGGGGGCCAGGATCACAAGGCTCCTATTTCGCATCTGCTATTGCTGCAGTGCATCTGCCACTCACAACCAACTCTATATGAATCACTTCCCTCCTTTGGTGCTAGAAGTAACCTGAGGTCCTCAGTTTGAAAGAGGTAGAAGCACAAGGTATATATTAAGGCTTTGATTCATAATTAAGTAAGCCTTGAGACTCATCTGGGAATTTTGCCAGACAACTTTATACAGTAGAACAGGGACTTTGAGAAACACATTTATGGTGTCACCCTGAAAACTAGAGACATCTCTAGGATGCAGGCTCCCAGGACAGGAGCTTTTCTTCTGTAGAATGACCTCTTTCTTATACTAGTAGCTAGCCACCAGTAAAGACACTTACATGGATCAGATCACAAAAAAAGCAAGATTAACATCATTCCTATCTATCGCCATACCAGCTTCAGTGCATTCCTGAGAACCTCAGGAAGGGAAGTGCTGCAGCCATTCTTTCCCCATCCACTGATAACTTGTTTTGTGTGATCTCCTCCTTTTCTTTTTCAGACTCCTAACTCCTTAAATGTTCTCTTTTTGTTTTGCTGGGGCTGCTGCCTTCGTTAGAAAGATTTTCAGCTTTGATTAATTATTGAGCCCATACTGCTGAGGGTTTTTATTCTCCAGTTCTCATTACTGATGCCTTGCAGCCTGTGTGCTTCACTGGTCCCATTGCAGGATTTGATGGATGCACCCGTGAAGTTTTCCTGCCTGCAAATCCAGTCTTGCCTTTTGCTGATTTTGTTTGGTGGGCAGGGAATTTTGCTCTTGGCTATGGTGAGCATTAAAGCATACGCACTGGGCAAAGTATTATTATTATTATGGTGGAAGCAGCAAGAAATTCTTGCTTCTCTGCTTTCTGCGTATTTCCCCTTTAAATCTGTTTCAAAAATTCTCCCTAATGGCCATTTTACTCTCAAAGTTGCTGCATCTTCTTACCTTCTTAACGCAGATTCACCAATACATTGCTCTCTCATGGGAGACCAATATTCTTTCTGGTTGTTTGCTTTAATCTAGAATGAAAAGCTATGCATAGTGAAAATAAGTTTTGTTTTGTTTATACTCCTTGTGCTTGGCTGCATAATCATCGCTAAGGTTGACCAAAACATTTTTCCTTTGGAAAATGAGGTTTTGATGAAATAAAAATGTTCTCTCTGATAACTTAGACTAAACATAAGGCTCCAATGCACTACGGAAGACGCAGTCTGATGGGGTGTGGAGCCCTTAAGAGAGAACAAGCATGTGGTAAGTCCTGTGCCACAGCTTCCATGAGGCTCTGAAGAGGCCAGGAGATCTCAAAACTGAACCTGAAGCAAGTGAAGTGCTTTCACATTTTTTCCTCATTCCTTCCTCAGTATACTCATCATTAAAAGACATGTTTCTTGATTCTGACTTACTTGCCTTGACTGGGGAGAAAGATGACTGCTCAGATGTTAGCATTTCCCATAACAGGTACCTTCAGTGTTTTTGATCAGCTCATTATTAAATGAAATCCATGCCACAACATTATTTACCTCACAGGACTGAAGGTACAGGTAACGGTTGCTTGTGCTCCTGATGATCTTATCCAGCTGGGTATCAGTCCTCTGTCCAGTTGTAACAGTCGTATAGGGTACATTACACTACTTATCCCCTAGCAAGCAATGCAGACTGCTCATGACGAGCCTGGTTCTCACCTGTGAGGCAGTCAGCCAACCTGTCCCAACACCTCTCTCACACAGTCCTCAACCCAGCAAAATACAGGACAGGGAGCTAAGTTTGGAGATCATGGCTGTGAGTTTGCCTCACCATACCAACTATCATGCACATAACTGAGTATATTTTTTAATTCTGGTCCAGCATCAATGTGCATCTTAGGCCCTGACACCTCTGTGTTCAGGCACCATGAAGAAAGAAGCAGGATCCAGCCTGGTGAGAGTACCCAGGGTCAGAGACTGCCCCGAGATGGCTGGGCAGGGTGATGGGAAGAGGCCAGGCTCTGGGGCATCAGCTGCAGGTCGGGGGTCCTGATCGACAGTGTGCACAGCCAGGCATGGCTGTGGCTGAGCTGGAGACCGGCACTCCTGCTGCGATGTAGCTCTTGCAGGGGCTGAACTGTAGAGTTTCAGCATAAAAGAAGCTCCCGCAGGAAAGGGGACTGGCCCCTGAGGGCTTCCTGCAGAGCTGCCTGGGATGCTCAGTCCAAGGCCACCAAAAGAAGCGCGGCCAGCCTCAGCTGCACAGTCTCGAAGTTGGCGCTGAGCCCCAGCAGCCAAACCTCTGTGAGGAGGGATGCTATCAGCATCCCCTTACAGTCTCCTCCTGCTTCTTGTCTCTGATATAAAGGTCCTGGAGCAACTATCTGTCGTCAGCTTGAAAAACTCCTATCTCTTTCATTTTGCAGCAACAATGGGAACAAGAAAAGAACCAGATAAAAGACTAAAATAAATAGGTTTGCTACAAATAACCAGTTGACTGTGCTTCACCACCAGCTGAAGTTGTGTAACTCCGTGAGTATAATTTTAGCAAATACAAAGGGCTAAAGCCCAATTTAACTCTACCACTTTGGATCAAGTCATTACCCCAAGGGCAGGAACATAAGCACAGACGGGCAGTGCTGAGTGGCTTCTTAAGCCACAGAAACTCATTAACCCAAGCAGATGACACATACAGTCACAGAGAGAGCAGTGGGCGCTTGCATCCTCCCACACAGGCACATATGTACATAGATTCCTTTCTTTCCTTATTATTTCTCCATTCAAGTATCCCCCACCATAATTATCTTGCCTGCTTTTAACCCATCCTGGACTCTGAAAACAGTTTATCAGAAAAACGTCTTGAACCAACAGTAAAGTCAAAGAGGGTGATTAGGTTGTGTTTTGTTTCTAAGGCAGAAAAGGGGTATTGTTAAAACATTGAAAAAACTAAAAATCAGGCCTTAGGACCATCAGATACAGCACGTCTCCAGTCTCTCTTGCAGCACTAGCTAAGATGTACATGGGGGGAGTGAGAAAACTATAGCCAACAGTAAAACCCTGGTGATTTAATCACAGGCCTGAGCCCTTCATGAAATTTGCGTCAAAGCTATTTATTCCAACACTCCAGCATGCAGTGTGCTGAGCAAAAGCGCAGAGCAACGCACACCCTGCCTAGCTGCAAGCACCAGTGACATGGGCTTGTGCCAGCCCTCGTGGAGAAATCACAGCCGTCAGAACGCACAGGGACAAGGCTCATGAAGCAGGTGCCGTGTGATGGAAAAGTCTCTGCCAGCAAAGCGACAACCTTCGCTTCTTCATTTGTTTCTTGACAGGTTCAGAGCAAGGCCAGCAGGTACGGCTGCCCACATATGTGCACCTGACACTGCCCGTTGACCAGCCTCACAGCCCTGCACACAAACAGCTCCTGTCCACCCAAGGAGGAGACAGAGGCCTGAGGACACTCTGCCAGAGTAACAGGCTTGTGAATCCCCTGCCACCACCATTCCCATGCTAGAGCCTGATGCTTCTGCCCTGCAACTGTATGACGACAAGGCTCACCATCTTTCCTTATTTGAATGGCACACGGTAGCTTTTATCTGCAAGTCAATACTGGTGAGAAAGTCTGCTGGGATCCAAAATAAGTATCATAGCTTTTCAGACACAGTAGCATTCTGATAGTATATTAAAAACCTGTGTGAATCATAAATCCCATTTCTTTAGGAACTGAGTCCCATCAGGGCACAGGGCTGAGGGGAAAATGGGCTATTCTGCATACAGCTATAAGATGATGATGATCTATGTAGGTAAGATGCAGACATTCTGTTGTGATTTTTTTTTGTGACTGTTGTTGCCTTTTAAATAAAAATTTAAAATAATGGCTCAGGCTTCCCTGTCACACACCAGAGACAACATTCTGCTCACCATTAATAAAGGCACAAACAAATTTTTGCAAGCTCTGCATAGAACTGCCTTCCTCCAACCAAGGAAGAAAAATGAAGAGAAAATTCCTTACACATGGGATAATCACACTGCTGAAGCAAACACCTCCTTTAATGCTGTGAGCAATGCAACACACAAAAGGTATTTAGCTGAAGTGTGCGTATGTGCATGCGACAGTGTGTGAGTATGACAGAGATGGAGTTGGTGTGTGCTGAAAAGCGGGACAGGAGAATAGTTGATCTGATCCTCAAGAAAGCAAACTACAAAAGCTTGAGCGAGTCAGACTGCTGGCATGCAGAACTGGGAACATTAATCCCAGAGTGTAGGCAGTGATGGACGGCAGGTGAGCAGATGGGGAGGCAGGATCTGAGTGCAAAGACGACGGCTTGGAACAAGCTCTGTGCAAACACAGCTCGGCAGAACAGGGGTAGCGATACCTAGGGAATCAGGCCACAATAGCTTCCCCAGCTCACTTTCAAGGCAGCTAGTCACCCAGCCTTCCTGCATGCCAACAATCTTGCCCTCTTTGGTCTTGCAGCTTTGTCTTCCGCACTCCTCAAAACAAAAGGTTTCCGGTTTTATGCTTAAGCGGGGACATCTGATCAGCAAATACTCAGAAATTTGGATTTCCTTCAGCCTGGAGTCCACTGGGAGCAGGACAGCCCTGCTCCAAAGTCGCCTGGATGCCAAGATTCTCGGGCTGAAGCCCTTCTCCTCATTTCCCTGCGTACCATCCTCTCTCTCGCCTGCCTCGCAGTTGGTTTGGAGACAGATACCTGCCTGGCTGTTGGACCCTGATCAGAAGCTGAGCTGAGGCCTGGCCTTTACCATCTGTCCAGGTGGCTCCTTTGCAGCAAGAGACCGTCCCACATGTCCTATACCAATCCATCAGATTTAAGCCTATGCCAACTTGAATGAATCACTGCATCCTCGTTATTTGAAAGGCAAGCTTGCGTGCACCACTCCATGATCCCCTAGACACGTGCTCTCCCTGCATGCCTGGTGCTTTCACAGCCGCCAAGGCACTCATCTGCCACTGTGCTTGTCTTCGGGAGATCCTCAGAACTCCACTTACCCAGGTTTCCACTGTAGAGCACTTTAGAGCTACATAGAGGAGAAATACTTTCTCTGTGTCCAAAAACTGTATTTTTGACTCTCTTTCCTAGAAAATTCCACAGTGAAGTTTCAAGGTACCAGTAGAAAAAGAAGAAAAACGGCTCTGCTTTTCTTCCACATACAAATGAAGAAAGTCTCACAATTTTTAACCTGAAAGAAACATTCCACTGCTGGAACGGGGAAGCCCTCTTCTTTAGAATGAACATGCAAGCTAGTCCCCTACCTCCTGGTATCTCATGGAGAGAAAACAGAAATAGAGATTTTTTTTTTTTTCTTTGCCAAGTCCCTAGATGGGGACAACTTGCTGCATATTTTCTGTGTGAAGAGAGAAAGATAAAAATCTCAGCTATTTAAGTCTGTGTGCATTTGTCTTCCACACAAAGCTGAGAGTACTTTAGTACACAATCCGCGTACAACTGTATCTGCAATTAATGAATACTTGCATCACAAGCACATTCAATAGGAAAAGGGAGTCTCTTCTCCACTTTAGGGACTTGCGGAACGGGCTTTGGGAGAGGGCATAGGGGAGAGAGCATGCACTGTGCAACATTAACCAACTTGGTTAATGCTAACAGAACAGCTGAGCAGCACAGCGAAGATTTGAGCTTGGGCAGTACTAGTGCCTTCACCCAACTCCAGCCATGGCCCACACTGAGCAGAAATGCTCAGGAGACTGCCAAAGCTTCCTGTACATCTTGTGCAAGGAGCAGGGCTGCTCTGCTTCAGGCTGGGGATGGATGCTTCCCCAGCCTCATCTGCCAGGGACAGTGCCTCAGCAGACAGCCATCCTCATCTAAAAGAGCAGAGCTGGGGTGGAGAGCGAATCTAATTTCTCTTGCAGTTCCTCGTGCTGTACCTTGCCTCTCCTTGCCAGTCTCCTGCCTGCCTAGCATGCAGTTTGCTCATTCACTTGCTCGCACTTGCTCCTTCCTTTCCTCCCTCCCTCCAGCAGTGTCAGGGAGACAAGTGAAGGTTACTGTTTGGCATGTTTGTTTTTGCATTATTTATGTTGTAGAGGACAGAGTCAGACATCTAGAGGACAGTCTTAGGTCACATGTGAATCCTTCCAAACGGGACTCAATAGCACAACCAGCCAAGTAGAAAACAGACTTGGACAGCCCCATGGAGGGAGGCAGCATTTGGAAAGGGATGTTGTGCATCTATCCGGCCAAGGAACCTGGCAACGCCATGGGCCTGCCTGCAACTCCACCCGCCCTCATTTATTCCCCTTCTTTTTCAGAGACTCACTAAGGGGTTTGGGGAGCACAATCCTTCTTTCCTGGAACTGAGAAGTATTTCAGTACTGCACATGCTTCACATCCACAGGACCGCAAGGAACAGGGATCTCCCCCCCACCCCAGTTCCTGCCCCTTTCCCTGCAACACCTTCTGCTGAGAGCAGCTGCTCCTGGGTCAGTCATGCACATCTCGGAGCAGCCGCAACCACCTCCTGCACAAAGCTACTCTGCCCGTTCCCTGGGAGGCTGCACTGGAAAGGCTGCTGCTGGAGCACCTCTGAGCACCCCGCAGGCGCTGCTCCTGCCCAGGCCCCCAGCACTGCCAGCTGGGAGAACCCGGCGCTCAGCTACAAATTCTTTGCTCACACTTCCTCCAACTCTGTTTCTCTATGACCCCTAAAGTATATAATAATAAATAGCTGTGCAGTAGCCCAACAGCAGAGATTTTATGCTACTTATTTTTCCCAAAGTTTTTAGCAAAGCTAAGTCTCCCTCAATTTCTTATTGAAAATGAAATGGGGACGGTACTGCTTATACAGCTGGAGATAGTGATCACCAGTGTACAGAGACTGACTTATCAAGCAGATTCTTAATGCCATAAAATCAATGGGTTTAGAAATTCTATTATCTTGCCTCTGATAGAAGACGCCAAACTAAAGAAACTTCTTGCCCTTCTTCTTTTTTAAAAGCATACTTAAATATAACATTACTGCTGTCCCAAAACAAGCTTTCCTCATGGTCCTCTATTGGGTATTACACCAGAACAAAGGAACAACCTACAGACTGCATGGCAAAACAGAAAGGCCAGTTTCTTTCAGGGTTCCACCAGCCATTCTATTACAGTGATAATAGGGTGTTAGATCTCCAGATTTGAGAGATCTTTCCATTCTATGTAGGGTGCTGGACTCCAAGAAAATTACTTTTGCGAGAACAGAAATGCAACAATACCAAACACACTGTTAGTGTAACTCAGAAAAGTTTGCATGAACACCTGAGGACCAGCTAAGTGGAGGTGTGTTATGCACGTGCACATGTCCAAACATCCAACCAAGCAAAGAGAACATGGAAAGGAAGGTCTGTGCATACAGGAGAGGTCACAGAGATCAGAATACTGGCAAATGACGGGAAATGGTTGATTCTCTAGTGAAACTTAAGCAGCACATAATAAGTGAGCCAGATGACAAACTATAAAGACAGAATCAAATGGGACGCAAAGAAAACAGCTGCAGCAGCTAGACAGGATGCTAAGGACAAATCAGACATGAAGTAAAATGATACTTGGGTGAGAGCCATTCATTGGGACACAAAAGACTTGATTTTCCCTCTAGATTCAGCTTCCACCTATTGACTATACAAATCTGAAAATTTTGTATTAGGTCCCTTAAATTCCCCAAAGTGTTGCAAAGAGATCCTAATGTAAACTGATGGCTCTCCCTTCAATCTTCTTTTCTCCCTCTCCTCCCAGTCTAAGGCTGAGTGAGCGGTGGTGAAGGTAAGGTATGTAAGTGCTATCATCCTCCCTATAATCTGAAAGAAAACATACTCCAGAAAAGTAAACGGTTTGCTGTGGTTCACATCAATTGAGTCCCATCATGCATGCTCTGAATGAGCATGATTTAATCATGGAATAGATCCAAAAGGGAGAGTTGGTTCAACCTGATTAGCCTATCACAGTAGCACACCATCCTATAAATTGTTCTCAGGCAATAAACAGCAACGAACTATACTGAAACACTGGCTACTTTTAGCTAACGAAGGAGGTGTGTGGATTTGAAGACTGCCATTTCATGGAACAACTAAGCAATCAGCCAAGGAAGAATACAGCAACAGACTGATCAAGCTATATTTTCTGTAGCCTCACAATCAATACATATAGAGGCAGTTTCTGCAGATTGCTTGTGGAGTACCACTTATATGTTATTCAGCTTTGATGTGTCTTGCTGTATCTACATTAAAAATGCTTTGTGATCATGAGACCCAATTTCCACTTCCCATCCAGCCATGCAAATATGTTTATAAAGGAAAGCTTTCATTGCTAGATTGCTTTATATACGAACACCTGATTTCATTCAGAAGCTAGGCACTTTGGGTGGGGGTAGACTCAGACAGAAATTCACGTGCAATCAGAATAAAACTTAGATCGCCTCTCAAGAGTTAGGTTTGCTTGTCCAAATTGAACAAATGAAAATTTGGATCAAGATACCACCCAGGCTTTTTAGAAACCCAAGCCCATCTCCTCTGCAATTAAATCCCTCCCTTACTTCTTCCCGGCGAAGTCTTCTGAGATGAGATCTGAGGGAGAAACCATTCCCTTCGCATGAAAAACATGCGAGCTAAAAAAGTGTCTTTGAAGAAGAGAATTTAAAGCAGTGGACAACTTCTAAAGCAGAAGCACTCAAACAGCAAGGTCATTTGTTCTGGATATAATGTCTTGCCTTCCTCTGCGTTATCATCAAAAGCTTCGGTGTTTGTGGGAGAAATCTCTGCCCACAACCAGCCCAGCCCTTCCTGCCGTGAGGTCATAGCCCTGTCTTTGTGACACAGCTGTCTGTTGCCATGGAATTGTTTGTGCTTTCACAAAGTCAGCGCGGTGATGACTTCACAGGCAAGGTCATGGAGGAGCAGATGGGCTTTGAAGGAGGGAGGGAGGGAGACCCCTTGTTTAAACACAAATAGCGGTGATAATTAATTAACCAAAGTAGCAGGGGAAATTATGAAAAACATGTGAAAGGTAAATGGATTTCTGTTTAGCTGTCTTTCCCAAGAGGCTGAACGTCTCAATTGCAAAGGGGAGAGCTTTACAACGAACTAATGAAACAAGGACATTTTCTGTGGTTTCTTCAAGTGGACTCTCCTGGAAAAAAAAAGCATGTACAGAGCTTACGCTTTGCCATCCTTCTCCCTTCCTTTCTCATCACCACTAGCTGACCTCAACCAAAAGATCAATATTTTCTATCAGAACCTTGAGTCCCTGTACCTCTTCAGTATACAAGGGCTGTGGTGGGAATAGACAATTATTTAGACAGGAAGTTTATTGTTCTGCAGTGGCTTAACAACAAACATGCTCTGTTTATAAAATAAACTGCTACATGTTTGTTCTTCTCCTGACTGCCCAAGCCAAAAACTTGTCTTCAGAGTTGACCAAGGTGGACTTTTTCTTTCCTGGAACATTTCACACTTGCATGATAAGGAATCTGCAGCCAAACTATGCCCTTACCTCCACCCAGGCATTTATCTTTTTCTATAGCAGTACTGGTTTCTGCTATACACCTTCATATTGATGCTCATATCAGCAGATAACACTCCAAAACACAAAAGAGCAAGTTACCCATATAACATCAGGAAGATTGTCTCAATGTGCAAGTGAATCACTGGAATACCTCTGAAGGATCTGTACAGCGTTAAGTACAATAATTGCTCTTTCTGCATTCCTTCTCTGGACTGCTTTTGCACCATGCATAGGGGTCAATATACAGTCATCTATCTAAGATTTAATGGGAAAGTGAGCATCTTGTGTATATTCTCTTCATTCTGCGAACACAAAATTCTGCCTTCCTACCTTTCAGGTGGGAGCTGAAACACCTTAAAAAAAAAAAAGAAAATTCTATGCTTATATCAATGTTTGGCAAGACAAGTAGGAAACCTTACTAGAATGCAAGGGTTTTGTTTGTTTTGCAACTGGCAGCTCTTTCATGCCAAAGAAGTTTGGAAAAGCAAGCAGCCAAGAGATGCTATTCAGACACTTTCCAGTGAGTTCAAGAGAACTTCTACAAGAAAAGCCGAAGTCTCAGTCAGTTTTCTTTCACATACAGAACTCTGTCCATCCAGTAGCTCCACCTCTGTTCTCTGCTTACAGCCGTGAACCTAACACAGACATTGTCACATCAGATGTAAGCACTCAGATTCACAGGACAATCACTGAGAGTGGAAAGTGCCTCTGGAGACTGCCTAGTCCAGACCCTCCACTCAGAGCAAGGTTAACTAGAACAGGTTGCTCAGAGCCATGTCCAATGTTTAATGTCTCCATCCATGGAGACACCAGAGCTCTCCAGGCAACCTTTCCAGTGTTCAAGCACTCCTGCAGTAATTTTTTTTTTAATTCTATTGAAATGGAATTTCCTGTATTGCAATTTGTGGCCACTGCATCTTGTACCTTCACTGGCTTTCATTGTGAAGAGCAGTTCCAGTTTTTAATCCACCTTACTGTTGACTTACGTAGTCTGTACTTCATCAGTTTGTCAATGAGGATCTTATGGGAGACAAGCATCAAAAGCCTTTCTAAAGTAAAAACAAACAACATCTGCTATCAAGATCCCCAATATGCACTCATTCCCTGAACTAGTCGTTTCATTGCAAATCCATGTTGACTATTCCAAAGCACCCTCTTGTCCTTCAAGGATCTGGAAAAGGTTTCCAGGATTATTTGCTCCTTCATGTTCCCAGGGATTTAGGTGTGAATTGAGGTGTGGTTGACCAGCCCGTATTTCCCTGGATATTCCTTTTTGAAGTCAGGTGTGACACGTACTTTTTCCAAGTCTTCAGGAACCTCCCCCTGTTGCCAAGACCTTTCAAAGGTAATCAAGAGTGGCTTCACAATGACATCGGCCAACTCCCTCAGCACTCATGGATACATCCTGTCAGGTCTCATGGACTTGTTTGTCTCCAGTTTGTTTAAATGTTCCCTAACCTGGTCCTCCTCTACCTAAGCTAAGTCTTCACTGTGCTAGTGTTTCCTACTGGTAGTGTTTCCTACTTTCCTACAGAGACCTGGGATTCCTCAAGGCAAATCTTACCAGTAAAGACCAAGGTGAAGAAGGCATTAAGCTCCTTGTCCTTGTTCCGTGATGCCACGTCCTTGCCCCTTTCAGCGGTGGCCCCACATTTTCCTACCTCACACCTGACCTGTTCAACAGTGTCATTATTGGAAGTGCCTGGCACAGCTGCAGAAACACTGGCAGAAAGGAATCACATAGCCCAAAGCAGGCATCCCAAGGCCCCCCAGAATCTGAATCGCTGAAGTATCTATTTGCAGTTCTGTGTCTCTCATAATGCCCTTTTCCTGGTCCAATATAGCTTTCAAATAATAATAGTCAATACCACACCTAATGCTAGACAGGTATAAATGTAACACTGGAATGTACTCCTCTCCTGCTTTGGACTCTCACACATGCTTGCTCCCAACCACATAAAGTATGGATCCTTTTAAAGAAACCTTCCTGCCTGCAGGGTTACATTAGCTGATGCTATTATTTCAAAAGGAGCCCCACCTTCTTCGTATCATGGTGAGGCATGCTGGCTAAGGCTGTCTTTTTTATCAATATCATTAATACGTGGTCTGGGGGTAAGTTACTGCTGCCTCCTATCAGATAATTAGTCAGTAAATCACTCAACCAGCTACAAGGTATAGAGCAAGGACAATGTTTCTAAACCATATTATCATCAGACATTTATATTGCACTTTATCGCAAAGGGTTCAGAAGATTTACATACACGCTGTACAATACTGGCATTTTCTTTACACCTGCTGCTAAAGTGCAGCCATCTTTGGAGTGGGATGTCAGTGGGTTTTTTAAGAGACATGTTATGGAATAAGCTTATCACAGGAAATTGTGCAGATGACTTCTGTATCTAGTAGAAATTTTTAGAAGAGTTCAAGAAGAATAATGGTCTAAGCTGGAATTTTGCTGCTGGAATATTGCAGCTAAAAACCCTTGCTTCCAGTTGTAAAGTATTTATCCCAAATTACAGTAACATGACTTTTTACAGGGTTTTGCGATTAGAGTGGTATACATACATACAGAGTATATAAAATACAGTGTAGAAGAGCAGTCTTGCAATCTATGCATGTCTTAAACTGAGTTTTACTCCATCTCTTTGGTACACTTACCTGCCATCTAAGCACTACCAACAAGGCCTCTAACTTAAGCCTGACAGGACAGCTCTGGTGAAAGCCACCAAGAAGAACGAAGAGCTAGAGTCCTTTTGTATTTTTATTAGCTTTGGTCATAAAAGGAGATGGAGCAAAATTATTGTGTGGCTCTGGTGCTTCTGTCAGCTAGATTTAATTGGGCAATACTGAGGGTGCAGCCCAGTAAAGAAGTGGGAACAATGCTCATATGTTTAATTCTTGTGAGCAGGCACCATCCACGACCAGATCTCACTTTTACGTGAAAAGCTAGTCATCTACGTCACATTGCTTTGTAATATTACACAGTGCTGTCTCACTAAGCAGTATGACTGCCTGACTACATGACTGTATGACTACACCATGGTATGTTGCATCACTGCCTCGGGAAGAAACGCATCACAATTTATCGGGCCATCTCGGCACTACTTTCTGCCTTGACAAACCTGTTTATGGTAGTGCCTCATCCGAGCTGTGAGAAGACATAGAATAGAGTAGTGCAGTTGGAAGGGACCTACAAAAACCATCTAGTCCAACTGCCTGACCACTTCAGGGCTAACCAAAAGCTGAGCATGTTATCGAGGGCATTATCCAAATGCCTCGAACACTGGCAGGCTCGTCATAATATGATGTTAACCCAGGAGAACTCCCAGTGAATACTTTATGGAAGCAACACACTGACCTACGCTCACAGTGCAAAAACTCAGAGAGAACAGAGCTTTCCAAAACCTGGCAGTTCTTTTTTCAAACCCTAAAATACAGCTCTAAAGTTGACAGGCATTTAGACTTGAGATTCCAGTCTGGATCACTGCAGATGGATAAAATCTGGGTAGAGTTTTATAACACTGTCTACGTCAAGTTTATTTCCAAAGAGATCTGCATGAACAAGAACTCTTCATTAGAGTGATGACTGAAGCCCAGTGTGGCCATTATTTTCAAGTACTACAACTTCTCCAAAACCCAAGAAACCTGGTCATCATCACTAAAAAACTCTACTTAAATTTATAAAGCCAAGAAGAAAATTATTTACCTGCTGGGCAGGAATGCTACCACGGGAATGACAATACTGCTGAAGAATTTCCCCTTCGCAGGAGCCAGCTCTCACCTAAGTCTAAATACCAACAGCAATCCCAGAACTCTTCTTTAAGGGAAAGATCTCCCAGAATACCAAGGAACTCTGTTCTGCTGCTCTGCTACAGACTTTCTAGGCTTGATTTGGCTGCCTAACCTAGTCATTTGATTTGTCGTACTGCTTTGAGATATCCACACAAGGCTGCCAAATATAACACCAGATCTATGGGAGACCTGCTCTACTCTGAAGCAGGAGTGTAGGCAGGATACCCTACCACATCTCAGAAGGTAGCAGATGACTTCTGGTGTGTCTGCATTTGTGTTTTGGTTCAGAGCATAAATGTGATTTTGAAGTGAATCTGTAGTTCATCCCCACTCCCTGAGTCTGGACTGTGGAGCAATCTAGAAGTGCAGAGACCAGATTTCTTTCTGCTGAAAATAAGATGCAGACCAAATGTACTCCACCTGCTGATAGGTATTTAATTCACAGGTAGATCTAATTCAAAGCACATCCCTGTGCTTTGAATTAGATAGTAGTCAGGTCTTCAGTCCTGATGTTTCACTCTATAGATCTACTCCTACAGGTCTGCAATATTGCTGATGTAGACACAGGCATATCACTAGTCTCTAACTCCTTGACTGGAGCATCCTAATTATAAATTGGGATAACTGTTCTGGTCCAACTGTGGGGTATCATGTGAGTAAGTACATTCAAGAGTACAGGGTGCTCTGATACTGTTGGAATCAGAGATGTATGTGTAAGAGAACAGAAACTGGAAGAAATGTCATGTAAAGAAATGCAGTCAAATCAGAGATTCTAATTTCCATCTATGCCTGAACAGGTCCTTAGCAAGGGCAAGCATATTAACAATGGCAGTCCCACTGCTGACATCAGCATCATGACTGCTCTGTTCCCCATGCCCTCTCATGCCTCCAATAATCTTTCATTGAAAATGACATTCTTGATGTTAAAAAGAACAATATGTATTGAGAGGAAGGTAGGTAGCTTTTGCCTTTGGCTTACAGAAACTGATGCCTCCACTGGCTTCCCTTGCCCACTGTCCCCCTGAGATATACATACACACAAGCACACTCCCCCCTTTGAAGAAAATCTGCTATCCCCTTAAGCTTTTTTCCTATCCTACATTGAAGTTTACCAGGCTGAACTAATACCATGTACTTGTGGATAAGTCTCACTTCCCTCGTGTTGCTATTATGAGGGAAGGCAGAAGGGCCAACTAAATACGACTACCAGACTCTTCCTCAGTTAAAGAGAAGCCCCACTTCCTTTTGTCATGATCTTATTGTATGTCCTTATCCTTTTCCCTCCCTCTCTTTCTCATGGGAAGTTCACTGAACTACACTTTGGAAGACCCACTTTCAATTTTTCTGCTTTCCACCTTCAGGGGCTATGAAATTACATTCAAGTTCAGTCATAGGACAGGCTAGACCCATCTATCTTAAAAAATTACTATGAAATGGCCAATAGATTGGGGTTGAATCAGGGACCTCCTGGAATAAAAAGAGAGCTGAAGAACTTTGGTGTCACCAGCTGGGGTTACGGTATATACAAACCCTAGAATCATAGAATCATTAAGGTTGGAAAAGACCTCCAAGATCATCTAGTCCAACCGTCCCCCTACCACCAATACTACCCACTAAACCATGTCCCTAAGTACCACATCCAGCCTTTCCTTAAACACTCCAGGGATGGTGACTCCACCACCACGCTGGGCAACCCATTCCAATGCCTAACCGCTCTTTCTGAGAAGGAGCAGCTAGAGGATGTGATTTCTGAGCCGCTCTCCATTATCCATCAGCGGTCATGGTCAACCAGAGAGGTCCCAAATGACTGGAGACTTGATAATGTGACACCCATCTATAAGAAGGGTCATAAGGAGGATCCAGGGAACTACAGGCCTGTTATCCTGACCTCAGTGCCAGGGAAGGTTATGGAACAGATCATCTTGAGTGCAATCACACAGCATGTGCAAGACAACAAGGGGATCAGGCCCAGCCAGCATGGGTTCATGAAAGGCAAGTCCTGCCTGACCAACCTCATCTCCTTCGATGACCAGGTAGAACACTTGCTCACTCCATCATACACACTCTGCTGGCAGTAGGCAGAGGTGATAGCAACCAGAGGAAAAGTGTTTTTAAGAGATACTGCAGGAGCTCTTTCAGGAAAAAAATAAACAACTATGTGAAAATGATGCTCCAAAGACCTGAATTTCTTCCTGGAAGGGATGCCAGTTCTTCTGGTGGATGCCCCAGGAATGGATGTCACAGGCCTGTTGTGTGTAAAATTAACCTTTTCTTCAACAAGGAACATTTCTCAGAGATACTATACAGCGGTTACCATTTCTGGTGGGATAGCTCAATTCCCCTACAGCCCATTCTTCCTATTTAAAAAGTCAAGGATGGGCTGGTGACACACAAAAGCAAAGGAAGCACCCTTGAGGTGATATGAGTGGTGCCGAGCAGTCTGCACCATGCATCTAGTTCTTCAATTCTCATTCCCAAAATTGACTGAAGACATTCAAACAATTTCATGCGTATGTGTATACATCTCCTCCAACTTCTTCAAAACATGCTAATATCAAGTAGCGATGAACTCTTCTGTCACTGCTATATCCAGGGGCAGCTGAAAAGTTCCCCTAGTACTGTTCTCTACAAAGACACACACACTGCCTCTCCTCTGAGGTCAAGAATAAAACCCCTCAAAATGGGTGGCAAAGCAAATAAACTGGCACTGAAGCTTGAGACAATGAAATAGCATTGCTATAAAGCCCAACATGCTCAAATCAGGAAGATACAAAGCCTGGTCAAAATAACACCTATATGTACAGTTTTTCTCTCTGCTGTTAAAAAGTGTAGAGAATAAAAACAAAAGAGAAGGGCAAAATGCATTTAGATAATTAGCCTTCAAGTCCTGTCTGTTTGGTTGGCTTTTATTGCCAGTCATAGGTCTGTCTCTGTGCAAGCACAGATATTGGCTATTAACCCTATAAAGCATTTTTCATTGCTGAGTACTCAGGCTTTGTTGAGATCCAATACTAAACTGTTACCCTGCCTTCCTGTGAATCAAATAGGGTGTGATTCAGTTTCCTAAATATAGGCAGCTGATGCCATCTTAGGGACCCTAGGGCATGCTGCCTGGCTCTCCCAAAGAGCACAGGCCACGTGTTACATGTGCCAGCCTTCAGTGTATATCTCACATACCCCAGAGAGCGTGTAAACCAGTACTAGACACCTGTACACAGGTAACCCAGCCACCCAGGTACTGACCCATTTGGTACACAAGCACCAGAATACAGCTCTTTATCACGGATATCCTACGCTAACCTTTCATTAACTAAGGAGAGGAGAGGGGAATAGCTACCATTAAACCTAGTATCGCATGTGGCTTTGGGCTGAGGGAGGGAGGACAGAAGAAACTGGTGTGCCCAGGTGGGTTCATATTGATCAGTGCACAACTATGCATATATTTTTTTCACACTACAGCTTACAACTCAGATAACCCATAGTGGTTTAAAAGGCACAGCTCTCTAGCTGGCCCTGTACCCTCAAGTAATCCACAGCCTCAAGTTACTAGAGTTCAAGGGCTATGGAGGAGCAAAAGCAGTCCTTAAAGAATTAAAGAAAGGAAAATGACTTGGACAGAAGAGATACAAGGTTCAGCTCCCCATTATGCACCCTGCATTGTTGCTAAATCAGTCTTCTGTTCTTGCTCTTTTTTTTTTTTTTTTAAATGGGTGGCCCATAGGTGTGATGTGTGAAAATAAAATTTTGCTTTTTTTTTTTTTTTTAAATTATCATTTTTATTGTTTTAATTGCATGAGGGTATGATTGCTTCCACAGACAACTGTCTGAGCGGGCAGTGGCTGCAGGTACTGTGGTAGTCATACGCTCTTCTATTAAATTCAGTGTTTGTGGGCACCTGAATGTGTGGAACCATGTGCCCTACTTTCACTGTTAGGGCAGATGCATGCATTTATATTGAAAAAACACCCCCCCCTCCTGACTACTGGGGTGTTGCACGATGTGAATCCAGGCAGCAGAAGCAGGCTGCTGATTCCCCATGCCTCTCCTCCCTCTCATCTCTTTCCCTCCTGTCAGTCAGACGATAATGATCTGTGTTGTGGGCATTTGCTGGAAAGCTTTAACGTAACCATTATTTTTTAGGTTGCTGGAATTGAGGTGGGCGTCAGGGACTCCAATGAATACAAATAAGCTCAGATCCAAGCAAACTCCATCTTGCCTAATCTTCACTGAGCAGTAATCTGGGAGGCACCTTGCTTGTTCTCATTTTGTATGGAAGGAGAGCAAGCGCACAACAGTGCCAGTATTACTGAAGTCTGGATTGATCTCACCTGTTCACATCCCGAGGTCTCCTGATCCTTCCCTACCTCAATAGCTATAATCTGTCCCAGGAAGTATTATTCACAATGAGACAGCTCCACCCATCCATTACTGGAGCAGCAGAGGCAAAATTTATTTCTACCTTATTAGGTCCACAAACACATGCTCGAAATACACACAAAGCCAAGCTGCAAAGTTGGGAATTTTGCTGGAAGCTTCTCCAAGTTTCAGATGCAGAGGATGCATTTGAACCTATGGTTTAAGCTTGCTTATTTAAATACAGAAGTTTATGGCCCCTTTTTAAAACAGATGAGTTGAATGAAGTGAAAAGTTGATGGGAAGTTGGGATTTTATTTTTTGAATATACTCAGGCTTTGATGTCCTGTGCGCAGCTGCATGTTCTCTCTCATGACAAGATGACACCCCTGAATGACAGCACGCAGAAACCCTTGCAGTTCTGTATCCTCAGGAAGGAACAAAAAATCCCCATAAAAAGGATGTTGGTGCAAGGGGAAAACCCATGAGGAAAAAAAGAAAGAACCAAGGAGTGAATTCTCCCCATGGTCCAGAAGTGTACAGATAAAACGATACTTGCCAAAAGTCGCGATATGCTAGACCTCACAAAGGATATTAACGGAAGCAGTAGAAAGACTCCTTGGTCATATTAATAAAAGGACAGCAAAGAAAAAATAAGCAAGAGAGCTATGCAGTAGGTATGCAGTAGAGAATGAGGATGATCTGTGTGTATGCCAAAAAATAAATGAAGACTTGGCTTAATTTTTTAATAGGAATGGTGATACTGAGTGTAGGGCAAAGGCAGTATAGCTAATGGGAATCAGAAAGTGGAAATGAGAATTCCTGGAGTGGAGCAAAACTCCAAGTTCATAACACACTCAAGTAGGTTGAACAAGAGAACTTTCACCCCAGAATGTTTAAATAACTGACAAGGGATATTGCCAGATAAGCTGCAAGGATCCCAGTACACCTATCAAAATAGAAGGGTATTATGTGACTGCAGAATACCCAATTTAAAACACACAAGCAAGAAAAAAAGAGAAAGTGATCCGGGCAACTACAGATTTAGTTATACGATCCTAACAGTATGCAAGGCTTTGGAATACATGCTTAAGTAATTAAAGATATCAAGGTAAGCAGAAAATAGGATAAAATGCAGTATGGCTTTTCCAAAAGCTCTAAACAAACTGACTGCCTTTTCTGATAACTGATTTTCTAAACAAAAGAAATGTAGTAAAGACTAATCTACCACAGTTTAAATAAAACATCGGATACAGTGTCTTATAGGGAATTATTAGTTATAATGTAGATGATGGTATTAGTAAAGAATTGTAAGGCAAATAAGAGATTGATGAAAGAGATGCCAACTGGTCAGGCTAAAGGGGGAATTTATTAATAGAGCTCCTCAAGGACTGCGACCAATTTTATTTAATATTTTCATGATTGATCTTAGCATAAAAGTAAGAGTGGACTATTAAAGTGAACAGATGACACATAGTTGGAAAACACTGTCAGTGCAGAGGGAGACCAAGACATATAAACAATGAACTGCCTGACCTTGAGGACTGGACAAACAGAAATGAGAAAAGTATGAAGTGCAAGGTCAAGCAATACAGCAAAAGTTTGTCATGCAAGTGGGGAGCTTGTTAGTTGGAAAGAATAGTGGAGAAGATGGACTTGGGAGTACTAATGCCTCATGAGGCAACCGTGTATTGACAAAGAAGTGGAGATGTCATCATAAGAAGTACTGGTGAGATCTTATCTGAATGAGGGCATAATTCTAGCTACCCACTTTCAAGAGAGCTTTCTCTGTTTTTATTCTGATTTTAACTGCTCTGCTTGGATAAGCCAAGGCACAGAAAGTTCGTGTCAGAGGGGGGTGACTAAAAGAGCTTACTTTATTTTTCATTTTCAAAACTGCTCCCCAAATCAGGGTGAGATGGTGCTGGGTCTGCAGAAACACTTAGTTATACAGAGATGAACTGTTTCACTCTCCTTTTCTCCATTTGGGTGACAGTTTCAAATGGCAGGAAGCAGAATAGCATCACAGCCTCCGCTGGATCTGTACCAATTCATCCCAACCAGGAATTGGATCTTTTGACTTTCCACCCAGCCCAGTAACTCAGGCCTTTCACTTAGCCTACCACCCCAACACCTGTTGCCAAGGATGAAGAGAGAAACTCTACAACAGCAGCACAAGAAGAGAAACTCTTGATAAACAAATCTTTTTGCATGAATAGGAGAATATGTAGTTCTCATAAAAATGGTAATTAGAGGCCAGCATGAGGAGGCTGATTTTTTTCTTAATAATAACAATAATAATAAAATATCTCCAAAAGCGTTAATTCAAGAGGAAGTAATATTTGCCAACATTATTACTATTATTATTGTATTACCACTAATAATGATGATAAGGCTCTTGCTAAGGGACAGGACCTTCTATGTAACTAAGTAAACATGCCTAAAAAGGGCTCCCCTTAAGGCATGTCTTCAATTAATAAAGAAGACTGACAGATCTACTTATAGCCCTCTGCAAGGTACCAACTGCTTGTCTTTCTCTAATAACTGTTTAATTTGCTTTTCCCTTACCAGTTACACTGTGAAAAATCATTGGCCTCTGCTACACCATGACAAAGCAGCTGGCATTTGCGTAGCAAGACCTTTGCTGGTCCAGGCCTATCTTCTCATACACCCTATCTTCCTACCCCCATCTCCTCTGTCAATTTATTTGTGTCCCCCCCACCAATGCCTGCATAAGGCACCACTGTTAATTTAGCCAGGAAATGGTTTGATGGTGATAGGGAAATAAATTGATTGGACTTTCTGAACAGCAGCCATGGGAAGAAAGAAACACCCCTAGCCATTTCTCAGTGACCTCTCCCTGTGCTTAAAGAAAACTCATAAGCTCTCAGCACGAATTAGCATGGCCTCATTATAAAAACAGAATTGGGGTCAGAAGAAACTAAGATGGGTAAGGGAAAAAAAATCCCATCAAAAGCAACATCTGAGACAGAAATGCCCTAACTGTGGAGGGCAAAAGCAGTGAAGCTTCGGAGGGAAGGGATAGGCTAGAGGCAGAAAAAGAAGCAAGCACAACCTTCTTAAGAAGTAAAAAAGGCAAACCTCCCCAGAAACTGCAGGAGCCTTGATGTCAAGCTGGACAGTCCTGTGGAAAAAGAGTTTACGTATTCGCATCCCCCATGAATTGCCATTTCCAACATATTTCCAGTCATTGCTACCAAGTGGCCAGGTCAAGGCGTTGCTGTTCGATGGCCTGTGGAAAAGAGGAGGGTCTAAAAGAACCACAGTTGCACTCTCAGGTTTCTAAGGGAAGAAAATGTGAATGGCAATTGCACCACTGGCATTTACTGTGGAAAAAAAAAAAAAAAAAACAGTCCCTCCTAGCTGTGCCGTGTTTATTTCCTGCAGGAAACCTGCCCTCAAAGAGACAAGGGCATGCCTGGGAGCAGGCCACTGGGGTGACTGTGCAGGCGGGACAATGAGGCATGATGTGCCTTGCACAGCGTCACAGGCAAAGCGTGAGGGCCCTGTCACTGTCTCCTCTGTCACAGCCGGAAACTTAAGACTAGCCCTGACTTATTTACCAAAAGAGGTAATAACTAGCCCTTGAAAGCTTCCACCACAAGAATAAGGTCTGGAATCAGCCCGGCTCATTCAATTTTCTGACAAAGAAAAATAATAGGCAGGCTTTGGCCTTTTTTCCCACCTCTATCAGAGGCTCGAGAGCCCCTCTCCCAAACCTCTCCGCCATCCAGCCTCTTCTCCCTTGCACGCAGGGAGGGGCCGAGGCGCGCTGCCATCAGGCCAGCACAGCTCTATTGGCACCGGGCTTTGTTACGCTGCCTCCCTCCTGACAGGTGGCAGGAACAATAGAAAGAAGCCGGCAAGGCAGGAAATGTTACAAACTAATCGAGTCAGCAGCTCAGAGAATCTGTCGATTCGCTTTTTTTCCCTCTCTTTTAAATTATTTTATTAATTCTGCGCCCTGACAAAAATCAAAAAAAAAAAAAAAAAAAGAGCCAGATGAAAGAAAAAAAATTGGACTTTGAATTTATTTACTCCGATGCTATCCCTGATAATTCTCACCCTTAAATCACCCTACTGCTATGCGGCAGGGCCTTCCAACATCAATATTAATGGTTCTTGCTCCTGGCAGTGGCTAGTGGAGGTGGCATTTCATAATTCAGATGCAAAAATTAAAAGGCAAATGTAAGAGAGAAGGAGCAGAGCAACAGTATTTGCTCAGCCTGCTGACTGACCCCTCAGTGAATGCTGTAACTGTCTCCCATTAGCAAAGTGTGGAGACTCAGGTGCATCTTGAGAATTATCTACTGCTCCAAGGAAAAGTATGGGTTTCGAAACTAAAAGATAGGCCAGTCAAACACCTGAATCAGAGTCATCTAGTCTGAGCAAAGACTAAATACAATAATGTCCACATTTTTGGTGGCAGTAGCTTCAGGACATGTAGCACAAAAGAAATGACTGTTGTGGGGTCTGATGAAATGGCAAAGCTACCTTGATATAGGTGGCTCTAAATATTCAAAAAAATCTATCACATTCCTCCAAATGCAAGATGCTTGCCTAAAAAAAGCACGACTTCTTTTAAAAAAACACACTGCTATTTTTCTTTCCTCTCTCTCCCTTCTTTTTTCATATAAATCTCTTCTGTCCACCTTTTCACCCAGAAAGACTAGAAACTTCCTTTGAAAAGAAAATAACAGCAGGTTGGATTTTCATGTAATAGCATGTCACCAAGAGCTGTGGCTTTAAGAAATATACCAACTATAACAACACTCTTGATAAAAGCCCTAAAATTGGTAACATTACTAGGTCTGTGTGTCACACAGGGCAGACACGCCAAGCACCGACTCAAGAGGGTATTTCTGCTCCCCATCCCACAAAGCTCCCCCACCACATTACTTAGGGGGGGATGCTAATCCAATTCCGAAAGCGGCGTTACCATGTCAGCACGGCTCTGCCCCGGCTGTTTCGGAGGCCTGTGGGGCTGGGGCAGAGCCGGCTGCGGGGAGCCCCGGGCCGGGGGCACATGGGGAATGCAGCAGGGAGCGCTGGCTGGGTCGTGCCTGAAGCCGAAACGGAGCACCAGAGCACTCTGCTGCTGACGATCCAGAGGTGCTGTCAGAGAGACAGAGAGGCGGCAAGGATGCTGCAGGGAGGTATGATAATGTCTTGCAGAGGAAATTCTGTAAAACATCATTTCACATGGAGTAATGTTTGGATACCTGAGTCTAATCATGGAGTTAACAGCCCTTATTTGCACAACCTCACATACGCACACAGTGGCGCATAGGATACAAATCAAACCTCTGTCTACTTACAACCAGGATCCAGGCTATTAGGACACAGCAAGCAGCAGCCCAGCCAGGATCATACAAAGGAAAACATTTCATCTTCTAGCTCTATATAGTACCAAGAGACATGTTTTGCACCAAAAGACTTCCTCCCCTTTCATCATTTGCTGTTTCTGCCCTTGCTGTCAGTGCAGCCTGGCCCAAGAGAAGTGACTTTTAGTACTTGCTGATGCTTTGTTGTTTAATCAGATGGCCGCTGGAATCAAGGTTTGCTGGTTGAAGAGGCAGCTGAGCAGAGACTCTCAGATAGCGGAAATGTCAGCCGACCTCTTGGGAGACATCCCTAATCCATCTGGAGCTTCTTCAGACACTCTTAATTATTGTTTTGTATTTTAAATGGCCAGGGGAGAAGGGAATGCCTTTAAAATAAATAAATAAATAAATACCAGCACTGGAATGAGATGAATGTATCTGTTAGGCTGCTAACAACCCATCTGTCTGAATTTCACCCAGCACACAGACCTTATTTCCTCAGAAAAGCTTCCAGGATACAGGCAGAGAAACATCTACAGATTGTATTCTGCTTGTGGTTTCTTGCTATTGGAAGGAAAAGGGAAGAAGGGCTAAACGCATTTAAAATTCAGCATGGATATGAGTGTGTGGATGCAGATACTGAGAGAAAAAATGCCAAGATCACCCTCTTCCTTAACAGCCATCCTTCTAGAAGGCACACGGTGCTGCTGCCTTAATGACACACACTTTTCTTCCAACCCTCAGTTGTCTCCAGCTGTTTCAGTGCACCTCTGACTGGCTTCAAAGCATTCCTGTTACCCCGGTCCCTACTGAGTGTCTGCTCTGCTGCCACTTCTGGTGCAATGGTTGTGCAAAATGGGAAAAACGCCTTACCAAAAACCAAACACACCAAAAAGACCTGTCTGAAAAACAAGCAAATATAACCCGAAGGATCTCTCCCTAGAACTTCTGAGTTGAAACTTCAGTTTCATTGAAACTGAAGCCTGTAGCAACTGACTTCCCTGGAGCTAGAAATTCACTGCGTTGGTTTCTAACAGCAGCTTAAACTATGCTGGAATCTCATCTGGCCAAGAAGTAGCCCTGGCCAGGCAATCTATGGCACTTCTGCTAAATCAGTTCTGGGTATAGGTCTCAGTAGACTTATCTACATTAAAGAAACCCAACTGCTCTCATAATTTAGCTAATCATACTATCTTCTACACAAAGCTGATAGTCCCCTTGAATGCTGCTTTCTTACCAGATTGCCCTTCTAATTTTACAGACACAAGGAGTTTGATTTTACAAAAACGACTGAAAAGAATGCTGCAAAAATCACTCAGAGTGGCTCTGAGAGACAGGCAGGCGTTGTGATTCCTGTGCTACAAACAGAAACTGAGGCACAGAGAGGCTCCACAGTTTACCAAGGGATGTACAAAAATTCTGTGGCTGCGCTGGGCTCATCTGAGCCACTGGAACAGGTGTTCCCCCCCTTTTGGCTTTGTGGAGGTATTGTTTCACTGGATGTGTTATCTTGCTAATGAAACACAGAGGCGAAAGCCCCTTCTTCAGCAGTTAGGGAGCTCTGACCATTTTCTCTAAGATCAGAGCTGGAAGATGGAAGTCTCCTGCCCCAGTTCTAACTCCCTGCATTACATTTTTATGTCTTTGTTCTCTTTACCCTATTATTCCCCTTCCCCATCTTCAGGCAGGTGTGGTTTCAAAGGGATCTTTCTTTCTGCTGCTCACCAGGTAGGAACAGCAGTGAAGAATATCACTTCAGATGGCAGACAGGACCAAGTGAAATGCCATCCAAAATGGTTCCCACTAGAAAGCAAGGACAGGAGGACTTAATTAACAAAACGTGGATTCAGCCCTTTAGCTCCAACCAATGGGTATCGGCGACATGAATATCAATGCAACAAAACTCCATTCCTAGTTCTGCATAGCGCTACCTTCTGCAAAATAGCAATCACGGGAAGAACTGGGCTCAATTGTGGTCCATGCAAAGAATCCCCCATGAACAGCCAGGCTCATGAAAAGCTTTGAGAGAGGACAGCCAGCAAGTTCATCTCTTTACAATCCAGTGGCTCAAAGAGACATCTTTGCGTTCAGTCCGCACTCAGATGTACCGCAACGTTTCCCTTTGTGAAACAGAATAGACGCCTCCAAAGATAGAGAGCATTGTCCATGCAGGCATAAAGCAATATTTGGACATGCTGAATGGCTTCCTAAGATGAGAAAAAGTGCTGAAGAAACACTAAATTATGACAGATGGGAGCCCTAGAAATGCAACTACCCCCAAACTGGAAAATGAAAAAGCCAGCACAAAGGGCAGGCATAACAATAGAGTTTAGGCATAACGAAATACACGCCATTTAATGCGGAGTGCACTGAAGCTTCGATCCATAAGTCAAAATCCTAGCCATTAAATAGTCTCATTTAAAAAGTTTTAAAGCAATTAAAATAAATTAGAAACTTCACAGGAGGACAAAATCACTGAAAAGGATAAGAAGCACTTTATGCCAGGCACCGCTTCTGACAGTGTCATGCCCATGGGGCCAGATTTTTATTTGAGAAGAGCTTGGGGCCAGATTTTCAAGGGCTCTGCACCAATAATTAGGGACAGATTTTTCCAAACTGCTCAGCTCCCATTACCCAAATAAAGGCCACATACACCAAAGTGCTCAGGGCCCAGCAATTCCTACTGTGACAGTTACAGCCACAGCATGGTGAGCTCTTTCAGAAACGTGACCATTTATTTCACCGTCTGCCGAAGCAGGAAGTAGCCTGTTAAAAGTCCATCTTTTTTCGCTGGCATACTGGAAGTGGTTGATTTTTAAGTCCCACTGGTGGTGAGAGAGCCCCACCTTTGCATTAGCCAAGTCTGAGACAGCATGGACTTAAGGCACAAGTGGAACAAGCCCTGCTGTTTTTACTCTATTTTCCCTAATTCCTGCTCAAGAGACATCTATCATTGACCTCCATATGAAGCACTTCAGAGTTGACTGCAGAAGCAAACTTGCAAAATCATAATGCTGCCTCTAGCCATTTTGCAGAGCTATATACATCATTTGTGGCACAGCAGAACAGGAGGCTTTCTCAGAAACAAGAAAATCCCTCTGCAGTGCTGCTAACAGAAGAGAGAGCATGTCAAGATTGTTTCAGCTTTTAAGCTGGTAATAGCTCATCTTGGAAGTGAAACAAACTGATGTGACCCTATAGCCAGACCATAGCTGCTGGGCTTGAAAACTGCAGAGTTTGTTTCCCCTCAACTGATCCTGAATTGGATGTTGCAATACTTATTAGTGCCAAAGTCTTCTGGGTTGGGGCTGCTGTACATACAGGAGGTGATGCAGAGGAGCAACACTTCACAAACCAAAAACCTGTCACTCAGAGATGCCTCTTTGCCTCACAACCAAACAGAAACAAGTAGGATTCTTTCCCCCTAAAGTAATGATTTTTCTTTCTCAAAGCAGACATTGATGTGTATCTTCAGTGGCTTACATCTGTCTTTGCACTCTCAAACCAGATGCAAACCAATGTCGTCAGAATACTGCACACCTGCTTGTACTAAACACCGTACCTGCCCAAAAGAGTTAGTTTGCAGTGCCTCAATACCACCACACTGTAATGACACTGTGGTAAAAGACTAAAAGAGAGATGCTAGCTCTAATGTAGTGCAGGAAGCCTGTTAAGTAGTGAGAGAACTCAGCAGCCTGGTGCCAAGCACTTGCCAAGCTCAATGGAGATGCGATGGGAGCAGTGAGGTGCCTCAAGATAGTTCCAAGCAGGAGACAGAAACAGCTGGAATACACCAAAAAGCACAAGGAACAGAACATTTTCATGAGAAAACCATAGTCACAGACAGGATTATGGATGAAGTTTGGTCTGAGGCCCATACATGGCTGTTGAACACTCCTGAAATGGTCAGTTTGGGACAATATGCAGTATTCACAGCTATGTTTTTTTTAGCCAAATATGTGAGCTCTGGGAAATATTTTCACTGGCAACCAAACAGCTTGAGCCTTCATCACACTTACTTTCAGTTGGACGTGAGGTCCTATGTGCCAAAGACAGGGCAATGAGACAGGAACATCTAAGTTAAATTAAATATTCTCTGATATTTCAGATCTTGTTTTGTGGCTGTCTTCTACCACTCATTTAAAACAACCAGAAAGAGAGTTGAAGGAAAAGTGATCTGTTTTCTCCTGATCCTTAGTCCCTCCATGTCCATTTTTACCAATGGGATACAAAGTACACTGCCAGTACAGCACCACCGGAACATCTCACAATTACAGTAGGACGAGGCAAACTGGTTAACTCAGGGCATGGGAGCACAAGAACATACATATCTCAGTGCTCCTAGCTCACCAGTGGATCTGTGGTAGCTAAAGTCACTGCTGTCTAATATTATGCTTGATGACCTGTACCACTAGATTTGATAGTGACCTATTTAGTGCCTTACAGAGAGAAATACAGGGCATCAAAAATTGCTGGAGGAAAAAAAAAAAAAAAAAAAAAAAAAAAAAANAAAAAAAAAAAAACAGAAAAGACAGGCTGGAACCGTAAGTAATTTTTTTTAGCTGTACAACTGGCTCTGTCAATCTTGTCTGAGTAACATCAAGTGGGGCAGTAAAAAGGAACTTGCACCATAGCTGCTCCTTATGAAGGAGAGACAGAGGAGACATCTCTCCCTGGATGTTTGCAGTTGTATACTACAGAGAGTATACTATAGCATATTCTTGTATATTAGTGTATTGGGCTTACGTGGCAAGGTTTTGGTAGCAGGGGGGCTGGAGGGGTGGCCTCTGTGAGAACAGCCCAGGAGCTGCCCCATGTTACAGAAGAGCCAGCTCCAGCCGGCTCCAAAAGGTGGAGCAGGTGGATGTGGCCTGAAGGAGGCTGCGGCCCATGGGAGCCCCCACAGGAGCAGGCCCCGGGCTGGAGCTGCAGCCCGTGGAGAGGAGCCCACGCAAGAGCAGGAGGCCTGGCGGGAGCTGCCGCCCGTGGGGAGCCATGTTGGAGCAGTTTGGTCCTGAGGGATGGGCCCCGTGGTACGGACCCATATGGGAGCAGTTCTGGAAGAGCTGCAGCCTGTGGGAAGCCCACACAGGCCCAGCTCAGGAAGGACGGCATCCCGTGGGAGGGACCCCACATGGAGCAGGGGCAGAGAGTGACCGTGAAGGAGTGGCGGAGACACAGCGTTAGGGACTGACCACAGCCCCCATTCCCTGTTCCCCTGCGCCGCTCGGGGGGAGGAGGTAGGGGAAGGTGTTTTAGTTGGCTTTTAGTTTCTCACTGTTCTAGTCTGCTAGCAATAGGCAATAAATTAAATTAATCTCCCTTATGCTCCGTCATGCTCCCATGACGTTAACTGGGGAGTGATCTCCCTGTCCTTATCTCAACCCATGAGCCCTTTTTCCTCGTATTTTGTCCCCCTGTTCTTTTGAGGACAGGGAGCAAGAGAGTGGCGTGGTGGAGCTTAGCTGCCCATCAGTGTGAAACCACCACAACTAGACAGAAACACTGCCACACTCTCCTGTTGAACCCAGTATTCAAACTAAAAAAAAAATAAATAAAAAATAAATAAAAAATAAAAGGTCAATTTGTTTTTTTTTTCCAGGCTTGAAAGGAAATCTTTTCCTTTGCATTCCCATCTTCACCTATTTTAACAGTGTAACGGCACTAGGAGTCCCTAATTTCCTTCGCTGCAGAGCAGCAAGCAGGTGCATAGCAGGATGCGTATTAGACCACACCCTCCCTCCTTTACGCTGCCTGTTCCCTGGGGGGGCGAGATAATTACATCCACCCTAAGAAAACATCAATATTTTACTTTTAATGAGCTGGGCAGACCCAATTATCTCAGTAGGCTGTTAATAAGTGAAATTGTGAAGTACGGCTGCAGCTTTGATGGAAATAGAGTCATCTCCGAGATGGGAATTTCTGACACACAGAGTATTAAATAGATGCCAAGCTGCTGGAATGGGAAGTTAGTCAGAGAAAAAGTGTTTAAGAAAGAAAATCTGCCTTAGTAGCATCTTTCAGTATTCAAAGATAATAAGTCAAACCCCAAAGAATCATGACGCTGGCTTAAAAGTTGTAGCTCTTGGAAGAATAACTACCATTGGGTCTTTCAGTGCCATTCTAATTCTTGATGTTTTGTTTCAGATCACAAAGTTTTTCTACCCCAAAATACTGATAAGAAATCCTTTTTTTTTTTTTTTTTTAATAGAAGTAAACACTCTCATGAAAACACTACAGAAAGTAAACTTTGTGACAAAAAAAAAAGTATGACAAGACTCACCACCATTTCATAGTGGATTGAAGCATATGTTGGCAGGGAAAGGACATTTTTCCCTTTACTCTCACAAGGAGTTTGGTTCAAGAAACACATTAATCTCTTGCTCTTCCCTCCCTCTCTTTCTGTCCCCTCAGAATATGTCCTTTTCATTCACAAGCTAAAAAAGGAGACAGAATAGGAACAAATCTCAAAAGATCAATGGATGAATTTTCAAGAATACTCAGGACTTACTAACCACGTTGATAACAATGGCAATGGCAGAGATAATTCAAAATCTGATGGAAAAAATACAAACATGCCTCCTCCTCAAGGTTTAGCATGCAACTGAGCTCTCTCAGTGCAAAAAGCCTAGCAACAGACTCATAATTCAAATTTTATTTTTCTATTTAAGCTGAATTCCAGTTCCAAAATAGAAGGGAGGGAGCTTATCCTCTTAGCTACATATTATATGTTAATCACCAAATGAAATCTATAACCATTTTGTTTCCTCCTGAATCTTAACAACTTTGTTCTTTTCATAAACCAGAGAACCAGATATACAAATCCAGCTTCTGCCTCAGATTACCATGAGATTATTTAGCTGTTCAGATCTCAGATGACTTAGGGCTTTTTTTTTTTTTTTGTGGAAACAGGATAGTCATAAACATACAAATAGAGTTGTGCCCTGCCCTCCAGTAAAGCTGATGCCCACAATAATAAAAATAAAAATAATTAAAAAAAATACATGAAATAAAAATGTATTTGGCAGGTGTACTAGTGAACTCAACTGCATTCATGTCTAGTCCACGAATTAAAGAAATACAAATACATTCATAAGTTATCACTCTAGGCATACACGTGCCCCAAACTCTCATTCCTGCAAAGTGGTTCCTATGTCTCTTCCAGTCTTTTCACTGGGATCAGTGGTGCTGCTGGTGGAACAAAGCTACTCTTTCGGAATCAGGGCATTCAGTTCAACCTCCAGATGAACAGCTGCATCTAAGAGAAAGCCACCCCCTGTTTCTGTATCTTACACACCAGATCTCAGTTTTAGCATTTCTTTTTTCCTGTAATAGTTCTGACTAACGTGGAGCATTTCTAAATCTGGTTCTGTAGCTACGTCCCTCATCAAATAAAATGCATGTATTAGTGTAATCGTTTTTACTGACATCCCAGACACTCAGCCATATGACCTTGCAGTTCATTTTAAAGGGCAAGAGCAGAATTAGCATCCCCAGCCAGCTCAGTGAAATAAACATAAACCATATAATAAAAAAAAAGAAAAAAAGAAAAAAAAGTTTTCAAACTTTGAACTCCTCTAATCAGTTGTGTCCCTCTAAAGCTGTCCTTCTTAAGACTTCTTTCTGCCTTGACTGCCCATCCTAATCATAGAAAATCAGACATTTAATTCCAGAAAGATGTAAAGGCACAATACAGACTTTGATCCAAAGCTGTTTCTTCTTGTTGGACTCCAAAAACAGTTTTCAGGCTTCCAAAGACTCTTTGCCAGCTCTGATTAGAAGCCACACTGGCTGACACAGTAATTGCTCTATAATCATATCTTCAGTACCCTGACCTGGTTTATGCATACAATCTATATTCTAATAGCAGTCAACAGGTCACCAGTTAATAAAAATACCATTAACGTCCCCCTGTGACTAAGAAATGGAGATATTCATCTCACTAGGCCAGTGGTGGGCCAATATAATTTCTGCGGCTGTTAGTGTAATTAACTCTGCCTGCATGTGGATCTCCCTGGAGGACAATGCAAGCACAGAATGACCTTGCTGTGAGTTCTTGCTGGTGGTATTGTGGTGGGCACAACGATTTGCCGGGGCTCAGGTCAGAGAAAAGCAGGTACTTCCCACAGCATGACCTCTCAGAACAGAGAAGCTCATCATTTCGAGCGTGCTGTGGAGCGTATCTGGCTTCATCTGTAAAACAGAGGCATGGATGGCCATGGCTCGAACAGACAGCCAGGACCAGCATCCTGTACTATGTTGTTTAGCAGTGTTCAGAGGGCAGGCAATGAGAGAGAAAGTGAACAGCAAGGGGAGCCAGGCAGGCAGGAAAGCAGTGGGAAAAGAGAGGGGATTAATTTCTGAACGGAGAGGCTGTATTTCCATTCAGCCTGAACATGATCCATGTAAACGCAGTGTGTGTGGCACATGTTACAGGCAGTACATTGTAGGTCAGAGAAGTACTGAAAAATTTCACACAATTCCCAGAACTATTCTCGGAGATGTTTCCCTCTAATCACTTAACTGAGGCATCTATTGTACCTGTGAGCAGAAAGCTCTGTGTACACCACAAGGCAGAAGATGACTAAAGTAGAAGGGTTTTTTTGAAATAGGTCTGGGGGAAGAGATATCATCTCCTCTATCCCAGAAATTGATGTAAGGATACATGCCAAACAAACCAGGGGATACAAGACTACATGAAATACATTCTTGAAAGAAACTCTGGCTTGCAAGTCAAACAAGCAGATACTGTGCCTTTACAGTGAGTTAGGCACACCCTCACTTTCTAGGTTTATTCCAAAATTCTTCATGCTTTCAAGTTTTGCTGTCTGGTACAGCCTGAGTCCCAGGAAAATCTATCCCACAGTGAGGACCCAGGCTGGCACCCATCCAACCGCAAAGGAAGCTGAACTCCAGCCTCATTTGTCTTCACATGCAGGAGTCACTCAATTGGAGAGAGACCAAGACCTAGCAGAACTCATTTCACACAGAAGTCCTGTTTCAAGATGAAAGTCAGCTCCCAGCAAAGAAATGTCCTGTGTTTAACTGCTGCAACACACCTCCTCCAAATCATCTCAGATCCAGATCATTGCTCTGCCCGCACAGACACATTTACATTCTGCTCCACCTACGCGTGTTCACCTGGACCTATGCCCAGGAGACATGAACAACCCTCCCCCTCCTCAGTTTAGCATCTCTAAATCAAAGGTCCTCTTGTCCTCTCATTCCTTTTCCCCTTTACTTGAACACCACCACGGCGGACATTTGGAGACTTCACCACTTGTTTTATCGCCAGATGAAAGGACAGCACCAAGAGAGAGCTGCTGACTGGATTTGTTCCACCAGCTGACACAGACCGCTGCAGACAGGCACTTTAAAGACAGCATGTCATTGTCAGATGAGACTTGCCAGTGTTTCAAAACATCACAGTCTCTAGGGGCCTGTAAAACCTCTGATGCTGTGCCACAGACCAGACTCCTTTTGACCCATGTTGAGCCCATTATATTGGTAATGTTGACAGCACTGGACAAAACTGTTATGTAGCAAGAAGCCCAAAATATTTTCTCTTTTCTTCCTGAGCTCTCCATATAATCTGGGGACTTAGTGAGTTAGTGGATTAAATCCTAAACAAAATCACTCTCAGGTTAAAATGACAATTGGCAAATATTAAAAGTCCAGTTAGATTATAATTGCCAAATGAAATTCAGTTCAAAGGTGTTAAAAGAGGGCCCTGCTGCTACAGTTTGGGGTAAAACAGACAGAGAGCCTACTGCACTCAGTCATACGTGTTTGGACGTTACCTGCCAATGCAAACAGTCCTTTGTTCTCAGGAGCACTGCGCTCAGCTTAGTGACTTCAAGAGGGTCCATGCAACCAAATCCACACAGCAGCAGATATAACTAAACTGGTCCATGGAAGAAGAGCGCTAGGAACCAGAAAGCCATATGAGGAGAATAGTGCCTGGCACTCTTGAGAGAAAACAGCAATAGCAAAAGCCACTGGATCACGATGAAATTTTTCACATCAGTTCCCAGAACAGAAGAAATGGAAATTCTCTGCAACATAGTTTATAACAGCATTATTCACTGACTGCATGCAATATGTCTTTATATACCAAATAGCTAACTAGATTAAGGAAATGCAATCTACATAGCTGATAAATAACTGAGCTAGAATCCACTTTCAAAGACAATCAGGCCCCAGCTTTATTATAAATTAAGAAAAATTGCAAACACAGAAGTATGTGGGCCATAGAGGAGTCACTTAGCATTCGAGGCAGAAGATGAGAGGAAGAACAGAATGCGAAAGCAAAGAATGCCAGAGAAGAAGAAGAACAAGTAAATGAATTTGTGGAGAACATGTGAAACAAATGAAGAGGGAATGCCCAATAGCCTGCACACTCTCATTCTTTTTGTAACCAAATTTGAAAGTATTTTCAAACATAGTTGCAAGCCTTAGGCTCTTACCATGGTATATAAACGTTCACATTTTTCCAAGCCACTTCATGACTTTTTTATCTGACCTCTCAGTATGAGAATTAAGATCTGTCCATATTGCTGCTTTTTCAGAGCCCTGCCTCATGTCTGCTTTTAGGGTACAGTATCATTAGATATAAATACCACCGTTCAGTAGGCTACCTAATGATGTTTGTCTCAGTGCATTTGGGAGAATGTGGCAGGTCTTTTCTATACCTTCAGCAAGATACTGGAGAGCCCAGAGGATGTGCCATCTGGGATGGCACAGTGCAGAATTTGAAAGGGAAAAAAAAAACAAACAAAAAAAAAACAAAAGAGGAAAACAGCATACGTGAATACCACATCAGCTCAGTTCACTAAAAAGGTCACTATCAGAGATAATGTCAGCTGACTATACCATGTATGGATACAAACTATTATGCTAACTAAATTTCTGCAGGTTACAGATCAGGATAAAGGGCTTTCTGCAAGCCCTAGGATTCCCCCACAACCTGGTAATTACAGTCTTTGGGGAAATAGGTTCAGAAACAGCATAGCAAACCACAGATCTCATTCAAAAAGACCACAACAAAAGTAGAAAAGGTCTGGCTGCCAAGGATAAACATAAAAAATAAAAACTGAACATCCAAGGTATTCTAACAATTTCCCAGCAGCAGGGACTTTTTGGCTTTTTTTTTTTTTTTTTTTTAACTATGTTTAATGTAGCTAAAGAAGAGATGAAATATGAACATAAGAGAATATGCCTAATAGCATTCCATATAATAAGGGTAATCTATCTCTATAAGAAGGAATAATGCATATGAAAAACATTTCTTCCCTATGAATTTCCATTTCATAGTATGTTGACAGACATGGTCCAAGTGGAGGACACCGTAGCTATATTTTATCTGGCCGAGTCAAATAATCCCAGCCGAAACCTGTGCTACGTCCAGCTGAAACCTGTCTATGAGACTAGGACAACTAGAAAAATGATGGACATCAGTGAAGAGTAAAAGGCTGGAGGCAAGAACATTCCCTGAAGTAAGTCAGGACAAGAAGCAGCAGCCTTGCCAATAAGGGAGGCACTCAACTTCAAGAGAAAATCTCTTAAGTTATTGGACATTACTATTTAATATGAGTATCATTCTCCTTTCAAGGAGCACTTTAGAGACACACTGCCTTAAAACACATATGAAGGCTTGGCATTTACCACAGTCCTGTAGCTTTCAGGTGACATGTACAGGTACATATATCTGCAGTCTTTCTAGGGCACAGAAGTCAAATGACAGCTTCCTTTCCCTCCCAACAGCATTTTCCCTGCCCTCTGAACATGCTCATCTTCCCTCCTCTCTTTTTGTTGGAGGAGGGACATTTTGTAGACAAAAAAAAAAACAAATGCTTAACAATAGCCATGCGCTTGAATGTTGAAATGCTTTGCTGGCCTTAAGGCATTAAGCCTTTGAAGGTGTAGATCTAAAGTGTCTCCCTGCTCAGAGGAGCTGTCCCAGATCATGATAATGAAGAATGGACATGGCCAATGTTTTCAGTTTACTGTGGTCTCTCTGCTTCACTGAGAGACACAGAGAGAGAGAGAGAGAGATCTCCTCCAGCAAGTAGAGATGAGCCGGGATCTATTATGCTGACTGTATAAAAGTGGTGAACTCTTTTTCTCCCTTGCAGCTTTGTAGTTGCCTTTATAACAAATAATAATAATAATAATAATAAAAAAGGGAGTAAGGATGCAAATACACTTTTGGATTTGCTGTCTACCTTTAAAAAGATGTTTGTTTTCCAGCAGAATCCACATTACTTCAAAACCACTCTAAATAAAAGTAATAGATGAGAAATTTGTCATAAATATATTTAATGTATGTGCTTATATCACCTTGTTCCACTGGGAAACAAACAAGCACCACATCAGCACAATAGCATATCATTTAGTACCATGCTTATTATAGACTGTGTAGTGTATACAGCAAGACTGAAGTAGAGGTGAAGTCAATGATCTGAAGCTAATACAACAATAAATAATAATAATAAATAAAAGCTGTCAGAGAAGAGAAACACCCATCACCTCCACCAGTATGTCCATTCACCAGCAAAGGACTGCTCCCTGCAGTTTCTGACCTAGAGAGTTTTGAACGTCTCAAACAATAGCGTTCCCAGGACTTCCCCTGAGAAGCTCAATTCATCTCACTGCCAAGGAGCTTTGCCCCAAGTGTCGTTCTGAATTTTAATTTGCTCAGTTGTCACCAGGCTCTCAAAACAATTCCCCACTGGGTGAATCAGAAGTCAGCCACAGGAAGAGAAATTTAGAAAACCTCATCCTGGGAGCTCCCTGCACTTGAAGTGGCGAGCTATGAAAAGTGACTATATGGATTTCTGCAGTGTTCAAACATCCAAGAATATCTCAAGACAGAAAGAGCAGCAAAGGTCACAAATACTTTTGGGCTGATATTTAAGCTGTTCTTCTAGAAAGCATCCACCCACTCTTTGAGGACACTCCCAGAAGGACTGGAAACATCAGAAGCAAGAGGTGGCAGATGACAGGATGCCTGGATGACAGGACATGGCCTGCAAGCTGCACTGTGGCATCAAGGGAACTGTTGTCACCCGGTACCGGGGGTGGCAGCCCCAGGCTGAGGCAGACAGTGGGGGTATTTCTGACTGGCTGTGGGTTATTGCTAAATGCAAATAAAAGATTCATAGATGGAAGTACAGGGGGACTCCTCAGTAACCACTGGCACATCTGATGCACAGGTCATGATGTTACCATTTCACAGAGTTCTGTGTTTTCCTCCTCTTTGGAGAAGCCAGAGTGATCCCAGTACAGCATCAGCCACAGCTCCTCAGAACCATCCACAAGAACTTTATGCACTTACCTAGAAGAGAAGAAAATAACACAGAAATATAAGCACATTACAAGAGACAGAGCTCCCACCAGCAACTACAACACCTTCACTCTGTCCCCTACCCTCCTGTCACTCTGTAGGCTGGGAAAGGCCCTTCATGATTTGCCTGCAAGGGTGGCAGCCCAGACAGGGCCATCCTTCCTGGGCTCTGCACAAGGCAGTTACACTGAATATTCAGTGACTCGTCTTCTCCCCTAGGGGTTTTGCTCGCCATGGTTCACTGCTGATGTAGGCAGCAGTCAAAGAAGAAATGACAAGTGCCTGGCATTCCCCTCTTCCCTCTGCTGCTCCCTCTTCCTCCCAGTGCCTTATCTGTTGATCTGCTACCACCCACCGCTTCCTCTCCCAGTGCCTCCAGCTGCTTCCCGGTAAGATTTCATCCCTACCCAACAGTACCCTTTTAAGCAAATCCCATCTGGACATAACTTCTAGCTCAATTTCCTTGTACGCTTTCTCAGAGCTTGGCATTCCTCTCACAGCCGCCAGCACCCACGGCCTGTCCCTAATTGCGACTGGCAGCAGCTCTGCGAAATGGCATTGCTCCTCTCTTCCAATCCTCTCAGGCCATTTAAGCAAAAGAGCCTTTTCCAAAGCCAGCTCCTCAGCTGACTGAGCCCTTCCAGCCTCCAAACAGCTGACTAGAAAAGGGTCCCTGAAAACTTTTTATTTCTCCAAACCTAATTGCCAGATACCCAGATCTGTTCCACAGTCTCTCTCTCTAGAGCTAGATCTCCAATATAGACAGAATGCAGATGGTGGGAAATTAATCCAACACTTCAAGGTTTTCTTCTAGGTAATATTATGTCTCACGCTGCCAGCCACACAAGTGTTACAGCAACAGTTCCTCATGCCAGGAAAAAACATGGCCTAGCTCTCATTTCTCCTCCCTGCCATCATACACGCGCACGCACGCCGCAGGGCTGGAAATGAGTTAATCAGATGATGCTCCATAAAGTATGCCAGTTTCTGTATAAACAATATTAAATATGATAATTTCCTCCCTTCTTCTCTTTAAGCTGTTGCATTCGCATTCCCTCTCAGTCACATCAACTTTGGAAGGGAAAACAACTGCAAGAAATCTTGGATAATGTAGTTATGCTAATTTACTGAAAATCTATAAAAGTCAAAGAATACTCATGGATGTGGGAGCCTTGCAAATAATGTAGTTCATTTTCCTTTCCCACATGCCCTATTCTTTGTTTCTATTTTTTTTTCACTTCAGAAAAAAGTGACCCGCTGCCAAACTCTTTCTGAAAGCCAGAGCTGTTCGTATCTCTTCTACATATAAAAGATTTGGGAATAAGATCAATAAGTTCACTCTCCTGTTATTTGTGAAGTTCTTGTTATTCATGAAAATGTTCACAAATCCCCAAAGTCTCATGCATTTTAGCACAGATCAAGTGTCGGAAGATTAGTTCTAGAAAGTGCATAATTCACTTTTTTTTTTTTTTTTTTACATTTCAGCCATCCACTCACACCACAAAGATCATGGCATGCTACTTAGGCAGCGAGTGCCACAACACCAAGGTAAGGAGCCGCAAAATGCTCTGAGAAAGCAAAGAAACAGTCAGCTAAAAGACCCCGAAACAGCCCACCACCGCCTGAGAACTGATGTTAGTGTTACTTGGAAAACGCTCTTACAGAAAAACAAAAGCTAGTGACAAACTGTTCACTGAACAGAAAGTGTATCGAATTTGTGATAAATTTTAAACCATCAGGTCAGCCAGTATAAGTGAGTGTACCTTTGTCAACAGTATTGGGATTTATACCAGATGAGGGGCTAGCCTTTCGCTGCATTTTCAGCTTCATCAGGAATCTCCACCTACAGGGGTATTCAGTGCAGATGGGCTGTTGCTCATGTTTCATTGAATACCAAAGCAAAGCAAAAGGCTGGAACGAAGCTCCTAAGGCTCTACAAACCACGGAGGGCTTTGGGCTCACCCCCTCTTTCACACTGGAACTACTCACAGACTTCAGATATTGCTTTTGAACAAGTCGTTGAGAAGAACATGGAGCCTGAGCTCATTCCCACGTCAGTCCACCTACTTTACAAAGGCATGTTATACTGGGGAGGCAAACCTCAGTGGACTATGATTATGGGTGATGAACCTCATAAGCCTTGACTCTGATCATAACCTAGAATTCCTGTGAGATTAATACCCATCTTCAATGAGTTAGCATAACCAAGCTTGTAACCTGGTCTTCTTCCCAGACTTCCAGAGCTGCTTCTTAGCCTAGAAATATAGTAAGAAGGAAAATTTTGGCTCACAGAAGCACTAAGAGGCTAAATCTGCCTAAATGCTTTGTCTGGTATGGGCCAGAATCTCCAAGTGTTGAAGAAAAACCCACAGTGGAGTCATGATGGCTTAGGACTTAAAAACCTTTGTCACTTCCAGTTGAGCAGTCTGCTTTTACCTAACACCAAATATGAAAACACTGAGGTGTTTCTATTCCCTCTGTTACTTATCTGCACTCTTTTTTAAGCCCAGACAGTTGAAGAAATCTGGCATCTTGAAACTGGGACCCCCATGCCTCATTTGACCTTGATGCCCAGCTATAGTAAGTCACATAAGCACATAGAATTGACCCTCCAAGCAGTGTCTTATCCATTTGTATAAGTCACATCTCCTGTTTGTCATAATGAAATACATTTCTTCTTGGGATTTAATAGACTTGTGCTATAGGATCCTGTTCTGCCTAATGCCTACTGATGAAAGAAGTGTTGATGGAGAATTGCTCTTCAGGACGCTTCAGACAGACACACAATGTCAATCACATGGGAATCATTCAGACACTACGGAGCCATTGTGACTGCATTATTGCAAGTCAGCTCTCTATTATCTTGGATAATAGGAAGGGAAGATAACAGGGATGCCCTACAGGACGAGGAAAAAATGGATAATTTGAGTAAGTGGATCATCCTAGGGACTGCGGAGCAGACACACTCCAGTGCCTCCATAATAAACTCACTTGGACTCAGACAGTGCTTTAACTAGGCTGCAGAGCCAGATGTGTTACCGCATCTAGTGATTGCATGTGATTGCCTGGTTGTCAGAGGTGACCACACAACAGGGCTCTATCGCTCACTATCCCTACCTCACCATTCTTCCCCCACCCTGTAACAAAAAATATTTCCCTGCCACACGTGAAATACTTCTGCCAAGCAGTGGGGGAAAAAAATCTCTCCCAAGTTATCACACCTGGGAGGAATTCTATAAAAATACACAAGCTAGTGGCTTAAGGCAACTATAGGTACCAAACTCCCCACCATTACTGGTATCACCCTATAAGAGCTTACGCTGTCCCCACTGTCTTATTCAGGCTCTTCTGTGGTCTTGCTACAGCCAGGCCAGGATGCACCAGGCAGAAATTCCTTACCAGCTTTTAGGGAAAGGAAAGGTGGGAGCTGAAATGTCATTCTTTTGGCAAAGTTGAAAGCTACTGCACAACTCATGGGGGTTCAGTCCTAGTCAGTCTCTACTGCGACGAGAAAGGAAACAGTTAAAAGAAACTGAAAGGCAAACTGCACTATGCCTCAAGTGAACACAGCATCCCTGTCCCTTGTAAAAGCTTCCACACTCTGGCCTGAAATGACAGCAGCTGTTTAGTTTTTAGTCTCCTGATTGGCAGAAAAGTCTCTCCTGGCCTAGTTAATGCAGGTTCAGCAAAGAACCCAGCTGCTTCCCCTCAGCTTCCTAGAGCTGAAGAAGAAACTTCATCCCACGGGGACATGTGGGGATCTGAGGACTGAGAATGTAGTCCTTATTCTAACAGCTGGTTTGGCTGTTGCAATTAGCTTTTTAGATCCTTCTGGAGGCTTACAGCAACAGCTGCAATAGTTTCCCAGATCAGTGGGTCTTGCCTGTGTACAGGGAGAATGAGCTGCAAATGATCAAAGTCAAGGGAATGCTTTTGGAAGCCTTGAGACTTGGGCTGGCTCTGTGGCATTCTCTCTCCACTGATGTACAGCATCGCACTGCCTGCTGTGTGTGGTATCCAGCATGCCTACTTCTCATGCTACGTGCATTATCACACACACTATCTCCCCACTAGCTTTAAGGAGAAGCTCCAATGTACCAGGCTGGTTATCACCACCTCACCACTGCACACAAGGCATGCAAGATCACACAGCCTTTCTCTGCTATCATCCTCCTGCTTTCCCAGCACCATGCAATTTGTGCACTGTGCTACAAACACTCCCTTTGTTACTGTAGGTCCCACCAGCTCACACAGTTCTGTGTTCAATAACTCAGATGCTTTCCATTAACATTCCCTCAGTAAAAAAAAAAAAAAACAAAAACTGCATACAATGCCACCATTCCTTTGCCTCTCCATAGCATCTTACAATAGTATTTCATTACTCTACTCACAGCCACCTCCGTACAGCATAGTAGGCAACCAACAAGGAGGGAAGGGAACATGCTGTGGTGCTGGCACATAATCCATGCAGTGTATCTACAAGTCTTCCCTCCTTCATATACAATAAGAAAATAAATGCATATCCCTTATAGAGCCTTCACATGTGTGAAATTACCTCCATGTACTGTGTGATATCTACCTCAGTATGAGCTGAAGAATCAGGGCTAATTTTTTGAAATGATCCATTACCTGCTTGCCTTCCTCTTGCTATCCTTTTGGGCTGTCATGAAAGACAGACTGGCTGAACAGACTGAAGTGACAGTCTGAAGTGACGAAACAGGAGCCAGCAGAGTTCTACAAAAATGCAGGTCATTTTAGAGTAACCTCTATTTCTGGAAGGCAACCTGGGAGCTCACCGGCTAAGGAAATTCACAGAAAGGCTAAAATCCTAAGACAGCAGTCCATCTGAAACTGATTTGATAGGTCTCAAAAACCAGCTCCCAGAGGACAGTGCTCCACCTCACACCATCTACAACCACAGTCAGATGTCAGTAGCCTCCCAGGCTGACAGTCCCAGGACAGACCAAGAAGCAAAGAGGCCACAGACACTGGCATCCCCTCCTGGTGGAGAGGCTTCCACAGTGCACCTGAGTCTGCGTGGCACTGGCAAAAGCTACTGTGAAGAAGGTTGTCTATGTGAAGCATACTTTACGTGAAGGAGGATTTGTGTCGTCCCAGATCTGAGAAGACAGAGGTGCAAAGATGAAGAGGAAACCGGGGTCTGCAGCCTGATGGAAGGAGATGGTGGGGTATTTGTACGCTGCGATGCTCGCTGCAGTTGCTGGGAAAGGATACACACAGTTTCCCACTCCGTGCTCTCCCTTACTCCTCCCCTCCACTGACTATAGTAATGAGCTCCAGGGGGACCTCTACTCTTGCCTTTGAAGTAGCACGTTTCTCTGAACACATTTTGAATTTCCTTTCGTGTGTTGTTTGTTTTCTGGTTGCTCTGGCTGTGTCTCTGTTGAGGGGGTTGACAGCTGTTAGTGGGGCCACTACAACAGCTCAGGAACACAGCAAATGGAGAAACAAAGAAGCCAACCCTAATCCCCAAACGAAGAACACCTTCGAAGGAGGAACGCATATTCCCCATGCAGAGAGCTCTCTCCTCCCAACCAGACATTACCCAAGCTACCAGGTACAGTTGGAGAAGCTGAGAAAATCTGAATGACAGGCAGTACAAGTTAGCGAGGGAAGATAGATGTTATGCTGGACAACATGGTCTGGAGAGTAAAAGAGCAAAAGGCAGGCTGGGACTTGAGTCAACCTTAAGTCAAGGCTGTTCCTTACACCAGAGGAGACAGAGACTTGGGCTTTCTTACAGAACAAGATGATTATTTAACTGTTGATGACCTAAGAAGCTGTGGACCCCAAACCACATCAGGGAACGATGACTCTGGGCAAAGGATGGTCAACAGGGCACGTCCCTTCCCTTCCAAGCCATGCAAGTAGACCTTGAACCACCACAGGAAGTACAGAAACCAGAAGACTGACTGCACTAACAACTGGAGATGTTGCCTCCAGACCCTAGATCAGCAACAGGAAAGAGAAAGCAATTTTGGTTTATCCTTAGTTTCACCTGTACTTCAGATAGAAGTGGAGCATGGGTGCAGCGGAGAGAGCACAGATCTCCTCTCTTTCCCTCACTTGAAAATACTAACCTTCCTACCATCCCTTAGAAACTTGGAAGCTCTGTGCTCCTTCTTCTTTCAATTCAATGAGGCTGTGAACTTTTTTAGGGTTTACAGTATTTTTTCTGATTGTTTGCTTCAGTTACAGATACAGGCAAAATGCCATTGACAGGAATGGATCTTTCAGACTTGGTTCCCATCCTTTTTGGAGAAAGCATTATTTTTATTGCCTTCTCTGCTTTCACCAGACATTTGCAACCAACCCCTCCCTGTTCCCTTATCCCTTTTCTCTTCCCTTAGTTTGACACTGAATCCTCACCTTTCCTACCTGGGTTTCCCACAGCTTCTTTTTCCCCTCCTTCCCTTCATCTTAGATTGAGCTGGGATGCCACCACCCAAGGACCATGAGAGGGAATGCGAGGACTCAGATCTCATTGACTGTGAGTCACCGGCAGCTGTGGGGCCTGAAATCAAGCTGAGCAAGGTGCAGGAATGGTTATGAGAGCTGTGGTCTCTTGGGACGGTGTTGGAAGAGAGGTGTCAGTGACAGCACCAGGGAGTTCTCTCACTCATCGTCCAAAGACAGGAAATGACTGCTTAGGAGAAGAAACGGGGTGCCCTCATCCGGCTGCCTGCTCTACTCTCCTTTCCAACTCTTCTGCCCCTGGGACTTGCAACAGAGTCAGGAGGAGCAGCTGCAGCAAAATGGATTGCCAGGGTGTGCAGAGCTCCAGAGAGCTGGGACCCCGCACTGAAAGCTGGTGGAAGGGAGAAGGGGCAGCTGCTCTGTGAAGCTGCTGCTCCCGGGCCCACACCTCATCATTAAGGTGAACCTCAGTGGGTAAGAGCTAGAGCTTTACAAGACTGCCTTTTACCATACCTATCAGCAGAGTCACATCCACCCGAGTGTTTCAAATAGGGGGTGGCTGAATAATTCATTTCCTTGAAAATGAGAGAGAAAACAAAGAAACAAACACACACCTTCTGATTTCCAGAAGCACTTGAGAGCACAAAAGCAAGGTTTTACTCGGTTCCCCAGCCACACAGCATGTCTGAATATACTGATACATTCTGAGCCTTATTTTCACTGGATCACATTAAGCACCAGAATTCCCAAATAACATGCAGGGAGAGAAGCAGAGGAGCAGTATTAAAATACACATAAATGTATAAAGGCAGATCCTTGAAGTCAGGTAGAACAGCCGTAAAATCCGAGGTTTTCTAATGTGCTGAGCACCCATCAGCTTCCACTGAAATCACTGGATAAAATAGTCAGGATCTGGCCTCATTATAAATAGTAGTAAAATCATTTGAGTAGCAATTTGATAGCAAAGGAGGTCAGCGGGGTGATAATTAATTACCTTTTACTGCAAAACCCATGAGCTGTGACGCCTTCTGCCTGCATCCCAGAAACAGGTACGAATGTCCTACCTTTTACGGAGTGCCATTGAACCTCCTTTCAACCGCTCTGAAAGCAGGGTACCTGAGAAGCTGGAGGAATTTTGCTAATAGGTCAGACATGCGGGTCGGCATTGCCTGCTGGCCTGTCACTGAGCAAGAAAGCCCAACCATCCCTGTCCATTATATGGAGAGAAAAGTCTGTGCTATTCCTCTTGGGGTCATAAAATCAAAACTCCTTGGTGTTCCTTGAAAATCGGTAGTCCTCTTGCAGAATGGCGTGAGTTATCATTTGATATTTATCTTGCAGTAGTTCCTAGAGGTCTCAAATCAAGATAGGGACCCTGCTGTGCTAGCTGCTCTGCAAACATAAAGCTAGACTCAGTGCTTGTCCCTCAGAGCATAATTTTTGTCTTGACAGACTATATATTTCTACCCAGACACAGGACTATTTCTTACCGTCCTAGAACATCTAATCATCAAGAGACTTAACTGGAAGCAGATTTAAGATCAAATATTAAGTAGGTACACAGTTTTAAATGGTGAGCTTTAGGAAACTCAAATCTATTTGTCAGGCTAAATAAACGCTAACCTTTTCACAGCAGAATCACTCCCCAGCAAAAAATAGCCCAAAATATCTGGGGCAATTTACACCTCTGGCAATGTAAGAAAAGTGGCTGTGGATATCTCTTTCTAAAGGCAGCGATCTCAGTTGTCTGTTCTCGGCCATATTAAGTTCCTGGCCTTCAACGCCACTGAGGTAGCAGGTACTGTAGGAAAGCAAAGGGAGAACTGCAGCAGGGGAACATTTGTCACCCATGCTCAACAGCTTAAGCACCAGCTGCACCTGAACAATGCTGAATCTAAAAAAATACACATAATTTAGAAAGGTGGTACCTTAAAAGGTTTTACTGGGTATGGAGGCTCATCAGAAAGCTAGGCAGGCAGCACCGGAAATCCCACAAGCTAACCTGTTCTCTTGAGACTTCCAGCCCAATTTTGCAGGCTCGAGAGGTTTGGATTAGATTTGAATAATTAATCCAAATTTGTCGGTGCTTCATAGATGAATCAAACCTCCAACCCTTTTAAGGTTCACCCTCAGTGCTAATAACCCTCTTTACTAAGCATTAGCATAGAGTAGAACAGTTTAATGATATAAGAAAATGCAAAAATTAGATTTATGCTGTCAAAACTTTTGTAACAGAAAATATTGTGGATTTTAATCAGTTGGATTCTTTCCAAAATTAAATATGAAGATTTAAATAAATCGCAAGTAGGTTAAAAAATCCTTTGCGACTCCCACTCATATATTACTAAGGGTCACTCTACAGTAGGAAAATTACAATGTTACATAGAGTGGACATATTGATTTCCTAAATATATAAACTCTCCTCCTGCACGTGCTGGTAGCCTAATATTGGCAACAAGGAACCAGCGGAGCTGCCCCAATGGAGCACAAAAGGGTTGCAAACACAAAAGACGTGAACAACTGTCCTGAAATCTCTGGAGCCACTCATGGGGACAGGGCTCTGCCAGCCAGCGTGGGTTGCAAGTTGCCCACTGGAGAAGGGAAAAGGGCACAGGAGCAGAGAAGGGCTAGGCTGAAGCAGCTTTGAGAGAGGAAAAAGTACTGGTGAGGAAACATATTCCTCAAAAAGAAAGAGATATATGCTGCAATCAGCAAGGAAGGTTCGGAGAAGCGGGTCACTTTGCACAAGGGTAGATCGGTCACAAGGCAGAGGTGAGTCAGATACAGACTGCTCAGGTCCCATGAACATCAAAGTGACTGATAGGTGTCATATAATTTTCAATAATTTGGTGGATATTGAATGTTAGTGCTATAACATTTCTCAGGAGGTTCATAAGGTTCAAAGATATGTTAATATTTGCCCCTTGGCTGCGATTCCCAATCCCAGAACAATCTAAAAGTCAGTATGAATATTCTGTGGGTACAGATGCCCTAAGCATTTCACTTAAATCTGTTTCAGAAAAGATACGACTCCCCAGTGAAGTGGAGAAAATATCAGACATACAATAACATGATCATCACCACCACAACCCTTACTTCAGCTACTATAGCATATGTACACAAAGCTGAACAGGCACGATGGAACCAGGCAAGCCTTCAACATTCATCTACAGAATCGTCATCCCCAAGCAGTCAAAAATAATGAGCAAAGCCTAAAAAAATAATTGTGAGATCGGCTTAAAGACCATGAGATTTGAAAACATACGTTGGCTTTTTAATTTGAAATTTAGGTTTTGAGCCCTTATGAGTCATGCTTTCAAGTTATTTTTCACAAGTGCAAGAAGAAAAAGAATATTTCCTATTCAAACATAAGAAACCTGTGATTATGGCATAATCACAGAAACTCTGAGGTGGGACTTCAAAAAATATCAGCTATTGTGAATATTGTAAATTTATGAAATGCAGTAAAAGTATATTTAATGTTGTATAAATAACACTTTTAAGGGTGCTGTTTTCTGGTATTGGATGAACTGTGCATTGCAAAACATTCTTATCAGTTGCACCGGTTTGTAAAAGGCACAGGAAAAGACAAGGACTTATGCTTCTCTTTGGACTTATCTGAAAGTGTCATATGACCTTTGGATGAAATGATCAAGGTCATCTGCTCAGCTCTTTAAGCCACACTCCCTAATTTAGTTTTTGTACCTTGCATATGACCTCTTCAGACAAAAGCCAGGAGCAGTGTTTTTCTCCAGCGTAGCTGAAACATAGCTCCCGTGCCTGTCTAGAACCAGCGGCAGTAAACATCCAGTTAACTGTTCAACACTTGGAGTGATTTGCAATGCTCACCTGAGTCAGACAGTACAGCTTCTGTCTCCTAACTGGCTGATCTAAAATACATGAAAAACCTCCTCTTTTGAACTTTATTTCCTTGTGCAAGTAACTATTTTTACATTAATCAAAACTTGACAGTAGCATGCAAATACTTAACTTTAATCACCTGAATGCTCAGCAGCAGTAAAGAACGTAGGAACCGATGTGAAACCTTGACTTGTACTCGGGAGAATTTTAGTTGCTTGCTTACAACTCTGTCATCTCAGGATGTAAATTCTATACAACATTGCTAGCATTTATCCTGACAAAGCTATCGTCCCATTTTACAGATAGAGAACTGAGGCATGGAAAAATTAGAGTGCATGCTAATTGGTGTTGGAAAAAAAAAAACAACTGCGTGCATAGGGAATTTGAATGTAGACCTCATAAAATTAAGCTGCTGCCCAGAATACCGGACGAGCTTTCCTTTCTAACAACTGTTAGTAGTTTTTTTTATCTCTTCTTGAAAGGGTTTTGTATTTCCTTCAGATTACTAACTACCAGAGGACTGGTTTTAAAAAGCAAGACTACTGTAGTGGAATACAGAGCATGGTCCCCAGGAGAATTCAGAACTTTGAAGACATGCTTGGTATTTGTACTTAAAGGGCTTGACAGCATCTTCTTAAACAAAAGCTGTAACCGCAGCTTCCGTTTCATGCTGTTTTTTCTCCTGCGGGAACTTGACATGAATGAAGGTGACTTGAGAGTTTGCCTTGTAAGCCCTGTAAAAAAAAAGCCACGACGGGACCTGCTCACCCCTCCTGAAACAGTCCTGAATAAGTTCCTGAAAAGAGCTATTCAGTACCAATGAATACAGCATATCTAGTAGCCCAAAACCTAGGTGCAACCATGGGAGAACTGAGCAAACCTTCTTTTGCACCCAAGAGGCACAGCTTTTATTCTTCATCAAGCTCATTTCTATTTACCTTGTCAACTGTATCTGGTTTGTTGTCTACAAGGACACACACACATCTGGAGAGGTGGGATTAGGATATTGAGCCATCAGCTGTGAAACCACGGGTCCTTGCCAACTAAGCAAGCATTTGACAAGTATTTGACTCATTATTTCATATTTAGAGCTGGAGCAGATTCTCACCTGCTTTGTGGGGTCAGCCACTAGTAGGTGCCTTCATTTATTTATGTATGTCTACAACCCTGATGATTGGCATGTCCAAGGAACTACAGAGAGAGACTTTAGCTTGATGAACATTTTTTCTAGCTTGATGAACGCATACAGCTCTTTTAATAAAAGGTGTAAAACATCAAAGAGCAGGTTTGAAAATGTTCAGGAGACCTTTTTCTGTGTCTTTGGAGCTCCTAGGTGAATGGAATCCAACCAACTACACAATGCCATGAAGCAAGGAAAATCATCATCAGCACCAGCATAATGATAAAAGATTTAGATGGCAACTGCAATATAAGCAGGACACAAAAGCGTTCTTCTTGACAACAGAAGAAAGTACTTCTGTCACCACCTTGCCTTCCCTCAACAACCGTTCAATCTGGAGATGGCTTGCGAATATTCTGCATGGGGAATTTCTGGAGAGAAACATATATTAGACTAGTAACATAATTTAATCTCATCTATCTCACCTGCATAAAAAGAAAAATTATTTTCATGAGACTGACCTTTAACACTCAAGGAACACAAATATGAAATAGTAAAGTCATGCACCACAAAGGAACGCAAGAACAGGGAGCATGTCTCAGAAAGACAGCAGTGAACTCAAGAGTAAAATGGGTTTCTGCAACAGAACATAGACTAACAAACTTCAAGATTTTTAAGACCAGACTGATGGAAAGCAAAGAGAAAATGGGCAACTGCAACAGTTTCACGTCTGTGTGTATCACAGTCAGTCTGGGGTACAGGGATGAAAGCAAATCAGGGGTCCCACGTGGTGATATTATTTACTGTGCTGCCCAGAATATGTTCTGCCACTGTAGTGAGTCTCACCACCTTTGAGCTCTGTTAATGTCAGTATTGCAGAAGCAGTCAGCAGAGGGAGTGCAACTGCAGACACCTTCCTCAGTAATCACACTGACTACAGCAATGGGTGTCACAGTAAATAGTGAAACAACACAGAAGAGGTGTTGGCACAGCCTAACAAGGGTGGGGAGGAACCTTTTTTTTGGAAGAAAAAGGGAAACAGCAAAACTGCCAAGAGATGGGAATTAAAAGCATACTGAGAAATGCAAACAACCTAATCTGGCTAGTGTCTCTTTAAAGAGCAAACGTCTTTTTTTAAATAACTACTTGAATCCACATCGAATCCCCATTTGTGTAATGACGTGATTTGCTCCTTGTTCCTCAGCCCACTGTTCGGAAGCTTGCACACCGAGTCTCTGCAGGCTGGGTTCTGCCATGTGCTAAGCAGCCACCTGAGCTTCTGGGCACCCACGGACTTCAGCACTACCGAGAGCCCTGAGCACCCAGCAGCACGATGATCTTCCCAAGGGCAAAGAGTAAACTTAATAGGAAGGACTGGATAAGTTATTCATCCTTCCCCCATCAAACTTTTAGAAAGTAATTTCCTCCTGAAGTCCAGGTGCTATGTCCACATATATGAGATTAGAGGGGCGGCCAGTACGCTGGCTGCAGATACTTACAGCACGTTAACATTTAATTAGGAATGTTTGCTTTAATCATTTAAGGGATATTAAATGTAAATAGAGAGTGTGAGCGAATGGAGTTGGCTTCATGTCTGAAAATGATCACAGAGCTCTACAACACAACGCAGGAGGCAGCAGCAGGAAAGACGAGGACTGTTCCCAAGGACAGAGCAAGCCCCAGAGGCATGTTCTGGCTGGAGTCCTGAGGGCTGGCGGGATGGAACAAGATGAAATTTAGGAAAGGAAGATGACAGATGACACTTATACTATCAACAGAGTGACAGGATCTGCACAGCAATACTAAAGACAGCGCTGTTCCACCAGCCCCCAGTCCAGCTGCAGTGGGAAGAGAAGGGCTTTGGAAAGGTCTACCCTAAAGAAGGTCTGCTCTCCATGAGCTACCTGAGCTTGTGCTTGCTCGCTGTTCATGTGGAAATCCTGCAGTGCAGCACGTGAGTAGCATGCTGCCTCTCAAACATGAAATCAGTCATTTGAGAAAATAGTTTATTTTGGGGAGTGGGAACACAGCCCTCACAAATATGTTGCAAACCTCCTGCTATTCTAATTCCACAGCATATTGCCAGTCCACAATCTGGCCATACATCAACACAGCTTTTGATGGCTCTCCAGGCATGCGATCTGATACCATAGTGATAACAGTAGCAGAAAACACATACAATAAAATGCAGCGTGAATCCACTGCAATGTGGAACAGTTGATCTTTCAACTGGTCACACACCAGTTGCTCCTAAAGCTGCAAGTTTTAGAATAGCAGCCATGTTCTTAGTGTGACAACAGCCTGATCTACCTCAATCGAGGTATCTGGGCAAAATTTTGAGCATATTGAATCACTTGCAGAAGTCCCAAAGAATTCTTAAGACCCAGGCAACATCTGTGATGCTACCCATATATGTCAGAACAGCCAAAGGGATGGCCTATACCATCAAGGTGGTTTTGGTTTTCACAGGCATGCAGGATTTGGCATACCCATGGACTTACTCTGGTCTGTGCTTCTTTCAGATATCCTTTTATTTACAGCTGTGCCCTAGAAAACTGGCTGGAGACTTTACTTACTGAGATCAGCCAAATGAAACACTGCTGCCCCAGGGATGAGGACTGGATGACTGCAAAGCTTTTCTTTTCACAAAACAAACAAACAAACAAACAAAAAACAAAGAGAGACCAATAGGGACCGAGCAGGGGGCTGGAAAGCCAAGCGGTCGCCCAGCTCGCTGCCTCTGCTGGAGCAGTTTGTCTCCCACCGCCACCAGCCGCCCTCCAGCCCAGCTCTCCCCCTGCCACGGCGGGGTGGTGGCAGGACGCACGGCCGGCAGGGCCACAGCCGCCCTCCTACCCCCGAGCCCTCAGCAAGAGCTTGCGTTGCCCAGGCCTGGAAATAGCCCTTACCTCCCCGCTGATTTTTCATGTGCACCCCTCCTGGTCTGCATTACAGATCATGCAAGTATAGACTGATGGTGGAAATGCACAAAGCATCCCATAATGAAAGTGACCCATGCTACGCTGTACGAAAGAAGACAGATTAAATAAGGAAGAAATAGGAGAGCAAAGATATGTAACAAGGAGGCTGTCGGAAAGAGGTGAGTGCTGCATGGATAGCAGCGCAGAGAGAGAACAGGGCACCCTCTCACTTAATGAATATTTATTGCAAACTGCCGCCTATTATCTTTCAAAGAATTTTTATACAGTTCCCATGTCTTTCATCTGTTTCATGTTATGGTTTATCTAACTGTGGAAATTGCACGAGTCAGGTAAACGTTGATTTACATGCAAATTGCCTTCGCTAAACTCGCCTTTAAGTAAAATAAGATTCGGAAATAATTTTTTCTCATTAATTTGCAGTTTCAAAGAAACCCAAAAACACAACAAATGCAAATAATCTAATTCATTTGTAAATATAAAACAATTTGTTGGGATTTAACTTTGCCATATTTTTTCTGCCTTCCATGTGCTTTAAATAAATTGCAGTGTTTACCAAAGACAAACACAAGAGAGATGCTGGGTTGTTCCAATTCAATGCCTTCCTCTTCCTTTTCTTTTAAAGGGCTACTGTCAAGATAAAAATCTCTTCAAGATTCACTCCAGGGGCAACTGCCGAATGATATAGATTTATATCACACATTCAATTGGCCCCATAAATTTAAACCCAAATGTTACTTCCCTGGATGACACTTTAAACTATTAGAAGTGAATTTTAAAAACCCTAGGCCTACGTTTGTAAAAATGGCTAGTGATTTAGGGACTCAGTTTTTCAGGCCTCTTGCTAAAGGTGTTTTGAGCTAGTCCCAGAAGCTGACGGTCACTTTGGAGCATCTCAACTGAATGTTATGCAATACCACGACTGTCTGCACTTTGCACTTCATTGGCTTGAACAATGACACTGTATTTGATAATATATGTATTTTTAAAAAGGTTATCCCTGGTTTTAGTGTGTGATGCTGGTTAAACAATAGCCCTATTATGTTCCTATTTTCCCGTATATTAACTGGAGATAAGAAGAAAGTATATTCCTATTTGTTCTGGTTTTGTGGGCCAGTGGTTTAATATCTACAGTGTTGTAAGAAGTACAATTTCTTTCTCATTAAGTGCTCTCTTTGGTTTTCGGCATCAATACACTGCTCTTTTCTTTGGGTTTTTGGGCTGATAGCTTAAGAATATCTTCATGTTTGCTAGAATGACTGAGGACAACGGATATGTCACATTCAGGTCTTCCCTGGAAATGATGGTCACAAAGGTAACCAAAAGAAAACATTGGCCTAGAGCTGAATATTGGGCTAAGACTCCCCAAAATGAGCTAAGTTTCCAGTTCTCCCAACAGGTTTTTGAGCAGCTGTGGGCAAGACGATCTTCCTGCAAACAGGGATGAAACCAGCTGCCTCTTGACATCCTTTGTCTTACCTAGGTATTTGCATTACAAGCACTATGGGTTGCTTACAGTCCCTCTCCTCCCTCTCCTCCAGCCTTTTCTTAACTATCCTTACAATGACACTCCATTAACATCACATGCTGCCACACTGATTCTAATAACAAACAATTAGAAAAAAATCTGCTTCTACTCTAAATCACAAAGCATTCTCTTTCAGATTTAAGCTGATCAGGCTCTTTACCAGACCTAATATGACTTGGAAACTGCTCAACCGTTTCACCTTTATAATACACACGTTTAAATATGTTTCATTACTTGAAGAAATTTCTCCCAATTTTAATGGGCAATTTGTTGCATTTATTGTTCAATCCTCTAATGCAATCCCTGCTGGCATCACCAAAAGTCATTCCTAACTTACATGTGAACTGCATAAAATGTCTTGATGTAATCTTATTTTACTGCAGACAGGTGTCCTCATTATTTAAACTATTACTACCACACTTGACACTATATTCACTGACAGTTTCTCAGCAGAGAGGCCAAGAGCTAAATAGACCATAAAGAACAAAATCTCCTCTCAACCCAAAAGGTGATCCCTTTGTGCCAGTCTCAGGGGTACGCAAGGAGGCTTGCCCCTGAGCACTTCTTTGGTAAACAGGCAGAAAACTTGAATCGCCAGTGCTGTCAATCCGGAAGCAATACTAAAATTCTGCTCAAAGGAATCAGAAACGAAGCAACAAATCCACCGCCCCCGAAAGGAGAAACAGAACTGGAGACAGCCAGGCCTACCTGGGCCCTGAGCCCTTCTTACCTGGCAGGGCTGCTGCAAGGAGCCAGGAGAGGGAGCCCGCTAATTAGCAAAGCCCTCGGTGAGGCCCGCAGCGAGCTGGCGGTGGGTGGCAGTTTGCAATACAACAGCAAGGAAGTGAAGAGAGCAAAGCTCTCTCTGCTTGCCTCCCTGGCAAGAAAGCAGTGGAGAGGGAATTGGTGTTTGCCACTGTAATATTTGCATGTAATAAGAAGAAACATTTGCAATTAACGGAGAGAGAACTCCTTACGCAGGCTGTTGAATGGAGACCAAACAATCATTGGTCTTTTGGCTCTCCAGTTCATGCAACCTGAATCGCCTGGCGCTGCTACACAACTTCTCCCCGAGTCCTGGCTCGTCGACCACCTTACCACCCAAGAGAAGGGATAAAACAAGGGAGAAAAAAAATGCCCTTGTCAGATTGCTAAGAGAACATTACCAGCCACCGAGTATAGCAGAGATGAAGAATGATTTTGAAAAAGATAATTGAACATGTTGTAATTTGTTCTCTTCTGTGTTTCAATTTTTATCTGCTTGTAGCTCATTTTGGCAGTCATGCAAGCAAGCGCGAAAGGGAGGGAGAATTCACATGGATGTGTGCGTGCAGGGTTAGCACGCGTGCATGCAAATAAATAATAATAATAATAAACCAAGGAGAGTGGGCTTTGCTGTGAGAGAGCTTCAGCCAGCGGCTGAGCTCCGCTGAGCTCGGGTTAGGGAAGAGGTGCTACCAGGCAGCAGCACAGGCAGCACAAGAGAGCATGGCCTGCCATGAAGACGTACCGCGACAGCCCGCGCGCTCTCCACTGGCCTTCCCTGTGAGCAGGCCACGGGAGATGGCTGCCTGTAGCCCAGTTCCAGGGAAATCCCAGGTCAGGCAAAAGGAGTTTCTCAATGCTGAGGCAATCAAAGGCCTAGGTCTTACAGCTGAGATTCTGTGAAACAGGAGCCTTTTTGAAGTGTTAACACAACTCTTATGCTAATGAATATTTATGCTGCTGACACTTTAAAGGCAAGAGAAAGAACAAACCCATGTTCTCAGCCCTTTAACCAACAGCACGGTGTTAGGCAAATCAATCAAGGTGAAGTCAGCAATCACTCACTCATTTACCTCGCTGTCCACATTTGCTGCAGGCCTAATGCTGAGTTATTCACAGCTGCCTTACCTAGGGGGCTTAAGATGGAGAATGGAATATTGGGGCCTGAAGCCATACAGGATCATGCCCTACTCGGAGCCATGTCCTTTTGACAAATTTGGCTCCCCGGTTCTCCAGAAACAGTCACTACAGATCTCTGCCCTGAAAGGGGTAGACTCCTCTTTTCACCTGCATGATTTCATATATGTACCTTGCCTTCCCTGTTACAGGCCCGTAGCCTTAGACCTTCTGACATCCTATGCACACGTGTGCATACCACGTGGATGTAGAGAAAGAGCTCACATACTCCACACTGCTTTCCATCCCCTCTTTCCCAGTGCTTAGGGTAATAGCATTCTGCCCATGACAACTAATCAATTCACATTACAGTCTTCAGAAGATTACTGCACCTTGAGAGAAGCACGAAGATCAGTGAAGGCACGTTCTTGCAAATACCCACTGGACTTACTGAGCCTGGCTGCACTTGGGATCAAATCAGGTTTCACTTAACCACAGGCCGGAGCGCTTGTGATTTGCATGAGTAATTAGAACTGATTAATAGAATGACTTGCTTAATTAAGTTTATCTCAAAAGGTGCCCCTTGAAGACTCATGAATCTGAAAATCCAGAGGCAATTTCTCTTCAGAATCCTTTTTGGGTTGGAATGTTTTCAGCTTGGATCAGTGGATGCCTGCATTTCCACATGTCTGCGCTGCACAGAGGAACACGATGATGGAATGGATGCACAAAGGTTTCAAACCTGATGATAGAGCAGGATCCCTCATTGAACTCAGAGGGACTTTCATAATCCTGAACAAGGAAGTGCTGGCAATCAAGGAAATGGCTTTTCTACCAAAAGCAAATGAGCATCTCTGTCTGGCAATGTGACTCTGTCAAGCTTTGCTTTGTATCTTTTACCTTTGCCTAATTTTGGTAGAGCCTAGCTCCAACATTCAGACATGCTGATAGATCAATTCCCACTATTTTGTCTACACAGCACACCTAGACAACACTCTGTGATAGGGAGCCCTGGTACCCTAATGTCACCTTCCCTGAGCTGGTAAATCTACCGTTTCCATGACCAGCAGAGGCATGTGTGCTACAGTAGAGTCTGGGGGAAAACCCCTACATAGACAAGAATACTAGTTTTCCTAAAGTAAGTTAGAGACGTGGAGACTTTTCCTGCTGGGAGCTTTTGTTTTTTCTTTCTTTTTCCCCGTACTGAAAGCAACATCAAGATTTGTTTTCATTCTACGTCAGAACAAAGCCAAACTACTTTGACATTTCCTGTGAAATAAAATTTTAACACACGTGCAAACATTTGGTTTAGAACAATTGAAACATTTCACTTAGATGAAGTCAAGGCATTTTTACAGTTTTTTGATTCAGAAATGCTAAAACAACATTGCAAATGAACACTGCAACAGCAAAAGGCACTTTCCAACGAAAAAAATGTTCTGTCAGGAAAGTCAATGGCCTCGGCAAGCACCAGCCGTTCCCTTGCTGAAAGGGGAGATGGAACCAATTGCTGGGGCTTGCGAACTGTTTTGTTATATGGGGAGCGAAGAGTCCAGCAACAGTGCGCAGTCTGATAAATCGGCAGCAATGTAATGTGAGGGGCCCCGTATTCTTACAGCGTTATAGTCACTCCCTGCTGTGATCTGCAAAGAGCACACACATTTACACAGCAGGCTTTATCAAGGGTAATGATGGGGTGGGGGGATCCACGCTTTTTACTTTTCTGTCAGTGCCCAAAGAAGGTGCCTGCTGCAAATACAGGGGGAGAAGCTGGGAGAAGAGCTGGGAGAGCTGGCAGCAGAGGCTTCCTCCCCGCACAACACGGGTCCCTTACGAGCAAGGTGGGGTGCAGAGCCCACGCCAGCAAGCCGTGCTGGGCCTGTGCTGGCTCTGCGTGACCCGGAGAGGCGCTGAACTGCCGTCTTTCTCCAGTGACGCCTGGCTGCTGCCAGAAAGATCAGGACCATGCAGTCCCCTGTCTCGCCTGAAAAAGCTATTTAGTGAGGGTTTTCTTTTGTTTCCTTATGTAAGGGTCCAGGGCTAGGCCGAGTCCACGGAATGGCTAGGCAGCAGTTAAATACTGAGAGGCATCTGGAGGGGGGGGGTCATTCGTAGATGAATTAAAATGAAGTGCCAAGAGAAAAAAAAAGGATGATGAAAAGGGAAGTAGTCAACCAGATCAATCAAGGAAACAGGCATCTGGAAGAAGCACTTATTGATCCAGCTGTTAAAGAAACCTTCCGAACCAGATTACCCAGCAGCCACAGACTCCTCTCTCCCTGAGATGCTTGCTGTGGTTAATCAGGAAAAGAGGTGACATGAGACAAAGGATTAAAGCCCAGTTGTCTCCATGCTGAGGTTTTGTTCCCTTAGAAATCCTCAAGAGGATGAAAGAGCTGGACCTCAAATGATATAGTCAGAGCAGAATAGAAGATACAAGATTTAAGGATTAATTATGTATCTGTGGAAATCTTACACAAAAAGACAAAAGCCTTCTCTACCCTTGCACCTTCATTCACCTCCAGATTTTTGGGGAGTGGGGGAATTTGCGAGGGAAGATTTTCACGCTCTCCTAGTGCCGTACTATGAGCAGTGTTAGAAAAGTTGTCTGGGGATGTTAAATTGGATGCTTTTCTCCACTCGGCCTAATATTTTTTTTTTCTGCTCTGTTTTTTTTTTTGTTGTTGTTGTTGTTACTTTCTTTTTCCTTTCTTCTGGGAGCTCCAGAGTCTCTTGAGTACTCTTCAGAGACATCCCCCTTTCCATTCCAGATTTATTCCATTTGGGTACAGCAAGAAGGCACACCTGGTGCCAAGAAGGTGTCAGGAAGCTGTAGGTAGGGATTTGGATTTCTCATTGTTCTGTAAATGTCAAGCCCTGCACTTCTGAAGCGAGTTCTTTGGAAAATCTAATCTGTGTGTTCTGAGTTGCCATTAGTTCTTCACATTATAAAGCACGGCCAAACCAAAGCTCTTGATTTCTAATATATGCTCAGCTTTGTCACTAGGACCATCTTTATAGGACAGAAGATTTAATGAATAAATGCCTTTACTCCAGTAAATGTAGAGCAAATTAAAGAAACAGGATTGCGATGCTGCAAAAACAACTCAAAAGTTTGAAGAGACTGACACTAATAATGATATCCTGCAATCGATTATCCATCAGAAGTCTACATAAAGACAAACAAACAAATAAACATTATTCCCTCCTTAGGGACATCATAACGGTAAAAGCAAGGAATTGTGACAACGTTTAATCAAAGACCTCGGTAAATGTCACCATTAAAAAAAAAAAAAAAAAAACTGAACTCAAAACTGGATCTTGTTTCCAGTTCAAAGACATCCTGTTTATATGCCTTTCTCTGTCTGCCACTGTCATCCTGTCACAGGAGCTGCTGATCCTGGTCAAACTCATAGGCAGAAGTACCAGGATAGTTTCTACGGCAGTGGGAACAGCAGCAGCACATAGCAGTAACCTCCTAAGGAAGTCTACCTTGAAAAACATAAATGCACAAATCCAAGTGGTCAGAGTTCAGATTCAAAGCACACTTGTTTTGGCATTCATAACCGAAGCTCTGAAATATACCAGAATCTGGGAATTAAAGTTCCAGGCCCTAGGTAACTTCTGAAAGTTAGGAATACAGGCTTGATATGGTCAAGAATCAAAATATGTGCTCTCCATTTAGCTATTAGTTCCCATTTAAACACAGTGGTCTCCCCTTCTGTCCCTCTGCTTTTCTATTTTGGCCAAGGGAGTGCTCCTTCTTTGGACCGCCATTGGGTGTTGCAAGACAGAAATGGACAAAACCATGCAGAAATTTTGCCTTACTGAAGGAAACAAGAAAGACAAAGAACAGCAGCAGCAGCAGCAGGACTGAAGGGATGACCAAAGGTAATTTGACACTGGCCCATATGACTCTTACAGCCTCTTCTGGTTATGAATTAATTTCCTGATGCTCAGAGATTATCACAATGCCACAAATCGTCCTTCCTCCTGTGATCTGAAAGGGATATGCCATCCCTTCCACGTACAGCGCATAAGCACAGATGGAGCATTAGAGCAGAAATATTCAGAAAATATTATGTGAAAATGTTCAGAATTACCTCAAATCTACCCACACCTCTTTTTTCACCTTCCATTCCCACACCCAAACCCACCTGCTCCTGCAGTACCTTCAGTTTCATACACTAATCAAGTAGCTTTCAGCACCTTGGCATATGCATCTTCTTACTCACTCATAAGCCCATTTGCCCACAATCTGTGTGTATTAATGCACAGTCCACATGCCTAGCTAGAAACGGCACACGAAGATAATGAAATGTAAGGTGCATTTGAACAATGGCTTAGCTTTAAAAATAACAAAGGACAGCTCTCCAACCACATCATACATTTATTTGCAAAGGTTCCCATTTATCATATGCGTGTTCCCTTGTATATGCTAAGGCCTGGGCACATGAAAAAGGAATGCAAGAACCAACATCAAGGCACAGAGATGCCAACATGTGAAACAATCTTAGCAATACCTCAGTTTTGCACAATGTATCTTTCAGCTACCCCAAAAGCCAACTGCATTACATGAACAGCACTGATAAATGCTTCACGGGACTTTCTAATGTGGACTGATCCACTCCCGCAGCTTCTTTTTAAAAAAAAAAAAAAAAGAAGAAGATTTTGCTAAGAAGTGTTTTGGGTATGCTCACTTAATTCTTCATCCCCTGTTGGCACATGTACTCACACTTGAAATGACAGGGGATGCTGTCAGCCAGTTGTGATGCAAGTTGGCAGAGCTGGGCACGGGATGAAGGACTGCAACAGAAGCAAGAGATGGATCTGCAGAGCCAGGCAGTGACACGGCCTGGCTTTTCAATGGCAGTATGCTCAAGTCAATAACTGGAGGCATTTGCCAGAGTTATGGATACGTGAGTACAAAGGAACTGAAGTGGACAAACCTGGAATTGTAGGAATTGGTACAGGACGAAGTCAGCAGAGCCAGGCATGGGGAGCCCGAGAGCCAGGAGCGCAGCAAGGCATGAAGAGTTCTGTCAACACTAGAAAACATCTGTCTGTGGAGAGCTCATCTTTCCTTATTGATGTAAAACCTGAGTGAACTATTTACTAAGACTAAAGTAAATACATAGAAAGCAGAAAACAAATAAATAATTTTTTTCAGCAAACTCATCCCGTAGTGTCATTTTAGAGCAAGTAAGTGCTCTGAACACTACCTCTTAATGCTCTTTAAACAGCAGTTTGGGGAAACATGGCTAATATGCTTATAGAAATAAATATGTCCTGCTGGAATAAATCTCCACTAACACAGTCAAGGTCAATAGACTTACTTTATTTACACCAATGTAACACTGAGGAACATGGACCGTGGCCTCTGCCAGAAAGGGTTGCATTTACATTCTTTGCGAAGCTGAAAACAGAAAACAATAGCTGAGAACCAGCAAGGACTGAAGAGAAAGAACAACTGGAGCTAGAGAAAAGAGGGCTGGGAGTGGGAGCTGTGTTCTGGAAAGACAATCAGTGGAAGCTGAGGAGGGGAGAAAAGTGGCAACTGCAAAGTGAGGGAAAACAGAAAGGTCAGCAAGGAAAGGAGGAGATGTCAAGTACCAGACAAGTCAGAGAATAACAAAGTAAGGGTCATAATGGGTCTGAGATGGTCTGCAAAAACAGGCCACCACTACAGCAGACCACAGAGACTTGAACTGAGATGTCAGAAACAGAGAGAGAGAGAGAGAACAGCACTTTACTGAAGGTAAGGTCGAGTAAGTGAGCATCACAGCAAACGAAGGACTCAGTTTAAAGCTGAAGGTCAAATGAGGACATAAGGGGAAGAAGCTGAGTGACATAAGGAAAGGATGAAGCTGGCAAAGATGAGAGTGAAGCCTTGAAGGCAATGAGATCCAACATCAGCAAGGCAGCACGGTGATGTCTTGGACATTCAGAAGAGAGGACACAAGCTTCAAATTAACAGAGAGAAGTACAGAGCAGAAAAGTAAAACAAGTAATCTGTTTCCTCTGGGGCTTCCTTTTGCATCATTTCCATTTTAAATGACACAAAAATACTTCTAATAACCAGAGAAACACTTAAAAATTAAGAAACACTTGATCCAGTTAATGTGTCTGAACAGTGTGAGTGTGCACACATGCACGCGCGCAAAAAACACCCAAAAAAAAGTTTCCCCCGGGAGGTCGTTATTATGCAAAATTTACTCTAATTAGGTCACGAATATATTAGGCCATATTCAGTGCCAACAACAGCGGGGGGAAAAGAGAGAGAGAGAGAATTGGAAATGTGACATGCATACACTCCCAGTGTGGTTAGGGCGACTGGATTCCAAAATGCCATTTTGAGATAAAAAGGTCACCCTGTGGGGAGGTAATTGGTACAGTGCTCTAGCAGCTGATTAAAGGGACCTTTTTTCAGGGGCAGGAGGGAGACAGGGGGGTAAAGTAGGATCTTCCCTGACAAAGTATATGATCTTGATCAAACATCTGCTTTTAGGACAACCACAAAGAAAAAGGAAGAGGCTGACAACCCTGACATCCCATTGAAGTAGATGCATTTGTTTAATAAGAACACCTCGACTTGCATGTTTTAAGACAACATTAAAGGCAGAGGGTGTCTCCCTCCTGCGGGTTGCTCTCTGTTCAAACACGCGAGCCTTCGTTTTCCTCGCTCCCATCAGAGCTACTGCTCAGACACTGCCTGTGCTGTGCTAACAAGTAAATGCTTCTAATGAGTCAGTAGGGGCTGGGGGAGTGGGGCAGGGGGGAGCCGCTTCTTCACCCTCTCTCTCCCCCCCAAACACCAGGCGGTGACAGGCTCAAGTAACGCAGCTCCTGGCTTGGAGGGCCAGAGACACCAGTGGAAGGGCTCAGAAACCCCGATCGCATGTGTTCCCCTGAGAAAGACATAAGGAAGCTGGTCTTGGATGGATCACAGACAACTCGTAAGAGCTTACACGGTTACATGCTACCTTGGGTGTACATGCATTCCCAAATATCAGCACCTCTAGAGCCAAGCCGCTTGTACCAGAAACGGAGAAATGCCTGGTATAGGAGGTGGCTGGGACTAGCTTAGCATGGACCACCCTTCCCTAACCAGCAATGCCTAGGCAAAATTTGGGAACAGTGATTCGCAGTTTTGTCTGCAAAGAAGAGATGGACTTGAGCTTCAAGGTCCAAATGTCACATGTTTAATTCCCCCTTTTGATGTACAATTGACTAAGGAAAGTAACTGCTAGATTGACTTGCTTCCTTCACCATCCATCAGAAGAAGCATTACTGAAAATAGGCTCAAATTAGCAGCTTTGGTCTATGATACCCGAAGAAGAATTTTTCAACTCAAGCTCAAATTTCAAGCTCAAATACAGCTGAGCGAAATTCCTGTCCAGTGAGAAATATTGACATTTCAACACTCATTTTGGTCTCCCAGCAAGCTGAAATGTTGAAATTAAACATGTATTGAACTGACTCAAAATAAAACATTTGGTTCACTTCTATAAAATTAAGTTTTATGATTTAGGTTGAACTGACAATAAAATGAAGTCTTTCATTTTGATTTCCCAAAAGAAAGTTTCAATTTCGTAAAAAATCTTTTTGCAGAAAATCATTCCCATGGAACATTCCCAACCATCTGTAATTTTAAACAATATAGAAAATAGCCACCGCAACTCCCTACAATATAGTACTGATCGCTGGAGTCCATATAGCCCTTAAAAATGCATGCTTTATGGCTGAAATACTAGTAAAAACATTCTCTCACTCAGTAGACTCTCCTGATGTCCACGACCAGAACTTAGTTGTTCAAACTGCAACTTTAAGACACTATGATCTCCAATAGAAACAGAAAGGCTCATCAAATGCAACAGATTTAAAAGATGTTATCCAGTCACTGCTGAAGCTTTCATTTCTTTTTTAGAAGTAATTTTCTTTCATTCTCCTTTGTAGAGTCCACAGAGTAAACAAATCCAGAGGGTGGTTTGTCAATGGAAGATGGAGGGCTTTTTAAAAATTTCCCTCAAAATACATAGAGGGTAATCAGGTAAGAAGTTTGCAAATTGAGGATATTTTAAAAGAAAAACACAAAACAGAAAGGAAAGAATGTGGCATGTGTCAGCACATCACTGCTAGACGTTTCTTCCTATTCTTTAATTAGCATACATAATCTTTAATAACTTATACACCTATCACTACAGCATTTGAGCTTTCCACGATCTTAATTTATATTTTGCCTTAGAAAATCCTTACAAGGGAAAGTATAAAGTTAGGAAAAAAAAAAAACTATACAGTTAGGAAACATAGAAACGAAGTGACTTGCCTTACATTCACACTGGAAGTCTGTGGCAAAGAAAGTGATTGAGCCCTTGCCTCCTATATCCTAGACTAGTCCCCTAGCAGCTGGGTAAGCCCTTTTTTTTTTTTTTTTTTTTCCTGAGAATAGAGAATAGGAGGAAATTAAAATGGAAGGTGTATGCCTAAACCCTCTGGAATGGAGCTATCTCCCACAGGTGCACCCTGCACCTTCAACAACTCCACAGAGGCTTCAATCAACCTCCTCCCATTGCATCTGGAAAACAGAAGCATTTGTGGGAGACGGGGGGTGTGCAGGCAGTCACAACAACCCTCAAGACAGATACAGGTGCTGTGTGGATGCTGACTGTTTCAGAGCTGAGGGACAAGGAGAAGGACAAGGAAGTCGATGGCAGAAGCGAAAAAGTGACACAGATTCCTTTCCACATGGTTACTTATGGACTGACCCCTGAAGGGGCTAGTAGGGGTGTGTGGGAGAAACTTCTGTTCAAAGATAAAGTTTGTTTATGTACGAATTTAGGCAACTCTTCTAATTTCATTTTCAAACTTACTTTGTAGCAAATGTTTAACACAGCAGTTGTTAAAATATTTGGCAACCTGTTTTGCTAACTGAGAAGCTGCCCGTATCATCCATCACTAGCAAACACTTCCATTTGAACAACAATCTGAACACACACCGCCCGGCAGTGCCTCTGCCAATAGCTGTATGCAGAGCACCCTAATGACAGAGGGGGGAAAACCCTCCACAGCTCTTTGGCGAGAGACACGGGATTCTGCGTCTCATTGAAGGGCCAATTCCTTGCTGCCTACATGAGGTCCGGTGCCTTGCGTCCCAGTGGGCACTCAGCATCTCGCAGTATGTGCCCTGCAGTGCTGAACAAAATCCTGGGCACGTGCAAAGTGCTGGTACAAGCATCTCTAAACCCAGCCAGGACAAAGGAAAGGCAAACAAGGGAAGTCCTCATACATCCATGCTATGTAGTTCATGCCTTCAAAATCCCAACGCAATAGCTGACCAGACTCGTACCACAGAGCACTGATTTCCCCAAGTCTTTGTAAAAAAAAAAAAAAAAGTGTAAATTGTGATCCCCTTCCTCCAAGACAACCAAGACAGTATGCAGAATCCCTGCAGTGCTCAGTGTCCCTGTATCACTTTCTTAAACAACAGTTATTCCATTAGTAAGTAGAAAAAGAAACAAATAGGGGGCAGGCGTGTGGACCACTAGTGTGTGCTGGGACCACTGCCTCACATCTTGTGCTACCCATTTGTCTTCTCTGCCATCTTTCCTGATGTCAGCTGGATGGAGACTGAAACAGTGAATACTTTTTGATCTCCCTCATCCGTTTCAGATTCAGTTAGCACTAATACTGACAGCTTTTGAAAGCAAACACGTAAGGGAGTTTTTTCTCTGTTAACAATGTTAGGAGACAACCTGTGCTGTGCTATTCCCCACCACCTGGGATTTCATATTCCTAACATGTAATTTACATCATTAAAGTACACAAAGAACATAGATGCAGAAGCTATACTGAATACCCCAGGAGTGGACATTTTGATCTGAAATAATGAAAACTGGCAGTCTTTCCACAAAGATCTAATAGGTATATTCCATGCTAATTCCAAGTTAATAACTACCAGAGTTGCCCCGTTCCTGGAAATGAAGGTTTGAATTGATGTGACCCCTATTTTGTTCCATCAATAAGCTGCAGAGTGAGTATAAACGTGTTAGCATGTTTCTACTGCTCATCCGCAGCTCCATAAGCTTTTGCAACTTGTCAGCATGGGTGCTACACTTGGTGCTTTGCCTCCATTTCGCTGATGCCGAGGTAACCGATAACTTGTATGACAAAGTCCACGTGTAGTAAACCCCATGAGCTGGGTGCAAACAGTTACACCGCAGCATGCGTACAGAGCTCCTTCTGTGCGCACCATTCTGAACAGCTTTCCAGAGTTTAAAAACAAAACATGACCCCAGTATAGTGTTAAGTAATAAATGACTGTAGAAGGGGAAAGACAAAGTGGCACAGGTGGGAAAAAATCAGAGGGATAATCTGAGATAAGACCTGAAATGAGCCTGTAAGTCGACAAGTGGGAAAGTATAAAATGGCTAATCTAGATAAGATCAGGAGTGGATTTACAGTGGGCAAAGAGCTCAAGGGCTAAACTTCCCGGCTCTGTGCTGGTCAGCACTGCAGAGATGTAGCACAGCCTCCCTCCCTGTGGCTGCCTCTGCCCCAAGTGTCTTCCGAAAAGAACAAGGCTCTAGATGAAACACTGAGTGGCATTACATTAGCACTGGTCAAAAAATTATGTATTTTGTGCACCCATAGAGACCAGTGAAGAAAAATATTAAAGGAAAAAAAAAAAAAAGAAACATTTTCTCCAGCATTTTCCAACCCTTTGCTTGTGTGATGCTCCTTAGTGTTCTTGTATGTGCTTAATGAAATCACATTTCACCACAAAAGCAGAAATAGATGTAGATCATTACTGTACTTCTGCAAGAACTGGACTCCAACAGCATAAGCACTGTTAGAGAAATTGCTAGGCTTTGAAAATGAAATGTGATTTCCAATCTATTAATCTAATTCTGAAAAATAAACAAAGAAAACCTCCTCATTGGACTCATGACTTGTATCTCTACTATCTCTACTGCTGACTTAATCCAGTCTGTAGATCCAGAAGTTAAGGGCAACTCCAAAACCCGATCAAGTTATGCCCTCAGAACACCCCACCTCCAAAGTCCTTCTTCCTCTAGATAGCGCGTACACAGCCCGTTTCTTCCATTAAAAAGTCTTAATAGCATTTCAACCTCCGGCCTGAAGCTAACAGAGCAGTCCCTGCTAGTAATGCCCTGAGATTACACCAAACTTGTACAAATAATGGGGGTTAGACTTCTTTTGAGGATCAAGGTCAGAACAAATATTCATGTTGCTACACTGCATGAACATACCACGTCTGCCTCTGTTTTGCAAGTGGGGAGCAATACGTTTTACAGCCACAATCATTTCCCCATTTTCAGAATCTATCACATACACTATTTCCAGCGAAAATTGATGTGACATGTGCAAACACCTGTTTGGCTGTACCATTCTCAAGTAAGTTTTCAAAGGGAACCAGCACGTTTTTCTGTGAATCTATGCCTCTTTTGCTCAAGGACAAATTTTTCCTGTGCTACCAACATGGTCTCGTTCAGTGCATTGACCTCTATTTCTGACACTTTGGTACTTTCCTCAGTATCACTGTTCATTTGAGGAACAGTGGAAAATATCTCCGACCTCTCTCAGAGTTTTCAATCCCTAAATGACCTTCATGTATCATTTTAATCATATTTCCCCGTAACACATTTCAGATCAACATCCTGGTGCCCTTAAACAAAATCCCTTACAGAACTGAGAACTTCTCCTTAATCCTAACAGCAACTGGGCACATAAACTTCTGGCCAATAGTTTTACTGATTTTCTAAAATGTTCATTCCTTAATTATATTATCAGGAGAACTCTTCACTCTTTCTTAAGATTAGGAAGGTTGATTTTTTTTTTTCTTTAATCAGATTAATGTATCCCTGGTTGTTCATGTGCTCTCTTGTAAATGATTCTTATAAACGCTTGGGAGTGTAACTGCAGCCACCAGACCTCTTCCACTACTATTCAGTTTGCAAATCATACATTTGCAGGTGGACAGAAAAATAACTCCTCTATGCCTGGCGGGTGCCTGCCCAGTGCTCCCTGGAAACTGCAATGAATGGCTTGCAGTCAGTTTCAGCTAATGCTGGCCTCCAACAACTTCACCCTGGAAATTTTTCATAACCACAAGCTAAGCTGGGGCATCTTTCTCCACTTGTATGTACTGAGATGCAGGTTTTGCTGCAGCTACAGCACGTAAGTCATTGGCCTCCAGTTTTGAACACATTATATAGATAAATGCTCTAGCATCTGCTCTAGCAGCAGACCTAGTAGCAACCTCTCAGGGTGCTGATGTGGACAGCCATACAAAGCTATATATTCACCAAACTGCACATTTCCTTGCCACTCCGTTGATTCTTCCAGTTCCTGTGTGACTCGCACAGCCTACTTGGCTCCCTCTTTATACCTGTTTTTTAAGGGAGAAGAAACTTCTCAAAGCAGGAGTAATAACTATGTCATTTATGCCCTCTCCCCTTCCCATCCATAGGTGCTTGCTTTAACTCCAAAAGGACATCCTCAAGCTTATCCTTCATTATTTCTTTCCCTCCAGAATAAATCCACCACCTTGATGAAACCAATAGCGTGACAAAGTTTCACTCAGCAGAGGTAAGCTTTCCTTTATTACTATGGGAAATTTCCTCAGTGTTATTTACCCAACAAGTACCGGTATTCCTGTCTTTTAAGTGCTGGCAGAGCGCATGACTTTCTCCTGCCTCTTCCTGTAGGTTTCAACTCAGTATGGAGACTATGTAATCAAGCTAATGGTGCCGAACCATTTTGTAATCAAAAATGCTCTGGAGACAAAACGGAGTTTGTAGTTTGACAGAAAGATACAAAGGTACGTAACATCAAACGTATCATTTATTTGCGCTGTATAGCTAGGATCTCCCAAATCATGCAGAACAGGTACAAAGCTCAAATGACTTTCTAAACAATTCTCAAATAATAAACTGATTGCAGTGGAAGGGAGAAATTTTAGTTTCCGAGGTGATGGGAACACAGCTGAGGCATTAGCTGAGAATCTCTCTTCCATACTGCGGGGTCACATGCTTTGGGGAGCCAAATGACCTGCTGGACCACTATCGACCTGAACGGTCCAGCAGCTTGCCTCTGGAAGCAGTATGTTCCATGGAAGTAAGTACTGCTTGAAAACCAAAGAACCTGTAGTCTAAAACCATCGTTTAACCTGCTGCCATACTTCTTGTTAATACTCAATTGACTTGCTGATGAGGAAAAAATGGAATAGGACAGAAAGAGGTTTTCTTTCTCACCCAAGTGTCATTCTAGTGGCAAAGCCCATTACAGGCTGATTACAAACCCACCTCTCATCATCATGTAAGTAACTAGAAAACCTTATTCTTTTGCATGTCAAGGTTTAAGTCTCATTGACAACTAGAATTTGTTCTCAAATTTTTCAATACTTTAATCTTTTTTGAGTTAAAAAATAAGAACAGCTCATTTTTTCAAATTTTTTTGTGAAGTGTCTGATGTTTCTTTGTGTACCTCTGTCAAACCAATGAAATCACATTATATCACAAAATCCAAAACTTAAGTAGATTTTACTGACTATCCTCCAGGCAGCTTCACTGTTCATTTTTAATCCATGTAGAGTGCTTAAATACCACAGTGATAAGTGTTTTATAAAAGCATATAGATAGGTTTTGACATTGGTTCACAAAACAGGCAGCCTTCAAGGGCAGTAATTGTAGAATCTCTAAGAAACTGCCATCATTCAGGAAACAAGACATGATTGTCCATCATTGTGGCTGATGGAGAAAATAAAAAGTTGTGGAATAAATATATTCGGTGACAGCACCTGTCATTGGTGAATTCTTTTGCCCGCCATAGCAAAGATAGAGGATGATATATGGAAGACAGTAGATTTTTTTGCTGACAGTTTTCCACAACAATTTCAAAGCTGCTAATAGAGTACAGATATTGTTTTTCAGTTCTCACTAGCTTGGCCAACACTTTAATTTAGTATCGATATTTAATTTGTTCCTTTAATTTAGCAATCTGGTGACCCTTCAATCCCATTTACTAAGAATTTAACAAATTATGTCTTCACTTACTAATGAAAGAGGAAAAAGAGAAAGTGAAATAAACTGTGAAGTTCTACAATCAAAACCTTTTTTTTAGAACTAGTTAAACTTTCTAAGACTTGTAAGTACCTCCTCTTCCCTTTGTTTGCAAGCACTAAGAAGCATCGAAGTAAACAATTTAAGGTGCCATAAATTTTTTACTATCCACAGTATAAGCACTGCATTGATGCCAAGGAACGAGAAATATACATATTTCATCACTGCATAGAAAGGTTAGCCACTGCTCACAACAAATGCTCTAACACAACGCCAAAACATCAGTAAGTAATGTCTAACATAAAACCAAAAAGACCCAAACCAATTTTTAGAGTTTCTCATAAAAGAAAGGAGGAAACAATGAATTCATGAAAATACTGATTAGCATGTTCAGATTTCATGCAGTTCAACACCTGCAATCTGTAAACTTTAACTTCTAGAAAGTGTGTTTCTCACCCTTAAAGCTTTAAAAAGAAAACGTGAACAAAGTGCAGACAAATCCAGTGAAGTTCTGATCATCTTATTTGCTACTATCAAAATAATGAACATCTCTAATATAAAATATATGTTAACTACCAAAGCTAACTGTGAAGATTTAAATGCCCAGTTTACTAACTGTTTCACTGTTGGGCTACTTTAGTGGCATCAGCTTCTTTCGTAGCCCCAAACCATCAGTCAAGGAATTGCACAATCAAATATACTAAACATAAGGAAAGATGCTGCCCATATATATTAATTTTATATTTAATTCATGAAACTTCTCATTCAAATAAAGCTGAAACACAGTTTCCTCTCTGTCGAAACAGAGTTTCACAACACAAAGGGACCAGGGCTGAGTCCTAGAAAGCCTGCATCTGCTCTACAGAAAGACCTTAATTACATTTTTGGAAGGCTCTCTTTTCCAGAATGGCAGAGGTTTGGTTTGATGGCCGTTTTATATGTTGGCAACTTCAGCTTAAAAGGGTTGTGCTTTTTTTGTTTTTGTTGTTGTTGTTTCTTTACATTGAAGTGAACAGCTTCAACAAAAGGGTGGAAGAATGACAGAAATGCTCTTTGGAAGGGGACCCTGGAGGTCATTTACTCTAATCTCCCACTCAAAACTACATCAAGTCAGCGGTGGCTTTGTTCAGCCAAATCTTGAGAATCCCTAGGAATGGAGAGATTGCAACAATCTTGCTACCTTTTCCTGTGTGACACTACCCTCCAGTGAATACATTTTTCTTAATGTCTCATCCGAACCCTACAACTTGTGTCCACTGTGCCTCTTTTTGTCCTTTGCCGCTAATGGAAAGAGCCTGGCTTTGTCATCTTTGCAGCTCTCTGTCATGCGTCTGCCAGTTGGTATTTGCTCAGCCCAGTGTCTCCTTTTCACCAGTCTACATGAACAAAACTCCCTCGAGTTTTCATCATAAGCCACGCACTCTTGGTTCCCCTCCTCTGGACCCTTCCCAGTTTCTCAACATCCCTGTACAATCAAGAAGCCTAAACTGGATACAATATCCCGGTGCAGCCTCAGCACTACTGCACAGGGTAAAATAAAAACCTCCCTTGCTCTGTTAACCACACTTCACGTACTGGGCTACATTAAGATGATTGTCTAATTCTGCTGGCTCATGTTCAGCTTAGTGTTTATTACCTTAACCCTCAGGTCCTTTCCAGAAAGGCTGCTACTCAAAGAGCAGGAGCTCTAGCTGGACTCTTCTTATAAAAGACAAAACAATCAGGAGCAGAACACCAGGAGCAATGCAAGAGCCCTCCCATCTCGCTCTAATTGCAGTATTTCCAGGCTACGAAGGGCTGCTTATGGAGGAGATGGAACTACTTGATGTCACCTCAATCTCCTGGGGTGAACGCGGTGTGACACAATACCTTCAGCCCTTTGCTCTTTCTATCAGCTCCTCTCTTAGAAAGGGCTGTCGCCTAGAAGATGAAACATATTTACAAATTAATTAACTTTGGCCAGTGACTGAAGAATTAGATTTCCACTAACAGGGATTCTGTCTGAGTGATGGATACACAGAACAGTGGAGGAATAAAATACTAGCCCCTCTTGCCTCCCGAATCTGAATGCTCAGCAATCACACAACCTTTCCCTTCATCAGTCTTTTTTTCTACCCTGTCAACCCTTCTTTCTTCAAAGCCAATAGAATTTGCTTTAGTAGATGAAGGTACGTGTGTACTGAAGAGAGTATTTGATCTCTGAAAACAGCTCATCAACTCATTAAATAGACAGAGGCCCATTACGCAGCAGAACTGTGAAAGACAAAGAGGAGTTGGTGGCGAGGACAGAAGGATGGGATTAGCTAAGCATAAGACCGCAACCTCTGATGCATAAAACAGTTTCTGATTTCAGGACCTGAAGCAGGGGCAAGGCTGTGCTGAAAAGATCACAGTGCAAGCTGCATATTACGTGGGTTGAAAGTTTCATCTTGTTCTTTCTCTTGTAAAACACAAGCTGTTTGTCAGAGGGATTGTATTTGCACAGCTTGGGGGATGTTATAGAACATAGGTTTGCACACAATAATGTAGGAAGAAGAGGAGACTGTCGTGATGGTGCTGGCACATCTGAACGTAAGATAGTGGTGTGATGAAGCACTCACGGAGCAAGGGTTACTGTTTATTCCTGTAAACAGACATTGGTACAGAATTCAGACAGTCTCAGCAGAAAGACAGAGGGAAGCTCATGGTCCCATGTGTTAGCCAGTCATGCAACAAAGCCTCAGGTGGAGAGCAATGCTAAAGACGCCTTCATCACAGTGCTGCTCTTTCATGCTTCCTCTCTGAGTGGGAAGCCTTAACGAGCCACTTGCACCTCCTGTTGTATTAATTCCACTCTGCAACTCATTAAAGCAGCAAAGCAGAGGCCCAGACAATTCAAGCCATCAGCAGTTCACTTAGAGCAGACCTTACAAATTAGTGACGTTCCAAGGACATAAGAGATTACACATAAAAGGAGCTTCACTGGGCTCAAAGAACAGAATGACAACAACAACAAAAATCCATACCATTTGTCAAAGAGAATGTTTATTATTTAGGGGAAGGAAATTCATCTTCGAAGTCATCAAATATTGGTCGGACTGTAGATCTGAGGTTTGTGAGGGCTTGCTTACATCAGCTACAGAACTAACAACTTCACAGACACTTTTTGCAAGACCTGTGATTGCTTGTCCTAGTGTCCTGACCAAACTTAAATGTGGTAATTAGCTTTTTTTCTCCATAAAATCTCTCCATGATTTTAAATCATAAATGATTTTTCTTTATTTTTTGTTTTATATTGTTAGAAGAAGTCAAAATGTGCTATGAGATAGCTGTTGTGTCCTACTTCAGAGCCGGGTAATGAGACTATTATCTATTATCTGTACTTTGTTATTTAGTGGACGATATTTGTGTTATTCTTTTTACATTCAGAAAGGTCATTTAAACAGCAGTTGGGTAGGCACCATCTGACAAATAATAATGCTGAGTTGGAAACGGGGTGGACAGAAGGACTCAGCCAAATGCCAATATTCAGCAGACTAATGAGCGAAGCGTCACAGTGCAGTAGATAAGGCTGACCTCAGAGATTCATAGCTGATTATAGTTAGGAGATGCTATTCCCTGGGCATGAGGATTAGAAAGACAAACTTCAGTAAATCCAGTCACAGGTACTGTCTGCCGTTGTCCACCCTGCCTCTCTGCTGGCAATAACCAGCTGGGGGGCAAGGAGTGAGCACCAGTGCCACACACTCGTCAGCACGTATCCACTGGCAATTTAGAGCCATGAAGCTTTGCACAGCAGTCTGTAAGGAGTGCTCATGGGGCAGAGCGCTTCTGAGGAGAGGAGAGGCCTCTGTATCAATGATGGGCAATACAGTACTTTATATAAATGACTTAAACTTGGAGCTAGAACTTATTCCAGGCATCTCACAAGCGTGCACACAAACACAGCCTTTTCTTCTTGCCAACTGAAGACAAGAGGCCTTAGCACCAAAGCCCAGCACAGGAAGAAAAGGTGGGGAGAGAGATTTTCTGCGGGTTAGGCAGCCAGGGCAGTAAAAACCTTGATGCTTTAAGCCCTCACGGAGGCATGCCTTCAGCAGCTTCCAAACATTTTTACTACAAGTCAGAAACCATAATTACCTAACATGAACTGGAAGCCGTTGGGCCCTGTCCTTTATCCATGACACTGCTGGTATGAGTGAATTAATTGTACTGTTTGTGGGAATATTCTCCTACATTTCTACAGAGTACCAGAGGTCATGTAGTAAGACTAACAGAAATGAGATTCTTGACCTAGCTGTGGTAACAATGTGCTGAGAAACATGAAATCCAGTGCAAAGCCAGGGGCAGAAGTACAGAGAAAAAAGGGGAAGAGATTGGCCAGGCCTTTCCTGTAAAGGCTGCTAAGACAGCTAATGTGTCAGTGGACATGTTGAGAAGCAAAGGAAACACAATCTTACTTTGTGGAGTAATGTCAAGCAGGAGCGATTTCCATGGTGATGGACTAAGCCATCATTTGCAGAGGCTTCTGAGGAAGAGAGGAAGAGATGGAAGTCTGATAGGCTGTCAGTGGTAGCTCATTATGTATTTTGACCATCAACCCCTTGTAGGGAGGGAAAAGCAGCCACCCAGCCAGGGCAGGTATATAATCTGATTGATGCTTCATAAGTGGCTTTCAAAAACTTGACTGAGCATGAAATCTCATCATTAAAGTTTATGTCCTGAGTGAGGGGGGGAAAGAGAAAAAGAAGGAAAGGGACCAAACCGAAGGGAACCAAAGCTGACAGAATGATGGCAAATTTATAGCCAGGCATCTATTTAAGCATGATACCCAAAGCTAATCAGCCAACACCAAAACAGGCTTCTGGTTCCAAAGGAAATTAAAGACGAGGCTCTCCTTCTCTCTGCAGAAACATAAAAGAAACTGAGAGCAATAAAATCAGAACCCGTGGGATCCCTGCAACACAAGTATCTGCTCTGTTTTACCAAAGAGTCTTAAGGTACCGTGCAATACCCTGGCACAAAAACTCTGGTAGAACTGTATCTGTTAATATCATGTTTAACCCTCTGCATTTCTATGGTTATGCAGAAAATGTATTCTGCTTTAACAGTTTCTAAGTCCTCACTTTCTGTTTGCTTAATAGGAGATTGGGCAGGGGCTGTACCCAACAATTGCATCTAAAATACCCTTCCTGCCAGAAACAGGGGTTGTTAAAGCTTCAGGAATACAAAGGCCTATCAAGATCACAAAATACTCTTACATAGCTAGGTCTCAAAGGACTAGGGGAACATCAGAATATTTCAGCAATGTTCATTCTGATTTGAAAAAAAAATTGGTCTGCCTCACTTCGCTCCCCTTTTGTGTTCTTTTTGTGCAATTACTCTAGCTAATGAGTTTACTGGCAGAAACGTTCACAGAAACAGCAAATTTTAGTGGCCATTGGAGATTATTTGTGAAGAGTGAATTTAAAATTCTTAATCATAAGCATTCACTGCATAAATGTGCTTCAAAGGCCTAGGCTCATCCCATCAGGGACTAGCACTGCCCTAGGTAACCAATGTGTGCAATCAGAGCTAATCAGTCAGATCTGATTTCAAATATTCACAACAAACAGATCATGGACAAGCAGTAAGTCAAAAATTATTCATGGAAATTATTTGACAAATGATTTTGAATACTGAATAATTCAAGAAGATCACACACTGTTCACAGATGATTCCCAGAGAGAAAGAAGGGTAACATTTGGTTTATAAGTTCACGGTGAATTCTTTATCTAAGGTTGCTGAAAACACCCTGGTGAATAAAGTTGGCCTCAGTCTCTTTTAGTTACTATCTAAAACATGAACATTTGAAAGGCCACTTTTCAAGAGAAGTTACTGATTTGTGCGTTCTTTTTTGCAACTAGCCAAGCAAGCATCATCCTCCAGCAGTGTTTTAAGGAGGAAAAGGCATATTAATCTGCAAAGAACACCAGCTAGAGTTAATGGTAACAGTATCTCTGCAAACACACACTGAAGAACTCTTCAGTGACCCAGAGTCACTTCTACTGGTGTTCGGCTTTAGCGACTACTTTGACAGAGGCTGGAAAGGTTATTCTGCTCGCCTTCCAGTTTTGTTCTGTCCATGTGTTACTGCTCCTTTTGAAAGGGCAAGAAAAGATCCAGTTGCCCCACTCACCATTTCACCATTAATAAGCATTCACTACTGTGGCAGAACTTGGCTGCTATTCTTCCTGAGCAGCACAACAACATATGTTTGTTTTTTGTTTGTTTGCTATTGAAAAGGGTGAAAAATAGCCTGCCCAGCTAATACAGTGGGGCATTCAGGGAAGCTGACTCCACATTAGGATGCGGGTTTAAACCCCTCAACTGGCTGTCAAGAATGCTGCATCCAATGAGCTACAGGTGATGAAAACTGTCATTTCATGTTTATTGCCAAGTTATTTCTTTGAAAAAATATCACCCCTAGCATATCATCATGACTGTATCTGCATCTTTGAGCATTGCCTGCCCAGTACCTGGTTCTGCACCTGAACACTTGGATAAACAAGAGTCAGGAGCACAACACTAAGAAAAGTACAAGGTTTAAGAAATAGGACTTAAGGATACAGGGGGAAAAAAAAAAAGAAAAAGAAAAAAAAGAACAAGAACAGCTTGTTTAGTCTAGGAAAACCTGAGGTATGACATGATAACAGTCTCTCATTATGTAAAACGTAGCAAAGATGATGGTGATCAATTGTTCTCCATGTCTGCTGAGGATAGAACAGGAGGTAATTAATTTAATTTGCAACAGAACAGAATTAGATTAGATATTCAAAAGAAATTTCTATCTGAAAGAATAAGAACTAGAAGTACACTACCTCAGGCTGTTATATGATGTCTCTACCAGGAGGTTTTTCTTTTAAGAACAGGTTAAATGAACTTCTGTCAGAAATAGCCCAAGCGACTTGATCCTCTTCTGAGCTACAGGATGGACTAGAAAACTTCTTGAGAGCTCAGCACTCTCATGATTTCTTTAAACCCTGCTCTAACGAAAGTCTCAGCCTTGCCATCTAGGAGACCCCTTTGAAGTACCCCAAACTACCTATTCCCCGAAGCACAGAGAGTGCTCCAAAGTGGACAGAGAGATTAGTAACATCACACCCTAAGCCCAAATACTCTTCAGTTCCCCACCCCACTCATGCCACTTCTGTCCACTTTATGTTACTTCAGGGAGTGCAGTTTTCAGATGCAATGCAAAAGGTCACCCTGCCACCTAAAAAAAAGGCCAACTGCAGAATCTGGAGATGAATTAGATATATCTGCAGGCTACTTTAAATGTAAATCTTGCATGACTGGAAATAAAAGGATGTTTTATAGAAGCACCTATTCTGTCCTCATTGAGTGAATGCACAGAGGTACCTCAGACCCTAGGAAGAAAGAAGATTAAACTGAAGAGAATGAAAGATTACAACTCACGTATGTCTTTGCAATTTTTTTTCCATGTATTTAAGCGCTCACACAAGAGACTCCAGACATAGCGCAACTACTGCTCAAAGCCTTATCATGCAGGTGACTGTTGCTCTGAAGAGCCATTTGCCAGCACACCAGCTCTGGTGAAGACTTTTCTCCAGACTCTTAAAAGCTCTTCTCTCTCTTTCAACACAGAGCACCTCGGGTTGCCAAGGTAACACTGTATTCTACTTCTCTAACAACCAGAACACTGTTTTTACATCTTCTCCCTTTTGCAAGTCTGGGTAAGTCAATGCTCTCAACTCTAGAAGACCAAACACAGCTGCAAGCTCTCAGGTTTTGTCCCTCCCATGCTGATATTTTTGAACCTACTTGCATACCCACAAAGAAAAGCACCAGATCTACCTTTCCTGCATTCTGAAACTCCTCTCTTCCAAATGTTTTATACATCCTAGAATCCACAAGAATTTATCCATGTTTGCAGCCTTTCTTCATTTTGATCGTATCTCAACCTCTTCTTGCTTGTTATTTGTGAACACTTATGTGTTTACAGATTTGGGGGAGGATAGCTGTAAGACCAACGGACTAGCTAAGCTAAAATAAAGCACAATCAACAAGAACTCCTTACAGGAAAATGTTTATTTAGAACAAAAGAGGAAACCCTTCCAGGCCTGGAACTTCATGCTACTCTGTAATCCTGGCAGACAAACGTCTTCCTTGCCCTGTCTCATAACCACCTACTCCTGTAGTCATTGCCCATAATGCTTCAAGGAAAGAGAAGCAGAGATGAAGTGCAAGCAAACAGGTGGCAACACTTCCCCTCTTGAAGAATTTCTCTCTGAACATTTCCAGCCTCACATGTAAATAAGTATGTCCTGGTTTACGAAGAGTGTTACAAGTGGTATCCCACAGCCTGTGAGCACTCGCATGAGCAATATACTTCTGATCAACTCAGTTTTGCCTTGGGTCAGAGGTATTCTGCCTCTGCGTGAAACAGCTGCTCTTGCTGGACTCCTGCAGGTCAGAGTGTTCCTGCCTCGTCTCGTCTCTGCACAAGTCAGATGCTGTTTCTATAAAACCGTTCCTCTCTGCCTCCCTAGTTGCACCCTCTGTCTCCCCACTAGCAGTTCCAGGTGGTGAATCAAGCAAAAAAGTCCCCAGGGAAGAAGGAAGGATAGGAAGACAGATTACCTTCACAAAGCAATTCTTCAGGCTTTTAACTTTAGTTTTACTCCTGCTTCACCCTTAGGCCAAAACCTCTGCCTAGTTGTGAGGTAAGATGCTGTGGTCCCTAATTTTCAGATCTAGTTCAATTCAGCTTTTTTTATTATTTATCATATAAGCAAGAAGCTAATTACATCAACGTTACCATCCCCAGTCAGTCAGATACAACATGGCAGAATGCACTCTGAAAACCAGAACTGTCCTAACTCTTGAGAGGGCTAAGGATTTCACCCTGACATTTTTATTCATATTTGTTGAAACCAATACTGTACAAACTGTATGAAATAGTTGTAAACACCAAGTCTGCCTACCATGACCTTGCCTGCTCAGTCTCCCACCTGCATTAATATCAAGTTAAATTGAACTAGTAGCAATTTTCCTGCAAATGTTGACAGTGCTGTACACAATGCTTCCGAGTGCTTCCAGGCCTAATGGGTAAAACGTTATTCTCCCTGCAGTAATTACGGGTTCTATAGTACTTTGAGGAAAATTGCTGCGGACAATATATAAACATTTCAATGCTGTGATCACATGATGACCGGTGCAGTGACTTGTGGGTGAAAAGGTTCAATGCCACAATAGTAATGGAATGACTGATAACATTTGCATGCTTTTCTACCAATCTTGTATACTACCGTGTGGTTGCAGGAAGCTGGAAGAAATAACATTCCAAAAATAACCTTCATAATTAATTATTTGTGTTGCAGAACCAAAAGCTAGAAGCAGTCTTTCCCTGTGGTTGTCTACCTGTCCAAGACTAGAGACAAGCTGGCATGTGGGGGAGTGAGGGCAGGAAGGAGCTAATGATTTATATGTAAGATCTTGGGAAAGTTTGAGTGACACTAATACCTCACAAGTAAGGCACTTCTGCTCTTAGCATATCTGTTAGGCTCAGGTATTTTGCAGCCAACTCAGGCTTAACTGGAATGTTCTTACCAGCTAGCATGCCAAAATCTTCAAATAGCCTTAAAGAGAGTTTGGGGAAGAAATGATGAAGATGTGGGACGTGCAAGGGACGCACAGGAAACCTCAGTGGTCTGCTGCAGCTAGACTGGGAGAGGGCTGAGCCCTGTGAGCTCCCCGTCCTGAGCCAGGTAGAGGTAGGGACTGCTCTGCTGTCAGTCTCGTGAGTGCACCCAGCCTGGCTGGCACTGCATCTGAACTGTGCTACAGTCTCCCAAGCCCCTGCAACAGCCTCCACTAAATGACGAGCACAATTGTTAAAGGCCTGGAAGTTCAGCTACATGCACTGCGGCACGTTCAATGACTGCTGGAAACTCTCTTCAGGTTTACCTTGCGGTAAAAGAAAGAATCCAGGATATTAGCCAGCATAAGAGGTACTGAGGAAATAAACAGTATAACACAAAAAGACATAACCTATTAAAAACGATGGCTGTATGGTAAAGGACTTACAGCAATTTAGTTCTCATTTCAAAGACAACACACATCAAATATCTAGATACAAGTGATAGTTTGTAGGCATTTGAACTCTTTAGTCTAGATGTGCATGAAGTTTGCCTCTACTCCCATCCGTTCACCCAGCCAATGGCTCCTCTTTGGCCCTAATAAAGGCCAAACCATGTACATTATTCACAGGGAATTCCCAGTCTTTGGTACTGTTTGTGTTCCTCTCTGACAATTTTCTTCTGTCTACCATTGTTCCACCTACTTCAAGCCCTTCTGAATCTTACAAAGTTCCCTAGAGTTTTCTCATTCTATAAATTTGTTTTTTTAAAACACTTAAAGGAAAAAGAACAACAAAAATATCTGCTGAAGTAAACTATTACCATGCAAATTCCCTTTGGCTCCAACATGGATTTTTCAAGCTGAATAGAGAATATAGAGGTAAAGTCGGAAGTGGAGCAGGATTGTTAAAAGATGTAAAGCAAACAAGCAGGTCTTTGACACCTAATGAATTTATAAAGATTTCTTCTTCCCCTTCTTAAAACCACTGGGACTCCAGAAATCAAATACAAAGACATACAGTTGCTGTAGCCAAATGACCACTTTGGAAAGACAGCAAGGACAAAAAGGGATAGTAAACCTTATTCAGAGGCTGAGATCTTGGAGTTATTCAGCATTCCCCCACATCATGGGAAGAAGGTCCAGAAATGACTCTAGACAGGGGACTTAATGTTCAGGAGGATTTACATTGCCTAGCAGCTCCTAGAGAGCTCAAGGGGAAACCAGCTTGAGGACCCTTCTCCTACCACTGTTTTTTTGTCCACTGAAGGATTTATTGGACTTCTTTTGTCCTGATTTTTTTTTTTTAATTTATTTTTATGTTTTTAACACACATAGCATCAAGTGAAAAAAAGGAAACAAGAAAGTGCACGTAAGACAGAATAAATAAAACTTTCCTTCCTAGTTATTTCCCTTCAATTATTATGCAACACCTTTCACACCATCTGAGGGATGAAATGGTACCAAGAATTTTCTCAAGAGCTGTGATCACTTCTTCCAGAGCTGACTTTGGTCCCTTGCCTATGTATTTTTGCTTATTTTGCACACCCATCAGCAATCATACTGATATCAAATGCCTCACTTTGCTGTTTGCATTCTAAGGGAAGGTTCTGTCACTCACAGAACACATCTGGACTCCTGCATGTTAAACAGGCACCCGAGGTTCACGCTGATTTCTGGCTCCAGACCCTGTTTGCTGGGAGTGACCCCATCACCTTTCCATTCTGAGCTATGATCGCGCTTGAGCTCACAGAGGTAAAAGGTTTTCTCTGTTCTCCTTTAACTTCTCATTTGCTTGCTCTAGGAACACCCTCATAGGAAGGGAAATGACAACGTAGTATCGTTGCAAACCACCGTCAAAAAGGACCGATTTTCCTCCCACCTCATCCTGCTTTATAGAAGTATAATTGCACTTATTTCAGGTGGAGCTATTCCAGATTCTCTCCTATATATGAGTACCTGTGTGTGTGAAGTATGTGAGAGACAAAATACGTGTAGGATCAGCTTTTGGACCTTTCTAACTGCAACACTTAACGCTGTACAAAATGTCCCACACCTACCTCATGCTTGGTATCATCTAGAGGTAAGCAAGCCTTTCACCCCCAGCTTCCTCTGGCCCTGCCTCACCCTTCCATGAAGCATAACTCCCTCTTACTGTCAGGTCCTTATACTTCAGGCACAACTCTCTCCCGATGGAAGCAGATAAGCCCTCGGGCTGCTGTATAGCTGTAAGGTTAGTAATTACATTGGCCTCTCCTTTAGCATCTCCGCTCTTATAGCTGAGAGGGAGGTGTGAACTTCAACAAATCACCGAGTTGCATGATCACCATGGAAACCGGGGATGAGCACCTCTTGTGATGAAGACAAATGACTGGTGAGAGGGTATTTTTCCCCCTTATTGTTTTGCATTAAATATCTAAAACTTTGGAATCTGAAACAAGTCAGGAATGTTAAACAGATGTATAGCAACAGCTCGGAGCAATTGCATAAAGAACAGCTGATGTGCCCTCAACAGAAGGTTTTCACGAGCACTTTCAAAATCTCAAACCAGCTTAAAGACGTATGGGATACTTTTGGTTTGCAGGACAGCCCCGGGCTGGGAGAGCAGAGGGGCTGCTGGGCAGCAATGCCTTCCATGTGTTTGGGCTCATTCTGCTTCCCATGGAATTTCATGTTCTCAGTACGGTGCAGCATAAGGCGCAAGCAGGTGTTCTCAACCCACATGTCAGTAAGACATCTCATGTGAGGGTAGGCAGCACTGTCATGTTACTTCACTGGAAAAAATTGAAGTAGCAAACAATATTGTCTAATCATTCCAAGGGAAACTGAAAAGGCACGAGGGCTTGTCTGTTTTTTTGTGCTCTGATGCTCCATACATTTCCTCCCCTTCTCCCACCTGAGAGCAGGAATATTCCACTTCTTCCTCATCGGAATCCATGCAAATTTTCTATGTGCAGACAGGTGATCTTCATTACTGACAACTGGAGCTGTGTACTTCCACAGGTAATATCAGGTGCTCTAGCACTCACATTTCAAGAAGAAGCTGAGCTCCATTGCACTACATACTGTATGTGCCCACAGTAACAGACAAAGGCCTGCCTCAAAAAACTTTCATCTAATATTGCAAGACAGGGAAAAGATGGAAGGGAAGAATAATTATTTTTACTTTACAAGCTTGTACCTTACTTATCCAAGAGGCAATTCAATGTTTTCCCAAGGTCTCACATAAAGTACATGCCTGCAGCTGAAACTGAACCTGTAAGTCCTGGCTCCTGTTGCCTTAATTACATAATTAGCATCTTTATGTAAGGTAGCTATCACTAACAAGTAGTTCAACACAGAACACCTAAATAAATGGAAGTACCATATGCTACCACACTACAGATGCATACCCTTCAGGGTCCACCAAAACTGGTGCACTAGCAGGAACAGTGCAGCTTCAGCAGTGTGGACCCCTACATTTAATAATTCAACTTGCCAGAAAGAAAATGAAATTTCCCACAAGAATACTGTTCTTCCACAAATACGCTTTATCTTGTCCCTGGCTTTGCATCCATGAAGACGTATTGTGAATCCTTTCTGCAGTAAAGGTTCCTACAAGTTCACTTTCTCTGAGCTTCCAGTATCAACTGACTTCCACCTGAGTTACCTGGACACTAGGCCTCTGAGAACCAACCTGGTCCTTTGCCATCAAGATCTGCAGATCTCCCTATGCATTCAAGTCTTCCATTTCCTCCATGTGTTTTTTATTGTTATTGTTGTTGTTGTTTTTTCCCAATTTAGCTCTCAAATGCATCCAGCTGTGACACCTGAACAGGACCTAGAACATGAACTTTCCAGCTTATTTAAGGTCAGGACAGGGAATAAATACTAGTAACTGAAGTTAAGCCATATAAAATGCTATACAAGCATCTCAAAACCCATCGCAACCACAGGGCAGGTATCACATTACAGCAGTAAGTAGCAGGCATACATAGAACACAAAGATCAATGCCACAGGTACTGACCTATTCTGCATAGGTACATATTACCTGAAGACACAAAATCTTCCTAAGGTGAAAGCAGACCTTTGGTAGAGTAAAGGTTACATGTGAGAGATCTTATTTTTATGTTTCAATGCTTTCACAAGAATGAGAGTCTCTTGTTTTCAGCATACCCTTCATTTGGATATCATTGACATGCAAAACCATTGATAATTTATCGATGCTTATTTTTGCCTCTCAGAAGTCCAACACATCTGCAGAGATGGAACTCAAGTTTTATTTCTTTGAAAACATATGCCTGTACACTTGTGCTGAAGCATAAACTGTAATAGCTCTCAACATTACGCAGCCTAGACACTCAGCAATACAGCTTCCGTATGCACACACAGACATGAAGTTGCAATATATTAGGTAGAATCTTCAGACATGTAGAACTGACACAACTATGCAGGGAAACTAACACATCTAAGTGAATAAGGCAAAAACATTGCATAAATGCATACGTTACACAAAATAACTTCATTCATCTACTCACTTTCAGCAGATACACTAGCTAGTGAATTTCCTGATAAGAGTCTTCATATAAAAAGTGACTTCAAGAGAAGATAGGAAATTTCTGAATTCATTAAAAACTGTACGAGAGAAATGCAATATTCCCTGCTAGGAACAAGGTCACTGTGTGACCTGGGACTCCAACCGTGACTAGCAGGTATAATAAGACTCACAGTGAACTGATGGAACACATGTTATCAGTTAAGGATTGTTCCAAAGCCAGTAACGTGTTTATGGATGTAAGCTAGCAAAAAAACTCCGAATAACAACTATGAGAAAATCTTAAATTTGTCAAATCAATTCTCCTCCTCCAGTGGTTCTCACAAGTACAAAATGCAACAGGCAACAATGACAGACAGGGAGAGGTCATCATTCATCCAGACGTGTCTCTAAAAGGCAGATCCCCACAAGCCTTCCCAGCTTTCTGAAATGAAGTAATAACAACAAAATCATATTTAGGAGTATACTGAAGGTTCACTGAAGGCTATCAAGATTTGTCTCAGCTTGAATAGGCCTAAAAGTTGGCCACAGATTAACTTCCACACTGGCAGGGCTCTGTAACAAGTATTTTCTCTGGCATGTGTCTGGACCATCAGTATGGAAACAGCATTTGTCATTCCGCTGCTTAAACTGACTTAAATGTAATAGCATGGTATAGTGGTAAGAGGGAGGAGAAGAATAATCCAAGGAATAACTCCTGAAGGGGGAGCAGGGACTTTGTTCTACCGCATACTGTTGCACTGCACACTGCCACATTCTCAAAGGAAGGAGGGAAAACAATCAACATGAGAAAGACAATTTCATCCCAATACTATGAACTGTTTGTTGCCAATAACTTTATAGTGCAGCTCCTCCACCTTCTGAGACCTGCCTGCACCGTCATTAAGATGCAGACAGAGCTGTGCTGGAGCCCCAAAGAGTTTCTACAAGAAAGCATATATATTGTACCTCCATGTAGGAAGACTGGAGAAGCTCACATATTACTCAAGGCAAACTCTTACCAGCCTGCAGAAAACAAGACAATCACTAAAGCCTTCACGCTTTCAGCAGCCTCTCACTTCATGGATGTTGAAGTGTCGGTTGTGCTGATGTCCGGAGATGAGTGACAGAGGACCTTTTCCAACGTGACCCAGACAGTGAGGCCTGGGCAAATCCCTTCTCCCTAGATATCCTATTTAGAAGCCCCCATGATCTCCCCACTCTGGAGCCCCTGAGCCTCTTCTCCACAGTTATCCATGCAGCAGCACCAGAAGTACAAAAAAGATTGTGGTGCTGGGACCCAGATACTCCAGAAATCACTAATCCACATAACTTGGTTTGCCTTGTGCTAACATGGTTTGATTCAAACACATGGTTTGATTTTGGGGTGGTCCTGTGTGGAACCAGGAGTTGGACTCGATGATCCTTGTGGGTCCCTTCCAACTCAGGATATTCTATGATTCTAACTGGCTGTGCCTACTTCTGCTATATGATAGCAATCGGGTTCACTACAAATACCAAAATATTATTGCCTCTTTGTTTTACCTCAGGGTAAAATACTCATTTTCTGTGGAAACAGTCAGCAGAAATATTGTAATATACACTTGCGCTAGCAATCACCATATTGTTCTAATAGGAATTTATAGTAACCTGAAAAATGAGCGAGTCCCAAAGCACTGCAGTTACACCGGCATCCTCGACTACCTGTCAGGGAGCACAGAGAGGTAAGTGGCTTGACACATTCATAGAGGACACGTGGCAGAGCCGGGACACAATCCAGGCCCCCCTGGATTACAGCCTTTGGGTGCTTTAACTACCATACCATGCTGAAGTCTGGAAAAACGCCAGCCAGATCCATTTCTAACCTGCTAAAAAGAAAGGGTACAGATGGCAGCAGCTCCAGAAACACCTGCCACCAAGCCGTACACTCAGTGTACGCAGAGCCTAGATGCTCTTTCAGCATGGATCACCTTTCTTCAGACAGGTAAGACATGCTTCCCTAACACACGCTCGTACTAGAGGAGGCTGAGGTGGATCGTAACCAGGCTCTTTTCTCTCGGAACGCTTTTGCCTGCCAGTTGTTTTAATACACACTGAGCAGCCACCCTCTTTGCAGTTCATTTTCCTCCTTGCTCCCAGCTACGCCCTGTTATTTAGATATTTTAATGCACTAGTGTCTACGAACAGCTCGCCAGCAGCACCCACACAAGCAGAAACATTTCCAGACCTCAAAAGACTGACCTAGAGACATTTTTTTCCTTAAAATTGACATTTAAAGAGAGCACCAGAAGCAGGAGTCCTGCTTGGAGTGCCATATTTCCACATTCAGGTAGCACGTGGATTTAAAGGGACAGGGGAACGTTTAAAGCATCCCCATAACAGCTCATCCCATCACTTACATTTTCTGATTGCCATTTGCTAGCTCCCGTTGAGATGCTTCCATTTATTCAGTCCTTCTCACTGGACTTAATTAAGCCACGGGAGTTATAAATAACCAGGCTGCAGGATCAGTCTCATTAAAAATTAAAGTCCATTAAAAAAAATCTGGACTACTCATATTACCACATGAAAATCCACTGTATGTTTTTCTTTTTTTAATGACAAAATATGCAGATTAAGCCACTCGAGAGTCTTCTTTCTCAGCAGCTTTGATTTTAATTTTAAAAGTGCAAACTAAAAAAAAAAGTTTTGAAGACAAGGAACTTCACTGCTACCAGAAAAACTGCTTTTGATTTTCACTGGAAAAAAGGCAGCTTCAGAACTGTTTTTCCCCTAATCTCTTCATCACAAAAATAATGATCTTTTCTTGAACATAAACATTACTTTGTAGTATTTTCAACCTACACAGTTCTCAGTTGTGCTACGGCATGAAGTCTCATAACAGGAGAGAAAATAGCTTGCTGCAGTGAAACAAATTAATCTACCTCTACTACCTTAGTTGAGTACCTTAACAAAAACTACACTGACAGCACAAGTTTAGAGAGAATATCAGACTTCAGTTCCCATAATGATCTTGGAGGAATGAATACCATAATCTGAGACTTATATTCTGAAGCAACCATTCTGAATCTCCATTCATGTAGCAAATTGTTGTCAAGCCAAAAAATTATTAACCATGCCCTAAAAATCGTAACATGTATTAATAAAATCAACATTTTTTTCCTAATTTTCCCACTGTAATTGACATCAGGATTGAGGCTATAAATGTGCTACATTTCCAGATATTTTTCTACAACCAGAACAGCAGAAAACTGTTTCTCGATTTGCATATTTCAAACAAATAAAGAAAGCGGAAGTTCTCACAGAAACATTTCAGCTGTTGGGGTCCTTCAGGGCAGAAGGATGCTCATAAGGCTCGTCATAAATTCGTGGTTTGGCAACACGATGCCAACGGACAGCATGCTGCTTGACAGACACTGCTTCACAGGAAAATGGAGAACTATACTTGGCACCACTGGAGATGCTTCCGAGACACCCCTTAGGGTAGAGAACTGCCCCTGGGGGGGCGGTGCAAATATATGAATCTGGACGCTACATTCTTCCATCTTGGTAAGCCATTTCTCACCCTCCAGGTCTGAGCCAACGCAGAAGGAGCAGCGGCTACACTGCCAGAGAACAGCAGGCTCAGATTTTGCCAGAAGCAAAAAACAATTCAGCAAGGAAGAAAATGAACCCCTCTCTTTCATCTTCCCCCGGGCTTGCTTACAACTTCTCTCAACCACTTACAGAAGCCAGGCTCCCAGGGACAGAAATACCAATATAATCTTCAGTCCCTGAAATGTAAAGACTATCTTCCCAAGTGTCAGGGGGGAAAGAGCATTCCAGCCATTTCAAGAGTTGGTGATAATTCTTGCTCCCAGGCCATTTGTAATGATGCCTCATTTTCTTCCAATGCCATATAACTTCTCTATTATCCACTGGCACTACAGCTGTTGATTTCTTGTTTTCTCTGATGGAGCTGTGCAGAGACTTTTTAAATCCAGTGCCCGACAAGAGTTTCATGGGGGAATGCCAGAAAAACGACCACAGATTATTCTTAAATTGCAGCAGCAAGGTCCTACCCAGTGGTTTCATAACTGCCATCAGAAAAGTATTAATGTTAATAGAAGAGATATCTACAATTGGACCCCTCAGACAAGCTATGTGTAACATATTCCTATAATAAGGAGCTCTGCTTTGAACCGAGGCATCAACCTTAATAAGCTGTGCTACTCCTACCGTTGCTGCTAAGAGGGTGTTCGAACAGTTCGTTAAGCACCATTTTTTCTGGGGTTTGAAATCTAGCAGAGCCGACTGTATTCTGCTGTGAAAATGACAGGCTCAGCACCACAGCTTAGGAGCAATTGCTGGAGAGGGGATTTCATTTCATTAAAATTTGTTGTTTTTTTTTTTCTTTTTTGCTGGTTTGTTTGTATCAGGTTTTCCACTTTTTAATAGCACACCTAGTTGGATAACGCAGTCCGCCTGTCAACGCAGCCCACGAAACTGCTTTCCACACAGTGCTGCTGGAATGCAGTGGCTTCCTCAGCAGCAGCTGGTTAGCTGGGGATGCGCTGCGCAGTTTGGCTGAAGAGAGAAGAAGGAAGCTGCGGGCAATGTAACAGAACCCACCGCTCTTTCCACGTGGATTGCAACAGTATGATTATTTTTATACCCGTGCTGTGTAGATGGGCCCTGTCAGGCTTTCAGGTCCTTTCAGAACGAACGGCTCCAACGTGTATCACAGGAGCCTGACAGCAGGCTGCTGGAAAGGGGCGATGATACCTCTGCTAGATGGGACTAAAGCGGGCGCCCTGCAGAGAGCATTTCAGTCTCCCCGAAAATGGCCGTGAACAATCTGCACTGCACGTGGCGGGGCCGAAATTCCAGGGGAGTGAAAAAGCCCCGGGCAGAAGGCAGGTAGGCAGGGTTATGGCAGGTAGGGGAACAAAGGCAGGCACCAGGCTGCTCTGATGAGGACTTGCCTGTGTCACCCTGACAATGATCCTAAGGAGAATGCGCAGGCCACTAGGTCATTCTCTCCAGAGCACATTAACCCTTCAGAAAGAAAGGGGGCTGGATGATTCAGTAACTCTCACGATCCATTTCAGGCTCTAAAGAGTAGCAGATGCTGTTTCCTCTCTCTCTTTCCTCATCTCCTTCCCTTCTAAAAACAAAGAGCCCTGCAAAATCATTCTCTCTGCGCAGAACAAATAGTTCATTAGTGTTTGCCTTTATGAGAGTGGGTGAGTAGATTTTGTACCTTGTCTGATCAGCGTTTGTGCCAATTTTTCAGGGCTGCCTTGCTGGAGCAGATGCAATAACATTTTATTATACAACCCAGAATCCAAAGGGATACTTAGCATGCACTGAATCAGCGTCAGCACAAATCCCCTGGCTAGTTGCACTGAAGGCGCGCTGGCTGTGCAACAGTGCTTGCAGTCTCTTTAGTCAAGAAATGGATGAATGCTGATCTAGTGGTGAGGGAGAGCATAACCAAAGACAAATATATTATGCCCAGCTTGGCTGATGACAACTTCAGTTTCCTTTGATTTAGCTTCCCCACCCACGAGGAGAGAATGGAAGCATCAGCAACAGCTCCTGGACTTCCCCGGTAGCTTGCAAGTACATACAGCTTCTCAGAGGGGAATTCTAGAGAAATGGATGGGACTGCCACAGTACAAGCCTTAAATAATCAACATATTGTGACTGTACAGGCAGACCCTAAAATGGCTGCAGAGGGAAATGGATGGGCAGACTAGAGAAGAGGAAAGAAGCAGAGATGTGAGAAGGAACAGAAGGTGAAGTAACAGGAAAACGAAAGCAAAAGTTTTGCAACATTGGCCATACCAGCTCTTTGGCAGGGGTTCTACGAACCCCGATGCACTGCTCAGCCTGGCCATTTCCAAAGATGGATTAGCAAATTAATGTAAGCAGAGCATAAAGTTGCTGACTGTGGTGGCGTTGAGTCACCTTGGGCCTCATCAGCATTGCTAAACATTGCCCGTAACCTTTCCATTATCACTGAGGGTCTGCACAGCACCAGGACCCAACTGCTCCAATAATTTCAATTACTTTCCCTGACAAATTTTATGTTTCATGTATTTTACTGGCCTGATAATTATGATTTCTCTCATTTCTCGCTATCGAGCTTAATGGGTTCCAGCACGAGTGTACGGTTTCAGAAATGAAGTTCCACTTGAATTCACAAGTTATTATCTACTTTCGCTAATGGAATTGGAAAAAAGAGAAAGAGTGGGAAAGAGATAAAGGATGAGTAGAGAAGGGAGAGCAGAGAGGAAGAGACAGACACATGCACAAGAAAAAGACTAAAGAAAAACAAGTTGACAAAGGGAAAAACAAGAGAGAAAGAATAGAGACTGAGTTAAGACAAAGATGAAGCACAAGGAGGATGAAAAACAACAAGGATGTATGGGAGAATGAGATAAAGACCAAGACAGAGAGAGAGACACACTCAGAAAAATGGGTATACAAACAAATGAGAAAGAGCTGTGTAAGGATCAGCACAAATAAGTGGAAAAAAACAGCAACATTAGGAGCATTAAAAATGCTTTTGCGTATCATGACTGAAGAGTTGATAGGTTATCTCAAACCTCGGGCAAGCAGCAGAGATCCCAGCTCTGCACCCTCTCTTACTGACCGCTGAGGAAATGATTAATATCCCCAAAATAATCTTGCTGGCAATGGTAGCTCTCCCAATTAGAGTTTGCTGGGAATTAATCTTTTAAAGTTTGTTAAAGATCCTGAAAAAAAGAAAACTGCAAAATGTGCTTTTTTTTTCTTTTTATCATGGACCTGTCCTTCAAGAAGATTTAATAAAATTCGTTGTTTCTGCTGACCAAAGTTGTCCCTGCTCCTTCTTTCAATCAGCCCTGGAGTGTCAGAAGAGGTAGACAGAATGAGCTGTAGCTATCATTACTTGTGCATCATCATCAGAGTTGTTTAAAAAAGAATAAAACAGCTAAAGTAGCAAACCCAGGCACGGCCATCCAGCAGTAACTAATGTCTTCCTTTCCATTTGTGCCCCTGAAAAGCTCTATACTCAAATATAAGGCCCACATCCCCTCCTGCTGTACACAGGCAGTCAGCCTGAAAACACAGCCTACCCTAATGTCAGGGAAGAAAGGATTTACAGCAGTGAAGTTACACAGGTGAGGGCAGAATTTGTCTTTCCAACTTTTTACCATTGCCTAAGGTGGGCAAGTAAATTTATCAGGAAAGCTTTTGAAGCTGAAAGCCAGAAAAAGAAAGATTTTTTTTTTCTGTAAACTACTGGAAGTTGTGAAAAGAAGACAAACACCCCTTAACATTGCTATTTTGACAGTGAAAACATTTTAAAGAATTAATGACCCACTTTACCAGAGATATTTATGGAGACAATGTTCAACTCCCCTCCCAAGCCCAAAGGCAAAAGGCACAGGGACGCAAAAAATCTGGTTTGCATTGCAGTACTTATGCAGGATGCAGACCATCTGCAACAGGGTTAATATCACTGGGGCACTGAGATGGAGAACATACATCCAGAATGCCATCGTACACTGTCACTGTCATGGTTCACAAGTAGAAGGGTGTTGCTCTGAAAATCACTTACAAGCAAACCTTGAATGTCATAAGCTTATAACATGGCCTTGAGTAGGACAGAAAGTGAACACAATGAGTAGAGCTATAACAGGTAATAGATGTCTTACTGGAAAGATTTCTTCTAGATCTTCAGGCAGCTGTGTGAGATAATTATTGAAAACAGAAAAATGAGACTTTGAAACTTCTTCCAAAGTAAAGATTCTAAAAATACACTCTAGGTCAGTCTTCATTTTTTTCCCCAAAATTTAAATCACTCAAAGTTCTCATGACAGAAAGTCACTCTTAACAAGAACAATCAAAGGTGCATTCTAAAACATCTAAAAGGGAATTCCCACTTATCCTTCAAAATTAATTTTAAAGAAAAAATTCACTTTCTAATGGAAGGAGTTTTAAAGGAAGGGGTTTTGTTTGTTTGTTTTGTCCAGTCTGAAAGTTGCTTTAAATGAATTATTTCTGTTCTGTTGGTAATACTTCAGGTGCTTTTAAAATACCTGCAGATTCCCCTACACATGCCATGGCACTTGGTCAGGCACTAGAAGAACATCTACAGCTTTACAACTTTTCTCCTAAATACCTCTAAAAGGAGCAAAGAAATCCTTTTCAAGGTCCTCATACTAGCAACATTAACAAAGGAAAGACTTTAGTCAGTGTTATGCAACTAAAAGGAAAAAAAAAATCAAAAACCCACGTCTAAAGTAAAGCTGTGGCCATTTCACATATATGACTTAGTGATATGCCAAAGAGGGGTTCCTCCTTGGATCCTTCTTTGTAGGGACCAGCTATATGCCAAGTGACATGCTCAGGAGGGGTACATCAAGGGGGAACATTGAGTCCCTTGATGTACAACCCACAGGATGCATCACTAGTGAGATATTTCTGCTTTCAGTATTTCTCCCTGTATATAGTAAAATCCTTCTTGCTACCAGCAACACATGTCTAGGCTTCCCAAGAAGACATGAGAAATATCACTTTAATTCTGTTTCTGAAGTTTTCAATGGACCAGCTTCTTATACACAAGCTTTCAGGTCCATCCACAACCCTATTGCACCCAGCAGCAAAAAGAGCTAGCGATGCTTTTTTTTTTTAAAATCATTACTCTTCATTTGCTCTTTGGAGCACCATAGAAAGGGATGGTCCCACCAATGCTGATATTCTTTCAGGGTTTTATCTCCCACACTATATGTGCTGATGTTGAATGGGGACTAGAGCAACCAAGAGAGGGGTCCTCACTGTTCATTCTCTTTGTCCTGATCTGTGTCCTGTCCTTCTCTGGCTTACCTATCAATTTAAGAAAGAGCAACAATCAGAAAAGAAGTATTCTGGCTAAAAAAGCCTTTAAGTGTGGAAGGAGAAAGATGCAGAGATTGCAAAATAATGTATGATGCTGTAGACATGGTGAGGCCATCAGATGTACAAGGAGGAGTAGAGCACACAGCGTTTCTAACTTGGCAATGCAAAGATTGAAGACACGCAACTCTAAAGTTATGTAGTAACACAGGCTCAGCAAGAAGGACTTTGTAAACACTCAAGAGTAGGCCTATTTGGTGACAGTGATTTGACAGATAAAAGCACCAGGACTATCTCACACACCTACTGATGATGGCTTCTCAGGAGAGCTGATGATTCAGCAAAGTCTCCACCCAACACGATATTACAGCATGCACAAAGTCAGTATCTCAGGAACTCAGACCACGCCTGGTGAGCAGAATGACTAGCTCTGGGTTTCTCAGTGGAAACTGAACATTGCCATTCTAACAGATGCCATCTGAGGCTTTACCATTCGTGCCTGATGAAGGGGAAGAGAGTCCTCCAGAGTAAGGCTTGCAGCATCTGCTGGGAAGATGGGGAAAGCAGAGGCTACCCTGGCTCCAACCACCAAGGTAGTCACTGCTGCACACATCCCTTCTTAGTGCTGGTGGTGGCTGTGCTCCAAAGCTCTGCTGTGGGCAAGGAAGGCAGTAGAGCTTGGGGCTGTTTGGATGCCCCTGGCAATCTGCTGTGCTTGGCAATTCTGTTTAGCTTATGCCTTCAGCTACTCTCAATAAGCACATTATGTCTGGATAAGTATGGAGAGAGCTAGAACCACTTCCTTGACCTCAAAACAAACTCTGCAACTTCTCTGAGATTCAAAGAACAACATGATTAGCATTTCCCTGAGCTTGATTAATCAGCACTGTTTATCTCCCTCCACCAGTAGCCAACATAGCTGTTAATTTAGGTTTCCAGCCCAAGAGCTTTACCTAAGCAGGTAAACGCTGAGGCTGCCTACGCAAGAAAACTTTAAAATATTTAGGAAGACTGTCAGTAGCACCTGAAGAACCAGCATAAAGGAAATGCACACTCTGTTCCTCCCATACTTGTCCTTGTAACAAAACCTCTGTGTGCACTCCTTGGAAAAAGGTAAGTTTCTAGCATTGTACTGGAGTCAATGAAATTTTCCTATTCTGTCAGAAGTTTGGTGAGTCACTGGCGCTCTGCCTTAGTTTCCCTGCCTGTAAAAGAGTGATTTTGTAAGGACCAACTGGAAAAAAAATAATAATAACGTTATCGAGCCTTAAGTTTCCCTTTGGATACACTAGAGAAAAGAATTTTGACCCTTACTGTAAGGCTGTTTGTGAAGACACATTTAGGTATGCAAGCATACCATCCAGCTCCCCTATTCTTCCACACTCCAGGATCTCACCTTGCTGCAACTCTTTAAGGTGCAAGCATCCAAAAGAATCTGGTTATCTATTTCCCATCAACTTCAGTAAGGACTAAAATGGCTATTTACCTTAAGGGCTGTAAAACAAAGTTCAGGCCATGGAGTGCATGTGCATTGTACTTTGAATGCTCCTGTAAAGGACTTTCTTCTCAGTACTTTGGTTCAGAAAATTTTATTAACAGAATACCTATACATTTGCAAAAACTTCCTTTATTTCTCTGGCTGCTTCTAATAAAGTATGACTTAAGGAATTTAAAACAAAAACACAATTTTAGAAGATTGGTCTTACAGGGGAAGCAACTTCGTTCCTGTATCCTTAAGTGTGCACTTAACCTGAAAGATAGAGGACCTCAATTAGTGCTGAGCTCATAGGATACAGACCTTCTCACAGGACAGAGACCACAGAGATGGTATGTAAAGCCATCACATATATGTAATTTACATGCTTGCACCAATCTTCTCTTTTGAGAGGTCTAGGGAATTCTTGATGAAGCTACTTCATCAGCACCATAAAACTGTTGCTTGGAGGACCAAACAAGAGAATCCCTGTTTGTTGCAGTCTTTTCAGAACCCCCCAGTACACATCAGCTACCTGGCAGATGGCATTTCACTAAGGAGTTTGACTCTACTGAGGATTCTTTCTTGAACTTGTCAAAAAGTAATTGATGATATGTGACACGCAGATTCAAAAAGGGTGTATTACATCTTCTGTCCCCACTCCCCCAACTGGCCTTGACAGAGGGAGGTATATTCGAAAGAGTAAGAACACCAGTGCAGGAACAGCGCACAGCTGCTCCTCCCAACTCTGCAAAAATGGGAGAACAAGGTCTATTAGGGAAGCTCTGATGCCCTGGCTGCTTCTGGCCTCTAAACAGCACTCCGGCACCCTGGTTTGTTTTAGACAAAGTTGGAAGGACGGAGTTTTAGCCAAACAGATACCTGAATGAAAAAAGAGATAATTAAGAGCTGCCAAATTTCAGAAGCAGCAATTTCAGGAGCAGATGAATAATAAATGTTCATTTGTGCACACCAGTGTAGGTGTAAGAGTCTGCGTGAGACAGGACAGAACATTCAGACAGGCAGAGGAGGAGGATGACTATCATCCTTTCCTCTCCCTTCCCTTTCTCTTTGTTTGGCTTACATGAAGAACAGGTTATCTCCTTCCAATTAGTAGCATCCAGTCCCAAGTGCTGATGAAGCTTTTGTTCATCATGCTGGGAACTGGCATTGCAACCTGCCATATATAACAGCTCCAAAGCAGAGATGGTGGGAGCAATGGACGCTCTGTCCACAGAGGTGTGAGAAGACAACTCAGCAGTCACTTACCACCTACTGGTCAGAGAGGCAACAAAGGTGGAAAACAATGCAGGAAAAACAAAGCTCTCTGCAAGTATTTCTGAAGACAGCCTCATCTTTCCACCAAAACCACAGTCTACAGTCTTTGCAAGACACCTGACTGACAAAACTTTGTCTCATCAGCTCAGACTTGTCCCCTAGAGCTGACACATTAAGAGGCTCTTTGCTTTCATACAGAATCTGTGATCATGAGCTGAAGAAGAGACTTGAAGCTACTTGGGTGTGGAAGACAGTATGATCATTCACATGTCCCACATGGTCTTGTGAAAATGAAGAAAAAATAAATAAAAAAGGCTAGCAGCCTCTTGGGGATGGATTGTGGGTGTTGGATCCTGAAACTTGCTTTTTCTCGTCCTCATCATTTCTCTTCTCTGTCTGCATATAAAATAAGAACAGGAGAGGAATCTTTTACCATCAAGTCTTGATCTGATGACAGTTTTCTCTACTTGATGGTTGAAAGTGCATTTGAGTTTCAGGTTTGCTTTTATCTTGTTTGCAAACAGAATGACATTTCTGTCATTTCTGCCATTTGTCCTCATCAGCAAGACGGTAATGACAGCCGTTTCCCAAAACTACAAGGGTAAGAGAAAAGAGGGGAATGACAAATTGGTGAAGATGGAAGTGTATGTAAAAGTTTAATCAATACAGAAGTAAGTGTTACTGTGTTCAGGAATGCTGCTAATCTCCCTAAAACATCCAGAAATGGGAAGCAGAAAGCTTCAAGCCACTGTAAGACCTTTTCCATACCACAGAACCAGCAGTCATAAGATAGGTCTAAACTGTGTGTTGTTACATGGTTGTTGTACACAATGATCATGTTGCCCTGTATTGGATAGGCTCACAGAGAAGTATTATTAAATTCTTACCTACTACCACTATAGATAGCTAATAAATATGTCCCTTAATTCAAGTTTCAGAAGTCCACTTTAGAGACCTGAAGGACAAGAGTACGATTTCAGCTCCCATTTTTTGTCAGTATGAATGGGATTCATCAGATATGCTTAGAGTTCAAGAACAGTTCTGAGTAGTTTTTCCAGCAGGGGGGACGCAGCCCTCACCATGCAGAAAAAGGACAATGATGCATTAGAGCATGACCTCAGGTGAAGCACTTAACCTCTTTGTGCCTCATTTCCCCCATCTGTGGAAACAGAAATGGCATTTACCTAACTAGCAGGGATACCATGCAGCTTAATTCATTACTGCTTCATAGTGACTTTGAGGACTGTGAATAAAAGGTGCTAAGCATCTGCAAGGAGAACAATGACACACGGGGACATTATACATAGGCTAGCGCAACAAACTGTGTGAAATCAGAATTCAGCTAGGCACTTCTTACATGGATATTATAAAGGGTTTTTACTATTGTTGCTGTTTTTATTTTTTGTTTTAATGTACTATATTACCAGTCCCAGGAAATTCTCTATTAATCCAAAGCGCAGGGAACAATGCTCGTTTTCCACACCCTATTCCACTGACGTGCCCAAATGCTGATACAGAGAGGCTGATTTCAGGGCAGAAATCAGACCTCAGGCTTGGCCCTTCTGTCAGGGCTCTCTTCTAGAGATTTCAATTCAGTTTACAAGTTGGAGACGTGCGCTTCACACAGCTGCCCATTAGGCAACCCAAACCTCATGGAAGTCAACAAAATCAGTGGAAGGATTTCAGTTTGGCTCAACATTCCTTGATCAAAGAACAAGGAACTGTTCTGATGTGAAGCCTATACACTCTCCTGAGACACCACCGTGAAGTAGAAGAAAACTTCCATTCCCTAGACAGCATTCAAATAGGTGACACAGAAGTGAAAAGCCATGAAACTCATATTACCAACACCTAAAGGCATTTAGCTTCCCAGCTTTCGTTTTACATGTACATCCCTAATTTCCAGCCCAGCACTAGCTGTGGGAAGGCTGTCTGATGTCTTCCTGCAGTATTGGTTGCTAATTTGCCACTTACATGCCTTAAATGTATGAATTATAACAGCTTCATTTGCATGTGATGCCAACTAGAGGCCAGAACTGCGGGAACTCCCATCACGCACAGAAGCCCAGGTAGTACCAGAACTTGACACATGCCGGCATTATAAAACCTAAGTACATCATGGACCCAATTCACTGCTAAGCCATCGGTCTATATGCACCGACTCTGAAAGGACATGCTCTTGTTCTATGCCAATATCAGTCAGGAGAGAAAGTAAGCCCTATGTATTTTTACCACCACCCCCAACACACACAATGCTGTCTCTTTACACTTGCTGAAAACACCCTTCATGCTTGGGTAATACAATGCTGCTTGAGTGGCTAATGAGCAAGCAGCTCATTGCCCCACATTCTAGCAGAAGCATTTTATAAATCCAGAGATAGTCTGGACAGTGCTTAAAAACATGCTCTCACCTTCCTTTATTTATCTGACACGGATGGGAGGTCACACAAGGCATGCTGGTAAAAGGTTCTGCAAAACAAAGTACTGTTTGATATGTCAGAAACAACAGAGGGATATGACCTCACTTTGGATAAACACATTTTATACCACAGATATTTAGGTAAATAATGTTTGGCTGCATTAAGTAATGAATAATTATATTAAAAGTAAATTAAATGTACCAAAGAGGCAAGAAGGAATTGCAAATTGAACATTTCATCCCCTTGCTATTTGTGCTTTAATGAAGTGTCCTAAAGGCAGTCATCATACCAGGCTCTGCAGATCTTCTTACAAGCAATGTTTCTTCCCTTCCAAATCACTAGTTTCTAAAGCTGAGGACTACACCCTTGGTTGGTTTTTTTTTTTCCTCCTTTCTTTCTTTAGCTGATTTTTTTTTTTTAAAGAAAAGAAAAAAAAATCATCTTTCCAATTTTTAAAAACCTAATACAACATGAACCAATTGCATCCTAAAGGCTTAGGAATCAAATAGATAAGCCTTAGGCTTATTGTGTTTTTAAAACCACACAATCTCAAAGCTCATTATCTTGGTTCCTTGGATGCCCAACTTTGCAATGAACTAAACTTCTGCTCATGCATATGCTTCTTGTCTGGATCCTTCCCACTATGGCTGGAATCTCACAGAAGAATGAGATGGAAATCTTGTTATTTAGCTAGCTACCTAATTTGTTTGCTTTTGTCAATATACCTGTTCCTAAGATCTATTTAGTTAGTTATTTAGTTTCCTTGCTTCTTTATTTGATTGGAGGACAAGGGAGACGCACTTGTGGAAAGTTAAAGATGTTTGCTTACCAGATACAGACTCTGTCTGAAAATGTTTGCACTTTTGTGTGCCTTGAAGGGCCTGTGTAGTGAAAGCAGCTTCCTAATTTGCATGTGAAGAGCAAACGAAGCTAAGCAGCATCCCTGGCTGTGCACTGCAAAGTGCTCTCCTCTCCGTCTCTTTATGGGATTATGAAGTGCTCTCATAAACTGTCAGACTGACACCTGCAGCGAGCAGCACTTGGGAGTGTCCAAGCAGTAAGTGAGAGCACTTTACTATTCCAGAAAGACAGGGAGGAAAGCAGGGGAGCCCTTAAAAAGTAACGAAATTCATACTGAGACAGAGAGGCGCAATTAAGAGTGGTTGGCACTGAAGGAGAACCTTTTTTTTCCCCATTTTAATTTCTGAAGTGCTGAGGAAGTATAAAAAGCACCTACATTTGCATATCTGAAGCAAAAGGTACTGCTTCCTTTTCAAGCAAAGGGGTGCTGGGGACTCTGGCGTGCCCTCTTGCTGCTCCTGCCATGGTGTGCTGTCTACCATTATATTTTCAAATAGATCTCAATATTCAACAGTAGGAGCCTTCATTGCAACCTTTGCAATCCTAATGATACAGCAGAAACTTTTTTTTTTTTCCACCTCCTTTTTACATGAAGAAATTCTATATTCTCGCTCCTTTCCAGATTCTCAGAAAGACATGATCCCTGCCTGGGGGAACTTTTAAAGGCTAAAACACAAGAAGAGGTTATCAGCAGGAGAATTCACACAGACCATTTTTACTGTTTACAAACCAGTATATCTCTCTGAAATTGATGCGAGAGAAAACAGATTTATGCTCAACATACAGTGAGTGATACTGGGTATACAGTTCCATATTTTTACATAACATTTTACAGACGCAAAGAGGCAAAGGGGCACATGGTGGAATTCACATTCACCATAATGTATGAACAACAACCATAACGCACGAACAACAACTCTTCTGGTATGGAGTAGAATCCCTGGCCTTGAGAAAACCAGTCCAGATGGTGCGCCTGGCCTACAGGAATACATGGGGATGCTACAGCTCCCAGTGCTAAATGGCAACACAAACTCTTCAGTGGGAAAAAAGCAGTCGAGCCTCTAACATAGCTCATTTATTCATTTTGGGAAGTGACCGACTTAACTTCAGATGCCTGAGAAGAGCATAGGAACAGTGGAAAACTATAGGAGGCGTGGTAAAAGCAATGTCAAGCTCAAAAGTAGAAGGCTAAGATTTATGTTCAGTTGTCACAAAAGACACCAAAAAAGTTAACTTCACATGGTGAAAAACCATAGGAAAGAGTCAATCTCTGGGGAAAAGAGCAAGTGAAAATAGGAAGAGTGACAATAACAATGCAGTTCACTTGGGATCATTCAGATTTCATCTGAATGACTGTTCTGTTGGAAGGTGAAAACACAACTATTTTAGGAAAAACAACAAAGGCAAGTGAAAAGCAGGAAAAGCAGAGGCTACAGAGAAGTGAGAAAAAAAATGGAGATAGGCCTCTCCCCATTTGTCAGCCCAATCCACAGCCGCACATCTTCCCTCTTCCTCTTAGAAGCCCGTCTGTATCACCTGGATCCAGGCCTAACATGGGAGGACGTGATCCAGCGCACACCAGAGCCTACACGAGGACACGCGTGACAGCAGAACCGTGCCAACGCCCAGGTTCGTGCATGTGAGGGCGGACACAGGTGCGTATGCATACACGGTAGCAAGTGACACATGCGGTCTGTTCCAAGTGCTCCACTTAGCAAATGAACTCTGTAATATTCCCCCTGAAATTGGTCGCTCCCGGGTGTTTAACGAATGGTTGGTCATTTAATGGCCCGAGGCAAAGCCAAGGAAGGTTAACACACTGACAAAGCGAGCATTAACTATGATAACAACTGTTTTCATGGAGGATTATTGCTATTATAAACCTTATTCAACATCATAACGCCAACAGTCATCCCCCATTTTTTCCTTGTCTTTCAAATAAAGTTAGTGCCATCTATGACGCAGCAGAGCAAACAGCACAGCCAAAATCTGAGGCCTTCAACTTTTGGTAATCACCTTTCTATTTGTTCAAGTATTGGATTTTGGCTGAAAGATACACCAGCGTAAAGAAAGCCTCAAGTAAGCAGAACTCCATGCATACCTTTTATCCCAGAGTAACCAAAAAGGGAAAATTGTGCCTGCCACACACTTGGCACAAAGAGAGAAGAGCTTTTCATGAGGAGGGGTGACATCCACCAACTAGAGATGTCTACTGAAGCATTTGCTGTGGGAACACAGAAACTGGAGTCCACCACACAACACAGCTTCTAGCTGATCTACAAACAACTGAAACTGCAAGAAAAAGGGTTAGAGAGAAATAACGCCATCGCCTGCTGTAAATCAGGCCAAAGCAATGAATCATCTCTGTTGTGTGGCAAAGAACACAGTCAGAAAGGTTCAAAGAATGGCTTGGCACCTTGTTCAGGCAAAGCTCCCTTGTTTCAGACTGCCATCAACACCAGATATAGAAACAGAACATTGGGACTTTCTAAAGCATTGGTTTTCAACATTTTCTCCATGCACAGATCCCTCCAAATTTTACAGTGGATAAGTGGATCCCAGCATAGTGAACGCGCTTTCTATCTAGTGCTCACCTTGAGTTACATTTCATGCACTTCTTAGAAGTCACTGATAGGTCTACACAGAGGGCTTTGTTTCAGAGTTACCAGGTACTGTCCACTAAGACATTGCTTTGCTTGGGAGACCTGTAAAATACATTGCCTAAATTAAAAGACATAGCTTTTTTTTTTTTTTTTTTTTTAATGTCTCCTTATTCTTAAAATATGCTTGACAGTTGAATCATAGTTCTGCTAGAAAAAAATAAACAGTATGGTATTTGCTTTTTGGAGGGCACAGGGAAGGTATCCAACCACAAAGGCTGTTAAAGATGGAAATTAACGGGCAAAAGCTACAGATGTTAATGAGGTGCCATTATGGAATCACTTCACAGCGTTCAGAAACTACAACTAAAGGGTTGATTTTCTCTAGCAGTGAAGATAAGGTATCATAAGCGTTACCCTGAAAAGATTGCAACCCAATCTCTCAAGAAGATTCAAGACCCCCAGCAACAATTAGGCCACTGAGGGCTCACAAAGATAAGTAGTAAAATCCTCAGAGCAGAGATCAGCGGCCTAACAATGCTTGATCTTGATGAGGGAAGTGGAATGGACAGAGGTTGGCCATAGATTTGTTTTACAGGGTTGTGGGAAGGGAAAGGAGAACATACAGTATCATCCATACACTGGAAATAAAGCAATCAGTGAAACTTACAGAATCTAAATCTCAATTAAGCTTTGAAGTTTAAAAATGAAAAAGACCTAGATCAGATCGCTGAAACGCTTGTATCCAACCTGTATGATAAATGTGTTTAATAATAGTTGTACTTTAAACTTTGCTATCTCCTTCCACTGTAAGACCTCAAAAAGCTTTGCAGGCATTAGAAATAAAGCCTCATAATGCATCTGCAAGGTCAACGCTATTATTCTCATTTGGGGAAGTGAAATAACTTGGCCAAGGTCACATACAGAGAGTCAGTAGCAGAGCTGGGAATACAACCCATCTCTTTAGGCTCTTAGCTGTGTATATTTAAGGTGACCTGCAAAGGAAAAATACTTGGGTTTGTGCCCATTTTTTTCATTTTTATGATGAATAAAGAAGGTCTGAAGATTTTTCTAAGAGTTTGTAGAAACTGGCCTGAAGGACAACAGTAGTACTTTGAACAGGAGCAGTGATACATATTTATTTTCAAGCACTTTGAAATCTGTAGCAAAAAGGTGCTAAATTAAATGCTCGTTAATAAATAAGAACAATAATGATAATAATAATCATCTGCTATAGCACTAGCAGTATAACTCCCTAAGTAAGCACTGTATTTGAGAATAAAAGTAAGATGCTTCTGATACAATTACTCTATCTCATTTATGTCTATGCCACAGTGGTATAATTATAATTATTCCACTATAGTTCTACCAGTTCATTTCCCTGTGTAAAATAAGCCCTAAGGGATTCTTTTCCTGCTTCCTTTCAACATTTGAAATTCATATTCTTTCTACCCTAGACATCCTCTGATGAGTGGAAAATTCAGAAAACTACTGCATCCCAGGAGACCCAGGGGCACATCCACAGATAGCAATAAGTTGTTCTAACTCTGACTCCTTACATCACCTGAGGATCTGCTTTTAAAAGGTGAGGAGGAGGGATCTGCAAGAATAATGAGCTAATTTTATTTTAAACCACGGTGAACTGAAATGAATGGGAAGCTATCAGAACAGTTTTCTAGGGAAACAAACAAAACATCCTGAAAACCCAAAAATCTCTCCTACCCCCTCCAATTGAGTGGACTGCATGAATGATGGCTACTCAGGTCATCAACTTCTCTAAAAAAATAAAAATAAAAAAAAAAAAACAGGGACGAGTAGTCTTTGATGTTCTGAACGTGCCTGTTCAGACCATGATTAAAACACCAACACTTTTATAAACACAGCACCACAAACCCATCAGTCTCCAGCACACTTTTTCTTTCCACGTTAGCTGAAAAGCCAAAGTATATCCATTTAAACAGATATCCTAGTTCATGCCAGACACCAAAATTGGAGCACCAGTTCTATCACCTGAGGGGAAAATCCTGCCTGGCAAGTCTGTGATGTCATTTACAGAACAGCCACCTTTTCACCCAGAAATTTTTACTTACAGGAGTGTTCTGACCATAGTCAGTGTAGGAAATCTAACAAAGTTGTATGATATAGCTTTATCCCTACCTTTGACTCCTATTTTATGGCTTACCTTTCTCTAGTACATCTGGCCTTAGGTCACTATTAAGAGATACAACCACTAGACTGCATGAACCATTGCTGCTCGGGTGATTAACTGCATTCCCATAGCGAAGTAAGCCTCCTCAACTCTGGCTTTATCTTTGTGCAAGGGAAAATTGAAGATTGGTGGAAGAAAGCTAAGTAACTCCAGAGAAACAGAGAGCACAGCTTAGATCTTTGCAGTCATATGTTCAGACTTCAACAGTCACGCTTCTGCTGTACAATCCTGAATCTGTAATTGCACTGTGTCCTTTCCATGTGATTTGCAGAGCTTTGCATTGTTAATGCTTACCTAATAATAAAAAGTGGCTACAAAATCCCCTGGGAAGCCTTGTTATGGGAACTTCCTAAGACTACTGGCAAAACACTTCCCATGAATTTCTGAGGCTAGACAGAGGCACGTCTGTGTTTTCTGAAATGAAGGCAAATAAAAACTTGCTCCTTCAGGATATCCATGTCACACCAGTGATTTCCATTATCTTGGTGTATTTTAAGCATGTAGTTGAAGTAGCAGGAATTAGAGATGTCAAAAAAGTCGACATACTTGAAACACTGATGGGACCCACCACACATGCTGCAAGGTACTAGCATTAATTACCATAAGGAGGAGAAAGGAGATCGTCCATTCAATACGGATGAGGCACCAAGTAGGCATCAGTGTAAGTAATTCCAGGGCCATAACTAACCTGCAGTGGATTTGAGCTAGTGACCAAGAACTAAATTAATACTCTGTATCTGGCACCAATCCCTTTGCCAAGACAGCGGTCCTTTCTCAGGTGTGCGTTTGATCTGGAAGGCCTCTGGATGACTAAACTAAAAGCAGCAACATGCCAATTCCCACTTGCTGTGGGCTTCGGGTGCTGACTAAGCAGGAAGAGAGAGCAGTGTTGTTGTAATAGAAGGAAGGAGTTCCCTGGAAGGAAATTCATCAGGATAGCAAAGAAGGGGAGAGGGAGGAGAAGGCATCCAAAATTAAATACAGCAAGTGTATTAACCAAGATTTTCTTCATACACCCCTGAAGAAGGAAGTCTCTCTCTCAAGAGGAGAAGGTGACCTAAAAGAAGACATTTAATGAATCAGATCATAGCATCTACTGCAACAGAGCCATCCCAGTGCAAATACTTTGCAACATGACCCGCTAGAGAAGAACAGCAAGAATACAACAACAGCAACACATACCAATGTGGTGTCTCAGCTCTACATGAGGATTGGTCACACGCAAGAAATACTGGAGAGTACTTTTCCATCCAGCTATGGTCATAAAGGAAAACAATTGCCCCACACCGTGTATGCTGTTCCTTTTGATCCTCCAGGGCCATCACTACTCTGTTAGGAAGAGCCTTGCCTGTGTTCATCTGGCTTTTACACACTGGGCACCGTCTCAATGGAAACACTGGAGATGCACTGTTACACTGCAATCAACACTCCCTCTCTGGTCCTGGGGTCCTTATTTCAGTCTGGGAGCACTGCAAGGTTGTGCTATTACCTGTGCCGGTGTTTCCTGAGACAGAAACAGACATTTCAATTTCAGATGGCAGGAAAGTAGAAGTGTTTTATTCAGTGGAAGTAATTTCTACTTAAAGCTGCAGCAGTATGCATGCCTTCTCTATCCCAGCAGCACCTTCCTTCAACTTTCCCCTAGGGAAAAAGGGTTGACATTTTTGGAAAGGGGAAGGGACAACCAGAGATGGATGGGAAAAAGCAGGTGGACTGGTAAGAGGATATTTTAAACAGCAGGAAAGGAAAGTGGTATCTAAAGTTTGGTGGAGAAAAAAAAGGTTTAAACATTTTCATCCTGCAGCATCTGTAAACATGCATTTAATTTGCCCATTCATTTATTTTTAGTCTTTCCTGGAGAAAAGGAAACATTGTGAGAAAGGAAGGAAAGAAATTTTGCTTCTATAACTGTGAAGGCTTTCTAAATTTTGAAAAGCAAATGTAGGCAGGATTTTGGCTCCACTGCCTGAAGGACTGAATTCATCCTTAAAGACACAGAGTGAAAAGTCACAGTACAGACCTGCTCCTGGACATCACCTCTAAACACCGCTTCACCTCTCATTTGAAGGAATTCTTTCTGGTAGGGACAGTGCAGCAATGTGTCTCACTTCATTCCCAATTCCTGGCTACGGTGCCTTGACACCAAGCGATGACGTTAATTTGGCAGCAATACCCCAGGGTGTTTTGAAAAACGTGGAAATGGTTACCAGCAATGTGGACTATGGCCTGGCAAAACTCATTTCATGTGTTCAAACTATACTAAACTCCGAAACAGGTGAAAGTTATCAATGTAACAAAAAAAGAAAAAAAGAAAAAAAGAAAAGATGCAGGAAGTCAAGACAAGAAGATCTACATCCTAGAACCCATTTCCTCACATGCTGGTTGTTTTTGTTGTTGTTTTTGTTTTTTAATTAAAAAAAGAAAAAATATGAAGCTTCGGGTCCTTAGAGCACCACTGTTCAGGAAACACCAAAGATGTCACTAAGATGTTGATGTTTTAACCAACATAATATCCAGCCCTTCATAAACCATTGTCACAGCAAGAATGTCTTGAAGCTTCTTTTCCTTCACATCTTCCTTCTTACTGGGAAATTGCTCCACCTTACTTCAGAGCTCGAAGTTTTCACTTCCCCTTGATTTCTTACCAGCACATGGTAAGGCAGAGGCCTGATTTCAAGACCTGCCACATTCATTTCTGTCTCCTTCTACCACTCCCCAAGGAGGAGAAGCTTTGTGTGGGTGACTTTATGCTATCTGAAGGTTTCCCTGGGAAAGCCAACTCCTGAGCCGGCTGCTGAAGCTAGGTCCCTGACACCACAAACGGGAAGGAGCAGGGCAGGGGATCCAGCCCAGCTGACTGCACGAGATACCATATGAAATCTGTTTTATGCCTGCTGTCTGGGCAAACACTTCATAGTGGATGCAGGCAGCCAACAGAACTTGTTTTTATCTCTTCAGTTGATGTACTTGCTTATTTTGCCCTTAGAAGCAAGAAAGAGTGGGAATGCAGCTACTGCAGAGGCAGTTTGGGTTTATCCGGAGGTTACAGAATAGAAAACCTAAGTATTTTTTTTTCTCATAATGGTGTGTGATTTAACCAACACAGTGTAACTGCGCAAAATCTAAATTAAATTCTTATTGAAGACATGCTTACTTCAAGCTAGACTTCTCCTTCCCTTCCCTCTCTCCTAATTTCCAGAGCAGACAGAACGAACATTGATGATCAATGCAGTTCAGCCGAAGTTCAGCACAGAGGCAGCTCCATGCAGGAGACTAAGCCGATCAGGAAGACCACTATGCAACACGCGCAGTCAGGAGATAGCCAAAAGTCAGCCCCGGAGTTCAGCGTACAGGTTATTCCCTCAGACGATGTAAGCTCACAGTTACTTGTCTGTGATGTTGCACCTGTTCCCCTTTCCAGATTAAAGTCGGGGCAACGCTCCCCTTTTTCTCACCCTCCTCCCCATTTTCTATTTCCTAACTTCAAATGAGCAAAAGAAGGACTAAAGAAATTAACATGGAGAACAAGGAGCACAGAGCAGAACACAGTAGATGAATACAGTTAGATAGGAGAAGGTATTGTAAAAAGGAGCTGAAGGACAGCAACCACTTTTACCCACCTTTGAAACTGCTGCTCAGTTTTACAGACAACGGCAGTGTACAGCTTCATTTAGCTCTACTCCACAAACGTCACTGCATCTCAGCCATTTTTGTATCTGCAGCTGAGTGTCTATCGATCCTTCTTCTTTCAGGGACAGCTCCTGAAAGTTCTTCTCTTTGTTGGTTTCCCATTAGGGACATACACACAGCCCTTCAAGCCACTGTTTCATCATGTTTCTTCCAGTGTCAGATCTTACCCCCCAGTAAACTAAAGGGCAGGAAACCTCAACTGACTCAACCAAAGACCTCATTGTGTCTCTTGCAATGCTAGAAACGCATCACATATGTTCTGATTATGATGTAGTGAAAGCTACAAGACCAGGACAGGGTGAACAGGGTCACAGCAGGGAAAACTTTCACATGTCACCTGATTTAAAAAAATCACATGCTGGAAGTGTCATAGTCACATACGTCACATCACTGAAAAAACACAGCAGTGATTTGGAATGTGGACCAAAAGATGAAGGGTCTGGATTTAATAACTAGTAGTGACTCCCTGAGGCATAGGGTGGTTGTACGATGCAAATGAACTATGGTAGAGACTTGCTCCAAAGCAAGTCCCAGCGGTGCTGGGACAACAGCAAACAGATGCAGAATCAAAGAAGNAAGGGCTTCCATTTCGGTCGAAAACTGTTCTGGGAAAGAGAAAAGACAGTCATGATGCTTCCTTCAGGAAATCAAAGACTGAACTTAGAGGAAAGGAAGCAAGTCATTTTGATAATTGTTCAGGATTTGAAACACTGAGAAAGATGGCAGCATCCTCAAAGTTCATTAGCTTCTCAAGCAGTGTACATCCCAGGCCCAGCTTTGCTAGTGAACCATCCCACAGCAGTGGGGAACGCTTCAGGTGTGCATCCTACACTGTCTCCCTCGAACTCCAAGGAGGCCACCAGTTTCAGGTGCTGCTTCCCTCTTTCAGAAAACCTACAGTACAAGGGCATACCATGCTGGTCAGTGATGACCAACAACCCTTTTCTCTTTAGATCTCTTTTTTTGCTCTCCTTCCATTTTATTTTTTTTCCTTTCTTTAATATATGAAGGCAATATTTACAGCCAAGGCAGTGCTGAGTAAGATGCAGTGATTATGGCTGATTTTATCACAGCCGTATTACTTAGCTGCAAGGTGAAGCACTGTGCTAAAATGGATCATGAATCCCTGAAATTGACTATCCGTCACCTTTATAATCCTGATGGAAAGGCAGGTCAGATCAGGCCTGACAACTTCCCATGCAAAGGAGGCTACAACAGTGACGTTGGCTTGCCTCAAGGCATTTATTTGTCTGGAGAGGAAGGCGATGCCTTAGGGAACTGGACTACAGAACTGAAGAGGGAAAGGAAAAACCAACTACCCCAACTGCCTCTGCAGGAATCAAGTGCAAACAGGGGAGCCTAAATGTGTGTGCAGAAAGACTGCTGGGGTATTAGATGAAAGAAGATTACAAGAAGCTAAGAATCAGGATCACACCATGAAGGCCTCCCCCTAGGCTGAAGAACAGATTTCAGTTTCTAAGCTAAAAAAATAATAATACCACCACCTCAGAGGGAATTTGTGGCATGAGATGAAATCTACAATTGGGGAAAACTTTCAAATGCCTAAAGAGTCTAATCATACCTCCTTCAAATTCAGTGTCAGAACCCTTCTCACAAAGTCAGATCAAAAAAGATTGTGTACAAATTTGGAGACCAAATTCGTCGGGGTGTTATCACTGGCTATTATCACATGTGGCATCTCTGCATCAAAACCCACAGAGTGATGGCAGTGTTGAATCTCACACTAGGTGTTTATCTGGAGACAGCCAGCACGGCTGATCAGAAAATCACTAAGCTATCTCAATGGATCTTCTTGACTGGCATATGGTCACATGCACATGGGAAAGGAGAACTCTAGAAGAAAAGACTAACTAGTGCTTTATTGTTTCTAATAGGATTGATGGGCTGCTTTCGGTAGACCCACAACAACCATCTTCTCAAGGCAAGACTTGCTCTGAAGTACAAACACAAGTTGTCTCATTCATACGCCTTCCAGGTTCGGGGGCATCCCAGTACCACAAAACACCATGGACAGCCCTTGTTCTGGGTGCCCCTGTTCTACTCCCAGAACAGTTTTCCACACATCAGGCGGCCTAGACACAGACATCAACGTTACTGTACCTTACTCCTTCCTATGCAAAAGGAGGAAAATACCATGCAGGTCGCAGAGGTACTACACACTTGTTGTCAAAAATGGGGTAACTGTTTTAGGTCCACACATAGACAGCATTAAAGAAGGGCAAAGAGAGCTTCCACCTTGCTCTTCTCTCACCTGTCCTTTCTTCCCCTTTCCTCTAGTGCCTCTCCTGGGTAAGTCACATCTCAGCTAAACCTCTTAGCGAGTGATTACATTAGAGATACTGCTAATTACCAAATATCCTCTGTGTGGTACAATCTTATCAACATCCCACATCCCCTCCCCTGAGGTGAGGGGGCTTGATCCATTTCATAAAAGTATCCTAGTTATCTGTTCTAACAAGCTCCATTCCCTCAGGCTCGAAGGGGGCTACTGGCTGTCTTCCTTTTTTTATTTTTCCCGCCATCAGATTCAAAGCTTTTCTGCTAGAACCTGTTGCAAGGAGGAGGGTTTTCCCCAGCAACAAATTGGTCTGTACAGAAGGAGCCAGTCCGCTCCCAAGGCAGTGTGTTTCTGATACGCACTCGCACTTTTCCCCTCACACACCACAGAGAGTAAGCTGTGCAGTCCTGCCCCCTATAACAGAGCAGAGGAACTCACTACCCGTCCTGCAGCTGCCAACACTGCACTTTGAACATGGGGTAAGAAGGGAAGAGCAGAAACAGACAGGTGGGGTTAGTGCAAGAACTCCCAGAAATGCTCTGGCAAGCCAACTAAACCACAGCTGTAATATCACCTGAGTTTTTATTTCTAGAACCTACGTCTGACTCGAACTCTGCCAATGCCATGCTCTCCTGCCCTGCAATGCTCCCCGCTAGCCCAGCTTGGTGCTCATCCCACATTTCTGATGAAGTATCTGACATGCAGGGCATCTAACACGCTTCTGATGTGCCCACTGCACAGAATTCGTGATAACCACGAGAGCAAAAGACAACAAATACCCTCAGAGAAATAAAGGTAATTACCCTTTTCACATGCTTTTTGGTTGGACTCAGGTCTCTGGAAGATCAACAACATCTTGTAGGCACAGTGACCCTGCTGGTTTTGGTTACAGCCCCACTAGTTCCCGAGGTTTTAACAGGCTAATTCCACCTTGCACTATATTCCAGAAGGCAGTTTGCTCCCTTATTAGTACATATTCCAGTTGTATTCTTTCCGGGGGTTTGGTTATTTTCCTGTTTGAAGGTTGATAGTTTTTTTTTATTATTTGTGTGCATATTATTTGCTGTCCCTGGGATTCATTTTGTTCCCTGCTAATGAAACCTCTGCATCGCTAACAAAGCAGAAAATAAAAAAGGTAAATGGCACTCTCCAGAAACAATTTGTTTCTTGTTCTGTAAATTCCTGTTGAACACCATCTCAGGGAATTTTCACCCCAAAAAGAGAAGAGAGAAACAGAAGGTGATTGAGGAGGAGGTGGACAAAGGAGCTAAGAATGCAATTAGTTGATCTGGAAAGGAAATAATAATTATAATCACACTGTAGACAAACAGGTACCCAGACAGCTGCACCTGTGAAACTCTAGAAAGCACATGAGCACGGACAAACCACGTGATGGAACAGAAACCATTGGTTGCAGAGAGATTTCAAGGGGAGTTTAGTTTTCTCGCGTTTAACCCTTTGGAGCTATGTCAAGAGCCAGCTGCCCTTGCCAGAGTCTCGAGTCAGATAACAGGACAGGACCCAAAAATTTATGAATAACCCTGTTCTGCAAAACCACAGTGGCATAAGGTAGGCACAGACTGTGCCTGGTGGCACTGCTGTCAGTGAATGTGAACACAAGGAAGACAAAACTTAAGAAGAGTTTTTTTCTAGCGCGTGCACTGCTACTGCCTGCTAGAGAAAAGCAAAAGATGTCCTACAGAATGTGGTTTCTTTGACCCTGTTGTTTTGTGTCTTTTCACGTGGGAGAGACATTATGTTCATTTTCACATGTCTGAATATGAGTCATTAGGCTGAAATTTTCCAAAAAATAAGACTGTCAAACAGATTTTTAAGTTCAGATTGAAGCTCCTAAATTAATGGCTTGCAATTGAAAGGAGCTGAACTTTCAGCTGCTCCCACTGATTTTACAGTCTGACATTCAGATTTTAAAACCTCTAATCCAAGCAGAGAGGTAAAAACAGTATCATAGAGCAGGAAAGAAGATCTTGCATCCCTCCACCTGCGAAGTCAAGTAATATGCCATATCTATGCCTTCTGTTACCGGGAACCAGTAACAGAAGTTGGTACCCTTTCTGGAAAAGGGAACCAACCGGCCTCAGACTCAGCCATAGAGACATGCACTGAAAAAATAAGGCTTATTTTTACAATTGTCAAAAGTAGCTATGGGAATTAGATGGCCAAAAGCCACAGGGCCTTATGTCCCTTAGCCACCTTTAAAAATACATGTATAGTGCTCTAGATGGGAACACACATTTGCTCTATCACTTACTGGATTACTGGACCAGCCCTTGTATGGAAGATTAAATACAAACTGCTCTACTGCTAAACCATATTTATTGAGCTTTAACAACTACGTAATTTATACATCTCTTCTTGCAGAGTTGGAAAAACTCCATCAACAATAATAATGGCAACATTCAAATTCAATTGGTACATTTTTAACCCACAATAAGCAACCTGTTATATCCATAAAGAGCTCTTCACAAGTTACACAAGGTATTAATTGAGCTGCTAGGAGACCATACAGGTTGGTTTTGTAGTAACTCTGCAGTGAAAAATAAAATAAAATAAAATACAATGCAGCAACCAGAAAAATCCTGGCAAGATAGCTGCACCATCTCAGGAGATGATTGCTGCAGCTGTACTAGTTATTTACATGAAGTCAATTCCAAGTGATTATTAAGAACATGAGGTTTATCGTGTAATATAAAAGGCCAGTTCATTATGTCCGCACAAGCTACAGCTTAAATGGCAAACCTCAATAATTCAGTTTTTCCAACAGCAGTTTGGGATTTAATCACCGCACAATAACTGCATTAATTCTGAATTAATTTCTTAATGGAGATGTAATTGTCTTGGGCTACATTTAAGGGGCCAAAATCTGCTCTCACCAGCATAAATCCAGTGGAATTTCATGCAAGGAAGTGGAATGATTTCAACAAAGAAAGTTGAAGTCAACAGGCAGCAAAGATTTACACCAGTATGGAGAAAATGGTATGGCCCAACCACCATTTGAACTTCTCGGTAATTCACACATCTTTTGTTCCAAATGACCCTCATTTGCCAGGGAAAAGTAACACTTGTCCATTTAAGTACTAAACACAGATACAGTATCTTCTCTGTATTTAGTTCTATTATTATAATCATTCATTTGTATTACACCCTTCATCCCAAAGGGCTGCAAAGCATTTTACTGCAGGGGAAAACATATCAGTTAATGCCAAAATGCCTTCAGGTCTGGGGTGAAGAAACCAGCTCACACAGATGGGGGAGCTAAAAAGGCAGACAGCCACATTTCAATTTGGCTAAGAAACTCAAACTGACACCTCTCCAAGTACTAAAACAAGCCCTGTCTGAGCATTTTAAGAAAATGGCTTCAGAAAAGTATTCACAAGAACTCGTATACTATTGTGGCAGGCACCCTGGAAATCCTCAAGTTAGAAGTCAAAGCACTGGGAACAAAAAACTGATCACTTCTACTGTCTTCTTATAATATGGAAGAAAATGGTGATGACAAGAAACTGATGTTGTAGGAAGAACACTTAGATTACATAAACAGGGATCGATGAAAAATATATTTTTAATCTTCCAGTTGCCCACTCAAGTTGATAAACTCTTCGTGGTAAGAAGGTTGAGAACACAAAAAGGAGCAAGGAAATCAATTATCTAGAGTAATTAGTGAGGCAGCTACAAGTTACAGTGGCAACACTGCAACCCAGGCAAGAGATTTGAGTCTACTGAGTGCCAGTGACTGAATTCTAGCCCCGGAAGTCCCGCAACCACAAGGTGGTCTTTGAGACTCATCCCTTCCATGGCCAAACCAAGCGAAAACAGTGTGGGGTGGAACACCTCTTATAACCCTAGATTGCCAGAGAATCTGCAAATTCAACATGCAATATTGAGTACAACCGATTGAGAATACACAAATACAGCCCACAATGACTAATTCAAGACATGACATCTACCATATTATGCAAATTCACCTTCTTCCTGTTGCAAGCAGGCAGTGAAGAGAGTTTCCAGTGTACATGTTAAGCATTTTCCTACCAGCACCACAGCAACTGCATGTGAACTTTCCATCCATTCTGCATCTATTCACAACATCAGTGACAGAACCACTGACAGCCTCCCTAATATTTGGTTTACTACTTAACGAGAAGAGCAGTCACAAACTGCATCCCGCTAAAACGTCACACATCTGCTGGGCTGCTCCTTGAGGACCTCCTCTACAAAAGCTGCCCTGACACAACCTTGCAGGCAGCTGATACAACAACTGTGCGATGCCACGACCTGTCATGCCACACAGTGCAAGTGGCACAGGTGCGCTGCAGTAGGAGTCAACGTTTTGAAGAAATCCAGCGACACCCACTATGCCAGCTCTAGCTTCTCTTCGAGTCTACAAGCATTGTTTGCCCTTTTTCTGTAAATGTGAGAGAGTTCCCAGCCACTGAAAACATACCAGTGGACTCAGGACCTCTATTCAGACTTGAGAGATGGTTAGTAGGAGGTAGACCAAGCAGAAATCATTCTCTCCTTATACAGGGGAAACAATACATGGACACAAGAACTGTTTAGAAAAGCCCTTCCCCTTCCCATGCCTTTCACTTTTTGATAAAAGAAAGACAGCTGAGCAGCTTGTTTGGGGGGTCTGCTACTCATACATGAATACATCAGCAATATATTCCTTTGCACCTCAGTAATACAAGGTATATACAAGCAAATATATATTCACTACCTTTTTTGTCAGAAAAAGCCACAGTGACTATTCCTCATCAGCTGGCAGAAAGGCCTCGAAAGAAAATGTACATGATGTGAGCCAGGCAGTCAGCACCAGAATTCGTATCAAAAGACAGGATTCCTAGACTCTTTGTATACCTTAAAAAAAGACATTATCTTTCAGGTCAGGGAGCTGACCCTCCTTAAGGATAAAAGTCCTGCTGAAATTTAGCAGATCAATCATTAAAACTGTTGGAGATAATAGAAAAAATTGCCAAAACAGTTTTTGATTCCATCTTTAAAAATCAGAATCAGACCTCTGTGGGAACTGTCAGCTTCAATGAAATGTTTGATGGCAAAGCATTCAAATGTTTCATTGCAATAATCTCAGAACATTTTGTTTAGATCCATTTTGTTTTGATTTTTGTTATATTAATAAATCATTTAATCTATTGCTCCCTATCAGATGTATGTGGATCATTATTTACTTACTAGTTTAACACATTGAAAAACTCAAAATAAAGACAAATCAAAAGAAAATAGTGAGAGTTTTAATACAAAAATTTCCAATTGTCCCTAACAAAAAAGATTTCACAGACCAGTGCTGACGTGCTCTGGGAGAACTGGAAATGATCGTGTCCTCTATATTCAGAGGAGTATGGAACAGGGATTTTGCCTATAGTGTGATGGAGCTGCCATTTTGCTTGCTTACTTGGATGCCAATATGCACAGTTTGCACTAAACACTGAAAACATTTTGGTTGTCCTGTGACTCTAAGATAGAAAATGGCTTCATCGTATGCGTTTCAGAGCTAAACAGTTCTCTATGATGAGAAAGTTGAGCTCTAAATTCAGAATTCATCCCTCAATTTATCTACATAGGCTCAAATTCTAGCATCCGCAACGCAACTGCCCTAGCACTCCAGTCATTTCAAGTTCTTCTGGTCATGGCATAACCTATGCCAGGTCAACTAGGGAAGGAAACACTTCACAAAAGCTTAGAGAAACAAAGGAAGATGTAACTTAGGTATATCTTAGAAAGGGAATTTGTTAAAAGAATTTGCTGCTATAGCCTCTGGCATTTCATGGTATGACAGACATTTGCCTGTGGTGTCCTGATTCCCTGATACACAAGATACAGTGTAATTCATGTATTAGGTCAGATTTTCCAAGAGCAGGTGACAGAACAAAGACTCAGTAAGTCATGGGATTCAGTAATTTTTCTGCCATCCTTAGGTCCCTACACTACATCCATCACTACAGTGTCTCAGCAGCTGGCGAAGTTCATCAAATACAAAATCAATGAGCAGCCAAGATTACAAAAAAAAAAAAAAAGTGGCCAAAATTGGGTTCTTAAATTCACACTTTAGCAGAGAAACAAATAGTGTGATTCTCTACACCAAAAGACCAAAAATGACCAGGCAAAATCCAACGAACATGCTATGCCAAGCCTCCATGATTGCTTACAAATGCACCTATCCATAACTGCAAATCTAAGCCAAAGGACTGGGCTTACAGCTAGTAAAATTCCCTGATCTATGAAACTATTAGTGGTGGGTCTGATGGTGCAACAACCTTTTCTGGAACTATGAATCTGTAAATTTACAAAAAAGTAGCTCATACTTCAACCAAAACCACCCTTCTTGTTTCCGGCTGTAACAACAAACACATCCTAAGCAACATCCCCACACTGGCAGCAGAACACCCCAAGCACTTCTGCACATTGGGGCATAGGATGAAGCTGATGAGCTTTCAGGATCCCTCTACACTATTTTCCCTGTGATCCTAAGAAACCTGCACAAACTAGCAATGAGGGGTCTTTCAAACAGCTTGTCCGAAAGGATCAACTTGGACCAAACTGATGGAAAGTGGCATCAGTCACAGGAAAACATTCTATAGAAAATGTTCTTTTTGCAAACATATTAATAAATGAAAGCTGGTAGACGTCTCCATCTCTCCCCCAACTTTGCACGTAAGAGTGCAGGGGTTATTACCAGCTCATCAAATATTCCATTAAGACTGACAGTCCGAAAAGAGAAGTGCCATTTGCACAAGTTCTCGCCAAGCTCCGGCAGCCCTCTCTGTCAGTGTCACAGCTGGACTAAGATTCTGTAGAGAGCAAAAATGAAGTCAGAACCTCTTTAATATATAATTAGCAATAAGAGGAGTGTGAGGGCATTTGAATAATACATCTCATGCTCACACAAAGCAGTAGGAGCCAAAAGAGAAAGAGCAAAAGAGGTCAAAGGGGCAAAGATCAGAGAAAAATGAGACTTATGTACCTACATGAAGGGAGAGGTCCAGTTATAAGCTGATAAATAGTAAAAATAGGGCTCTGCATTTATAGAATGCGTGCTTTTAAAGATTTCCAAAACACAGCTCAAAGACTGGTGGGAATGATAGCTCTCGTATCATAGCAGAGGAAACAGAAACCCACAGGCAGAACACGACATTCCCAAGCGCGCTCAGGGCGTCGGTGGCAGAACTGAGGATACAGCCCATTCTCTAGTGGCTGGAGCAATGGGCCTCTCCCATCCTATCGCTGACAAGGCATATCCGGAGACAGGGGAAAGCACGATACTGCTGAGTTTCCCCGTACACCAGACTAAAGACAGGTATTTGATGTTTGTTCATGCCACGTTTACCAGTGCCAGCCCAGGGCTACACTGGCAAATGTTATACTTGCAATGCCTGAGAATTGCAGAGAAAAAGGACAGCGTGGAAACGATTTAGTGCTAATACCGCACTCTGAATCCACACTTCACCACCTCAAAATACAGATGTGTTTTTCCCTTGCTTTGTGGTTCATACTCCTGATTATAACCTTTCTTGCACTTTTCTTGCTTCTTTTTTAATTCACAAAATTATTTAAGATTGCAGGTCAGGGTCAGTTTACAAAAGACAGCTTAATATCTACAGCATCTGCAAACAATGGCATAGATGTAACCTCTCATTTTTCAGCAAAGCAACTCTTCTGACCTTGACACATTTGCAGTCAACTTTTACTTGGGTGTAAAGTGTCTGTTTACCAATGTATCAGTCATATCTGCTTCCCTAGGGGCTTGCCATCACTATGCAACAACCTTTTTGAGCTTCTGCAGCAGCAATACATGGGAAGGATCGTGGTGCAATGCCTTACATGAGGTTTCCAGCTGAGAACCATCGGAGCAAGAACAAAAAACGTTTAGGGACAAGGAGTCAGAGATGGAAGAGAAGAGGCTGCTCCACCTAAAATAAAGCCTCAATACTAAGTAAAAAAAAAAAAAAAAAAAGATGCACATAATAAAAACCCACCCTTCTGCTCCTCATTTAAACGGTGCTTTACAAAGAAGCAGCAAGACCTGCAGTTGGAGTAGAGCATTCTGCTACGGGCCTGCTTGGGCAGAAAGCCCTGAAGAAAGGACTGCCTTGTGCTGTAAGAGCACAAAACATGCGGGGGTAGTGGTTTCATTTGACGGCTGCCAAAAAAGAAATTATTACTGTAATTACCACTTGCATGGGATGCAGGTGGCCAGGTGCGGTCAGGGGCCTGCAGGGGTGGTCTCTGTGAGGAGAGGCCAGGGCAGCCCCGAGCCGGCTCCAGCTGGTGGTCAGAGAAGGGAACGGCAGAGAGAAGCTGCCGTGTACTGACCAACTCCCCCTAACTTCAAGTAAAGACAATGGGGGAAAATGAGGGTATAATCCATGGAGGTGAGAAAAAAAAACACACATCCCAAAAAAATAAAAACAAACAGGAACAAGTTAGGTGGCCAGAGGCTGCTCAGTTTCTCCAAGTGAGGTCCAGATTTCTGCCTGCCTCCCCTGGCACTGGGAAATCACTGCTTCCCGTACCCTGCAGCCTCCAAAAGCAAGGGGCAGCAGCCCGGGGACGAGGCACTGAGCTCAGCAGCCAGAGCCCAGCGAGGTGCTGGCCCTGCAGACCAGCACAGCATCAGACTGAGATGGAGGGAGAAAAGCAGTTAAATGGACACTTTCAGTCACAGAACCGCTGCTCCTTTTATTTCTTCCTGAAGAGGACGACTGCTGCTTTCTGGCTGTAAGATACAGAGAGGCTGCACTGTCAGGAGAATCCGACCCAGCTTCAAACGCTCCAGACGATGACTAAGGGAACCTGCAAGCACCTTGCTCGGAGGGAGCAGAACTCGCAGCTCTCTTCAAGCACCTAGACCAATATCCAAGGAGCACAGAGGAGAGGTCCTTGGTCACGACACGTACTTGTAACAATAAGATGTGGCCGTGTAAGAGAGAGACCCTAGAAAATTAAATTTAAAATACACATAAGTCTCTATGACAGGTTTCTTTGAAATATTTCATTGGCACCATATTACCTTGCACAGACGGCTGGAATTACAGGAACTCTGTAGGGAGGAAAAGATCAAATAAAGAGGAGGGATATACGTGCTATTAGGAGTGCAGGGATTTCAGACAAACTTACTGTGTTTGCAGACAGGGTGGGCTCAGGATGGGTTCCATCTTAACTACAGCAGACCCTAACCGCTCTTTGGAAAATTAATATGGTTTGGAGGGGATTTTCTTAAATTCAGAGCTAAGGAAAGCTGGCAGGTGCCGAGGAGTGCTCAAGTCAGACAAAGACATCTGCTAGGGATGTCAGTAATAGAGAGATAACTGTTATCTGGGAGCAGAGGATAGGACAGAAGCTTCAGCTAAAGCAAAGATGAGACACATTACAACTGCAGAAATAAATTCTGAAAAATAGCAGGGCTTCCGATGCAGAATTTCAATAAAATTAGGCCCTCAGCCAAGACTAAAAATGATCACGTGTGTACACATCGTTGCGGAAGCTTGTGAGCATTAACAGGTAAATGAGAATGATGGATAATGGAAAAACTTGCTAGAATAAGGGCTAATGGAATGAAAAAGATCAATGGAAGAACATAATCTTTTGGTTTCAAACTAACTGTACACGAAGGACATGCTAGGCTTTTAGAGGCGAGGGTGCTGCAACCCCACAGATTCCAGTGAGATAATGTTTTGAGATGTTCACAAAGTAAACTCCAAAAGCCCCAACTATAAGAATATCAGTATACTAGCAGGGTTACATCATCATCCTCTTGATCAAGAGAACAGAAAAATACTAAATGCATAATGTTGATGAACATCAAAGCAGCAGTCAGTCTAATAAAGCAGAAAAAACGGATAACTTTGGTTATCTGCTTACAGAAATGAGTCAGGTGTCATGTTGGGTGACAGTTTAGTAAAATAATTTCTTGATATGTTAAATAAATTATCACTTAGAACAGCTGACTCCAGAGCTCAAAGAGGGGAGACTATTTTCAGCACATTTTGACACGAAAGACAGAAGTCTGTTTGCAAAGCAACTGTAGTTGATGCACTAAAAAACAATGACCTCTTCATAAACAGGCTCCATGTCCTTCAGAAATTCCACCAAAAACAAATAAACAAACAACAACAATAAAACGAGAAGTGAAATAATATTTTTTTCGAAAGGGGACTGTAAAACTAATGAGGAAGCTAGTTAAAAAAGCTGTAATGCTGGAAGTGATAAGGATTAAATCCCTATCCTAATAAATAAAGACAAGGGAAAAAAAAAAAACTGAGAGTCAGAAAGACATTTCTGAATGACAAAGGTAAACAAGAATCTAGAAAGTCAACTGAGGAAACCCTTAAAACAAAGCAGTACATTTAGATGGACAGGCTGAAGAAATTAGAGCTACACAGGTACCCCTTCAGTACAAAGAACTCCAGTCCCAGTGTGGCCAACCCACAGAAAACACTAAATTGTCTTGGTTCCACTTTGAAATACCTCCTGAGTACCCTTTCTGATAGTGGCTTTGCTAGGGGAAGATGTTTGGGGGAAAAGCAAGATTGAGGTCACACTGCTGTTACACAGTGGTTGTCTGCACATACGCAACTGGTGAGAGACACTGAGCTGAGAGAGGTTATTCCTATTCTTACTTTGGAGAACAAGAACTAAATTCAAAAATGATCTTGGAAGACTGGAGAAGTGGTCAAAAACAAGCAAGATGAAATCTGACAGAAAAAGCTACCACGTGCTACATCACAGGGGGGAATTAAGTCATGCACAAAACAGCCAGTCAGTGATGAGATAGCGAGCAGTGCTACAGTGATGACCTGAGGCACATAGCAGTTCACAAACTACATATGAGGCAGAGCAATGTTGTAAAGAAAATGCATGTCGTGTTAAAAGGAGATAATGTGCAAGCAGTGCAAGGTGTCATTCGAAAGATGCATACAATTATGAAGAACTTCAGCTGGAGAACTGTTGTCCGGTTTTAGGCACCGGACTTCAGGAAAGAGACAGATCAACTGGAATAAATCCAGAGCAGGAAAAAAAAATGAAGAGATTTAGAAAACATGACCTATGAAGAGAGGCTAGCAAAAATATATTTGTTTAATCTATAAAAAAGAAGACTACAGGACTAACAGGCTTTGAATACATGAAAACTAATTCTAAAGAGGCTGCTCTCTGTGTCCACAGCAGTCAGGGGAAAAAAAAAAAAAGAAACCAGCTTAGCATACAAAATGGAAGATTTGATTCGGAAATTAGGAAAAAAAAATCAGTTCTAAGGATAGCAAAGCCTTACAGCATGCTACCTATGCAGATTGCTGAGTCTCTTTCATTGGATGTTTCCTTGTGTATTGTAAATATTCACAGTAGTCAGGCAGGTCCCTTTCATCCCTGTATTTTATGATCTTATATATGATCTTGGGAGAAATCTTAGTATCACTCTTCTGCTGGGGCGAGGTTTCCGCTCCACTGACATGAATGTGCCACAGGTCCAAAAAATCCATTGGGTTAGCAGAGGAGATGCATTAGGGTCCAGCAATCAATAGACCGTGACTACACCAAGATTCAGATTATACAGAGAGTTATTTCAAAAACTGGTGTTACGGAAAACCAAATCAAAAGGAACAAACAAATGAAGGAATAGATTAGCAAGGGGGGATGCAAGCCAAGACTGAAGGGCACTTGGAACAGGGTGTAGGGAGCCCAGGGCGGGGACAGAACATGGATCTGCAGACCACAATAGCTATGACTTCAGGCTGAACGCACTGCATTTCCTCACATGTCACAAGTAAACAACCATCAAAGCCCTATGGACCCCACGGGTAAAGCAGAGGCATTTCAAACCCGCTAAGAGGTGAGAATTTGCTGCTATAAAGGGTACAGATGAATCAAGAGCTCATGCAAAGCAAAGCATCTCCCCAAATACCATCATTAAATTCCACTGAAAACCCTAATAACAATTTATTTTATAAAAAAAAGAAAGGAAAAGGCACCTCGGGAGCAAAGCAATAAGAGCAATGTTCAGGACTAAGCTCACAGTATTCGATTCTTTACAGCTGCCCAATATATTCCACACAGATAGTATACGAGGGAATTGGGGGATACGGATGCCTTTGGCCATGATGCACAGGATGAAGGGAAGAGGTGAGGGGAAAGCTCGCTTTCTAAATGCAAGCAGAACCAATAAATCACAGCCAGGCTGGCATGGCAAACACCAGTCCCTCTGGCAGCTTTGTAATTACTCCCTAAATGTGGTCTCAACCCTCTTGATGTGGAGATAAATAACTTTATGTGCAAAGCAATTAAAGCCTCAGGCAACACTGCTGGCAAAGCTTGGTCACTGTGTGTCACTATCCATTTGCCAGAGAGGTGTACAAGTGGTACTGAGTTTATTAAACCGGAGCACTGGCTTTCACACATCGACCTGCCAGAGGCCTTCTTGGGATGGCCCTCAACCAATTGTTTCTACTCTCCAAAGCAATGAAACATCCTGGTTCAAGGGCTCAACTTGAAGCGAGTTGAGAGACCCTCTGAGCAGCGTGCTACGTGTTTTGCTCATATCTGCTTTCCCAGAAGAGAGCAGTTTTCTGCGTCGTAAGGCTGGTACCTACTGGGGAACCTCTGAAGGAATTATCAATCATCATGATTAGATTTCTCCTCTTCTCAGGAGAGATCAAGCTCAGTTGAAACGAGAGCTATTGCTGGGATGATAACAAATCACTCTGAAGCAGACTCCTGCTTGCTGCGTTCCTCCTTCCCTTATAAACATGCATTTCTCTGCCCTTTTCCTGAACAGTTGTATTCTCTCTACATCTTCTATCTGTCCAAAGCAGTACATGCCTCCAGGTTTCTCTCACAACCAGTGCCTACTTGCATTGACAGCTCTGGAAAGCAAATGTAGGAATGTCTTCCCGCAGTCACACATGGCTGGGTGAAACAAACCCACAAAGAGCACCGTGCAAGGTGCAAACTAGAGCATTAGACATGCCGTGACTGGCCTGCACAACCCCAAAGCAGCTGTCATACGCCAGGGCAAATCACCTGGTGGGGATTCCACCAGCCTACAAGGAAGGCATGGGCCAGCTGTATGTCTGCAGACAGCAAACAGAGCCATCCCTCTGCCCGACTCCCAGTCTAAGCAGCGCGACTGGATGGACACTGGTAAGGCTAGGCTGCTCTCTTAAGCCTCCGAACAGCTCCAAATTACGTGAAAAACTGGAGTAGCTTCTGATTTCAAGGAAAATGAACAAACCCCAAATATTTCAATTTTGGAAAAAAAAAAAAAAAAAAAGCGTATTTTTTTCCCCGACTTCACACCACCACCAGAACTAAATAAATTATCACAACACAGCCATCTTGTTCAACATTCTTCCTGGCAAACAGTATTTTTTAACGTGGTTCATTGAAGACAGAACATGAGACAGCATCAGTGCTTGATAAAAAGCAATGTTCCTTTAAAGCCAATACTGATTAATAACCAAAACTGCTGCTAGAGGGCCTTGTGACATTCAAAGGAGGTACAACTCCAGTACCAATTGCTTGTTACTGTGCCCATGCAATCTTTCACAATAGCTTGAGTACAAACACAGGTGAATTCCAGTTTGGGTCATTTCACTCTTTCTAGTTAAGTGCTTTTTAAACTTTCAATGCATACAATATATTTTTTCCTTCCTTATCACAAAGCTATTCAACAAATGCTGGCTCCTTCTTCAGAGGTGACTGTTTCAGTGGTAGGTAGCAATGAGCCTTCTTTGTAAACCAGTTTGAGATCCTTCAGAACAAGCATGACAATGTAAATTTAAGAGTTAAGAATGGTAATAGTAATCATCATAATAATGATAATGACTATTTCTCTTCCCACTGCAGTGAACCCATCTGGAAGGCCTCAGTGTGAGGCTTCAGAAGTATCCAAAACTGTGATTAGAGAGAAATTCATTTCGGCAGGAAGGTGGAAGCTCAGAATGCCAAAGAAAGAAAAAAGGAAGAGAAAAATCCTTTCTAGTTTTGGCCAACAAACCTAATCGGAAATTCTTTTGAAATGTTATTCTCTGGAAGAGAGCTCAGTTAGCAATATTCTGCAAATGCTCAGCCCACTTCATCCATCTGCCAAGCTGAGAATGAATATTCATAGCAAGTTATTTTAATCATTGTGTTTTTCTTGATGTGACATAATTCTATATAATTTTTCCACCCGGAAAAAAAAAAAAGAAAAGAAAAGAAAAAAAAAAACTCTTTTTATGCTGTCAAGTCAGAAAGTTTTTTCTCCATCTGCAAGAAAAAAGGGACATTGGGTGGCTCACACATGGGTTGTAGCAACATCCTTGTCAATCCCTCTCAAATCCCAGCATTAACAACCTAGCTAATGTCACCAGTGAAAATAAGACGTGATAGCTTTTATCTATTCTCTTCAACACAGGAGATTAATATCCTACACATGGGATGATCAGGCTCAGAGTGCCAGACTATAGTTTAAGAATGGGATATGTGTGTAACCCATAGTTGGTGAACAAGGGAGACAGAGCTGGGTTTGGGGAGCTCAGGGCTGGGAAAGCACGGGTGCTGCGGCTTCAGGATGAGGGGGGAACAGGCAGACAGCTACTGCAAACGTGTCCAGTGGACACTGCTTGTTGTCATGCACTTTCATAAGCACATACCACATAAAAATGCTTTTACAGTTTTTAAGAGATTCTTAAAATAGTTCTTGGTCAACACTTAGCAGAAGTGCACATTTCTGGAAAAAAATGTCCAAGCAGAGACAGATTATAAATATTTTAAAGTCAGTAGAAGTACCACGGGAACAAATGGGATCCCTCCCTGGTTCTAACTGGTGCTCTCAGTTCCCAGTACATCGACATGACATTTAACCACATTCGAAAATCCTGAGGAAAACGTTGTTCCTGCAATAAGTCTAAAATATTCAATACTTAACAGATGCAAGCATTTCCCAGGTGCAATAAATTATCTGCTGAGCCAGGCAAGCTGGGTCAGAGAGCACTGCTTAGTGGAAAGAAGGAAGATGACAACCAGATTTTCTTAAAAATCAAGGCATGCCTTCTACAGATGACTCCCACCTCTTCCTCGTTCTCTGGTGTGCTGCACCTTGCTGCTGGCCATCCTGCTTCTCGTTCTCTGGTACACCACACTCCAGTGACCTCCCTTCTCCCTCAGAGTTTGTAACCTCCTGCCCCAGCGCACCCCACAGGATGCTCCCTGAAGTGCTGAGGCCAGCTGACTCCTGGGTAGGATCAACGTGAGGAGCAGCTTATTAGAAGGACATCTGTGGCTTGTTCCAAGTTGCTATTCGAGCGCAGCCCATTTCCTCTGATACGGTTCTTTGAGTAGTACAAAGGGGAGGCAGTGAGTGCCATACAAACCTGGATTACAAGAAGCTAAGTAAATTGAGACTTGTTTCTTGCAGCTTCTGCCTCCTGTTCCCTAGACAGATCTGCATCTAGCTAAGGACATTGCAGTCACTACTTCTAGTCAGTGTAGCAATCCAAGACCTTTAGTTCAGGGTGGGGGGAAGAGGAGGAGTGAAAAACAGAGTAGGAGAGAAAACATTGAAGGTGATCTGCATTTAGCTTTAATTAACTAGTGGATGTGTTCTGAAAGACAGTAATATACACCAGTGACAGGCCCACACAAGCATCCAGAAATCCTTAATTACATCCTGTTGCCTGACTGCTGCTACTTCTCCTACTTTCCTGACGTTCTGCCTCCCCTCTTTGGTCACACTCTGCCAAATACTTTGCAGAAAACCAAAGTGTTCTCCTCTTCCAGTACTGCAGGCTGCTGCAGAATGCAGGATACCTGTAAAGGTATTTATGGTTGGCAAGGGTAGAGAGAGGTTCAAGTCCAATTGTCACTATTTGCATTTTTCTGTTTCTATGCAAAGATCCAAAAACAAGAGTTAGCTTTGATGCTGGTGGGTGACATGGGGGAGACAGCACAGAAAAAATTCACAGAAAAATCCATGGCCCTTATAAACAGGCATAGATTCACTGATGCCTCATGGAGATCATGGGAGCTTTGCTGATGAGCACCAGCTTTGAGTCTGACCTACCAGGAACACAAAACGACTTGTCTGGCCTAAGAGGAGACAGGAGAGGAACGCTCTCAGAAGACAAATTACAAGCTAGCCCTGCAGAACAGCCCTGTAGATTGTACTGGAGAAAACCTTAACTGGGTTCTTGAGAAATTTAATAGGCAATCTACACAATGGCTTTCTAAAAATATAGAACTGAAAAAGAGAAAGATTCTCCTAGGAAGGCTCGAAGTCTCTATTAAATGCTAAGCAAGATTCCATAAAAGCTCTCTAAATGTTAGCAATTTCCATTAGGGAAGTCTTTAATGATAGAAGGTTGTTACCAGCTGAAGGCCTAGCAATGAGTTCCTGGCTCCCAATCCAAATCCTGGTGGACAATGTCTGTATGTACAGCTGAGCAAGTAACTCATGCCAGATAAGACAGCCAACGAATTCAGCTTCTGTCCATGACCAGAGGGCTATTGCTTTGAATTCGATTTTGCTTATTTTTGTTTCCCAATTATGTTTGTTAAATTGTTTGCATTTTTTCATAAATGGCTTCAACACACACTCTATATTCCAAATTCAAATGGTACTGCTTAGCTACAATTGGTCAGATAAGTAACATTCTTACTGTCTAAGCACTGAACCGCTTCTGCAGTGCAATTAAATCTTGCACCGTAGGAATTAGCCAAGGGGAGTACATACAACATATCTGAATGTCCCTAAGATTTTCAAATGAGAGAAAGTAAGAAAATGTTATACATGTGGGTCTTCTAGCAGGAAAAAAGGGATAAAGGCAAAATTGGGGATATATTCTCATCCCTGACAGCATGTTTTAAGTGGGCTTCTCTAGCATCTTCCTAGCAACTGTGGGGTTTTCTATTTGTTTTTTAGTCTAAATGCTAACTATTTGAGATTCATGACAAGTACCTCCCAGCCAGTTCCCCATCCTGATTCCAGAGACCATAATATCTGATACTGTCAACACAGTCTGGCAAGGGAGTACTTTTGGGAGAGGAATAAATGCATTTCAGTTGGAATATATATATTTAACTTTTTCAGTTCAAAACACATTATAAAGATTTTTTCTCAAAAGTTCCTCAATAGAGTTTTTTGGGGTAAAAAAATAAAACAAAACACTACCATGTAAAAGTAAATAATTTGAAGGAAATCTGAATCCATTTCATTAACACTTTTAATAGGAATCACGTGTTTTAATTTTAGTCAGGTAGTAGTAGTCAGGTAGTAAGAGTATGTACCAGTCTGTGTTCCATTTTAAAAGCTGAAATATTTTGAATCATTTAGCAGTTGAGATGATAAAGAAGAAATGCAATGTTTCAGAACCTCTGAAATTAAATCTCTATGATGTCAAAAGAAAACCTTTCCATATGCCTAAATATTTCTTTCATAAAGAGAGAGAGATTTCGTCTCTCTCTCTTTTTTTTTTTTCCATCTGCTTCTGGGGGAAACACACACACACGTTTGTAAGTCTCAACACTTCCAGCGGGATGAAACTCTGTTTTGACAAATTCCTGAAAACAGACCTATAAACATAGTTCAGACATTCCCTCCTGTCATGGAAATTACTGACAAGGCAACTTCAAAGAATCTGTCTCACAGAAACTACTCCATCAAAGTACATTCTTCTTTAAGGTGCCACTGTATTGCTTTATACTCAATGTCTGAGCATCCACAGGACTCGCACATTAGTAATGTAATATTCACATTATTGTCTAGTCAGCAATCCTGAAATAATTTAGAAATGCCAGCAGCTCCACAGCCACATCATGAAAGGGGACAATATAACCATGTCCATTTCCATGTGTCTCAACAAAACTGAACACGAAGACCTTACAGGAGTTATTTCCAAATTAGTCTGTGGTTATGGTTGCCTCAATTTTGGATTCTTTGGCCAGGGACATCCAAGATCCAAGGTACAGAAAGATGCAGTGTCCTGATAGCTGTAGTTTGGTATATGCCATATGATGCCTGCAGCTCAAATTCCAGACTGATCATGACCAACATCCTAACAATCACTACGATGCAGTGAATTCAATCTGCCTTCAGGGAGAATGGATGTTGAGGAGGTAAGTGGGGAAGAAGGGTATTACTTATGACAGAAACATACTGGGAAAACAGTGGATACGTATGGAAAACTGATAGAATGTTTTCAGCTTGCTTCTCCCCAGAAAGCCTGTATTAATCCCAAAGACAGTGAGACCCCATGTCTCCCTATTTATTACTATGTTTAATCTGAGTTATTAAACCTCTGACCAAGCTTCCTCCCAAGGACTAAGGAATGAAACAGCCCTCACTGGGCTCTCCAGAGAATAAAGCATTCAGCAGGAGCTCCTCTGAGGCATCAGACATTCAGCCTTTACTTCTCTTCCTGTAGGAGGGAAGAAATTTCATTTATTCTTCCCTTTCACGCACTCCCACTTCCCCACTACTGCTGTCCGCGTGGTTCAGGTTGATGTTCAGCATTGCAGGGATCGCTAATGAAAACAGCTGCCACCCCGCACCACAGCCTCCGTGAGCTCTGCTCTGAGCAGGGTAAGGCAGCACACGTGGCCAGCTGCCATCTACTCACAGCAGGGCACCGCTGGCAAGTCCAATCAATGTGTTTTGGTTCTAATAGAAGAAGTCTCACCACATCACGAAGCTCAGCAAGGCCTGCAAAGCACAATGGAGAAGCAGGGTGATTTAATTCCCAGTGAACTCCTGCTACCCCAGCCAAACTGCAAACAAGGCAGTTTAAACAGAGATTGGGTATCTCCATATTCTGCAGCCATCACTGCTAGAAACATCAGTGCAGATGTGCCTGTACAAGTAATCTCAGTGCTTTGCTTTGCTTTTGAGGGGTTCACATTCATCTCGGTACTCTGTGCTATACAGCCGCAGTGGTAACAGCACTGGAAGTTTAAAAGTCAGAGCAAGACCATCAAGAAAAACTAAAAACGAAATGGACAACGAAGACCCAACTGCCCTCCATCACCAAGTGGAGACATGTCAACAGCAATAGACTGGTACAACTTGCCTTACCACTTTTCTTCTCCAGGAAACGAGAGAGAATGTCAGCTCCAGAACTGCCAAGAGAGTATTTTTGACCAGCACTGTCTTTGCAAGGAAAAGCACACAACAGCCATGAGCAGGGCATGAAACAATGGAAACCCACCAGGATAGGAGTCACACTTCAACTTGATACTGGAGGGACAAGTCTCTTTGTCTAGGCTCAGACAATAAAAACAACTTTCAGGTACCCCAAACTTGTCTGACAAAGTCCATCCACCACAAGACAGCAATGCCACCCCTTTGCCTCACCCCAGGGTAGCTGGTGCATTCTGATACAGAGCCTCAGCTGCCAGAAGACAAACTGCAAGCGACAGATTGAACGTGCAACTGTGCAAAAGCCCGTCTCAGGAGGGACAATTAAAAACACACACAGAAAAATAAATGGCTTTTCCTTTTCAACCCCTTTTCCTCTTCAGCAAGTAACAAGACAGGAGCGAGTGCCTGTATGCTAGAATGCCCAGAAAATCGGCAATTAACAAGCGTTCCGCTCTACCCTGTCTCCAATTTCCTCCCCGCAACTGTGGCTAAACGTTTAAATACATCACTCCCCCCACCTCCTGTGTGCTTGCTGTGGCTCTGGCACACCTCAGGCCTTCTGGCTTTCCATATCATGCAGTCTTCCCTTTCTCAGGCATTTATCTGAAGTTTGCTGCAAGCTGAATACCAGGAGAGGGGCAGGTGTGCCCACCCGACCATCTTCAGGACCATGTATGGTCAGATAAACTAACTGCCCCAGATGTGCAAAAACCAAGATGCACTTAAACCCTACACCACAGAGGTTTTTGTAAGCGATCTAGTCAACAGCATCCTCAAGAAAGAAGCATTATGGTATCTGGCCAACAATAACATAATCCTGAGAATTCAAATAGGATTCTTCCCTAGGAAACTAAGTGCTAACCACATTACCGTGCAGATGCTCATTAACAAGCCCGCACCAGACAAAAGCTGCAAAGGTATTTTTCTGAGGCATAGGCTTAAATAAAGGCTTTTGACTCAGGCTGGCACTCAGAATTAAATTGACAGAAAAACATAGTCTCTCATTAAATTCATACAGCAATTCAAAGATGAAGGCTAAAAATAAAACCTATGCAAACAAGCTTGGGGAGTAAAACACTCTGGTAGGCTCAGAGGAACACTCTGCACCATGGACACCTGTGACCTACTGGCCTCCTTGGACACTCTTCAAACCCTGAGTTTCAACCAATCAACTCAGAAAAAGCTGCTAACATCAAATGATGTTCCTATTATGCAGTTATCCATATAGGATGATTTTCATAGCCCACTGCCTAGAAGCTGCACATCAAAGTTAGAAAAAGTGAACCTCAAACTACCAAAACAGAGTAAAATTTTATTATGAAGAATAGACATTGAACATCTTAAATTATATATAGAGAGGCCTCATAATTAATGAATGACTGAGCTCCAGTCTAAAAATGAAAGAATTACCTTAAAAAAAAAAAAAAAAAAAACCTTTGCTGTATGCCATAAAGAATCCTCTAGGTAGATACAAGCCTGCAAAGAAAATCCTCCCCAACTAGTTGATAAGTGCAATCCTTCTTGGCCAACTACATGGAAGCAAAGGCTAGGGCCCAACTTGACAGCTGAATGGGCTAATGAGAATACAACTCCAACATAGAAACTCCCCATCTCAAGTTTTGCAAACAAATGGCTTACAGGCAATGAGCTTCAGCAGCACCAGCTGCAGAACAGAACTGGGCTGATCTCCCTTGCCAATAGATCTACAGAAAACAGCAGTCTGTCCTAATGCCAGTTCAACCAACCGAGAGAATACAAACACCACCACAAAGCGCTAGAGGATCCGAAATTGAATCCAGATGAAAACATGACCTATTTCTATACCTTCCCATCTATTCATTTTATGTTGCTGCTCATCACTGAAATACCCTTTCATGTAAGATCAATAGCAATAACAAAGTTCTGAGCTGGCTTCCTTGGCTATGCCCGTACTACTAAATTAAAACAGTGCCTGGAAACATTCCCCAACACTGGAGCCACCTACACTGCTGAACTGCTAGAGTGGTTCCTGACACAGTTTTGGCCTGTGCCAACCAACAGTATTGCCAGACAGTTCTCAGTCAGGCCTATGGGTTAGCATTCCCCAGAGACCCATTCCCAACAGGCCATTTGGACTCTGCCAATCTGTTTTGAAGAATTTGGTATTTTAGGAGTCTGAATGAGGGCTATTCCATGACAGCTGGCCTCAGTGTCAGGTGACAGCCCAGAACACATTTAATTGTTGTTATAGATACAGGTACAGAATTGCTGGCATTTATCCTTTCCTGAGTTCAAAATTCTTCCTGGGGTTGGTTAGTGTCCTTGGACACTAGATGCTTGTTTAAACAAAGATTTCCTTGAAAGTCGTGTGTGGTAGTTCAGGGTCTTGCTACAATGATGCAGGTAGGCCTGATGTAATAGCAGGAATTAAGAAATGAAATTTTTTAGCTTTGTTGATACCTCACTTTGTATTCAATGGCAAGAATTTCAGGTTGGAATTTTCTTTACTGCTGTCCTCACTCAAGTATCTAAATTCAGGGCTTATCCTTTCAGGTGTTGTTCTTCAGGGAATTTTATCAACCCCAGCAGAGACCTGGACCATCATTCAATGGTCTAGTGTTCCCTTCCTCCAGAATCTGAGTCTAGCAGAGTTGTCCTGAGTTGAGTAGCAGCTCAGAAGATTTTTGTGATTGTCCTTAAGTAGGTAGTACTGCTTAAATATAGCACTGAAAATAAAAGGTAGCGGGGTAATGAGAAAATGAGCAATTCTCTTCTTAATTTACCCTACTCTTGTTTATCACCAAGGCACGCTTCATGTTCAGTGAAGGCAGGTGAGATGAAGATGGGATGGAGCTGAAAAATCTAAAGGAACCAAACAGCTACTTAAGTTTTGAGGATGTTGCTTTTACATTTCTTGTACACTTAATAACAGGAGGGACTCACCTCCAGACAGTAGTGTGCAAGTCTTTCAAAAAGTCCCATGACACTGTCATCCAAATCATCTGCAAAGGTCTTCACAATGTGAGGCAACTAAAACAGCTCCAAATATCTCACTTTGGGCACCTGAATCAAGCCACTGGTCTATAACAGTTTGGAGAGCAATCTTGCTGACCAAATACTGCTGTCTTGTCTGTCTTTACAGCTGACTTGACTGAATATGCAGGCATTGAAGAACCCGTAAGGTATGAGAGCTTGGATACCTGGCTAACACAACTGTCTGCATTTAGGTTATCTATACAGTCTGGAGCTGATCCCCACCCTTGACTGTAGGCAAGTGGAATAAACTACTTTTAAGAGGTCAGATCAACACTTAAAGCACGGCTGCAAGAGTCTCTGCAATACACAGTGTACACCTAGATCTAGTCTGTTCTCTCCTCCCTCCAAAAAAAAAGCTTCTTCTCTGAGAGAAGTTCTGTAAATTCATCATTTGTTTTCATTTCAACTCAAGCTGAAAGCTGAAATTTTGGAATTTCCTGCAGAACAATAGCTCCACAAAATCAAGATTAGAATTAAATGAAATATTCCATTAGAATGATGACGGATTGTTTCATTTTGATACTGGCATGGTGTATTTGGATAACGTCAAAGCATTGCAACATGAAATACAAAATATAATATATAATATTTAGTAGAAAAGTCAAACGAGAATCTATCAAAGCATTTTAATCAAAATATTTTTATGCTACTCTGAAGAAATGGATCAGCCTTATTGAAACGAACAGAGAAAGTTGAATCCACTATTTGGACATATACTTGTCAAAATTTTCATCAAAATCTACTGTTCGCCATGAAAGGCTTCAACCTCTAACAAAACACTTTTGAAGGTTTTTTCTAACAAGCTAACAATAAGAAAAAGATGCATAGGCTTTATCTATACTCCATAACTAAGACGGCAAAGGTACTGGTCAACGGTCTATGCTGTTAAACTATCAGTGTGGTCACTGGCGTGGTTTTGGCCCATGCCAGCTAGCACAGTCTGGAGGTTATTGCAAACAAGGAATTGTTCCCCACAGGCCATTTGTGCGTGGCCTCACTGCTCTGAAGGGTAAGAGAATTTACCCAGATAGAGATGAGTGGTGCGGTGCCAGCTGGCTGCAGGGCCTGCAGACATTGCCTGGACTGCTTCATTTAGGAGCACCAATGAAGCCATACAGACCCCTCAGGAGAACCACAGCTACTACTGTAACGTGCAAAATATGCAGAATGCTAAGGCAACGACGGCCAAAACCAAAATTAACGAGAATAAACTCATAAGGGCGACAAAGATGGTGAAGGGCCTAGAGGGGAAGACGTATGAGGAGCGGCTGAGGTCACTTGGCCTGTTCAGCCTGGAGAAGAGGAGGCTGAGGGGAGACCTCATCGCAGTCTACAACTTCCTTGCGAGGGGGAGTGGAGGGCCAGGCGCCGACCTATTCTCCTTAATCACCAGTGATAGAACCCTCAGCAATGGTGTCAAGCTGAGGCAGGGGAGGTTTAGGTTGGACATCAGGAAGAGGTTCTTCACTGAGAGGGTGGTTGCACACTGGAACAGGCTCCCCAGTGAAGTAGTCACTGCACCAAGCCTGTCTGAATTTAAGAGGCGTTTGGACTGTGCACTTAGTCACATGGTCTAAAATTTTGGGTAGACCTGTGCAGTGCCAGGAGTTGGACTCGATGATCCTTATGGGTCCCTTCCAACTCGGGATATTCTATGATTCTATGATATTCAAAACTTGGAGATGGAAAAAACAACCCTGAAGGGGCCTGGGGCATCCTATTCTTGTATTCAAAGCAGAAGCAAGAATGAGAAACATGCTTGGACATTTGCCTAAGAACATTAAAAGACTTAAGAAAAAAAGGAGGGCCCACCACCCAAGAGTTAAAGAATAGAGATTATTGTGCCAGAAGGAAGAGTGAACTTCTCTTCCAATCTCCTGAATAACGCAGCTCATAGGACTACCCCAAATTAATTCATGCTTGGATAGAACATATGTTCTGAAGAAAAAGCTAGTATTGATTTTAAAATTGCTAGTGATAGAGAATCCACCACATTCCCATGGTAAATTGTTCCAATGTTTAATTACTTTCACCGCTGAAAAAACTTGTGCCTCATTTCTAGTGTGAAATTGCCTGGCTTCAGTTTCCAGCCACCAGATCTTTTTATATGTTGTTTGCTAGCTTGAAGTGCCCTCTTATTAAAGTTTGGTTCTCTAAGTAGGTATTTACAAACTGCAACCCCTTAAGTTTCCTACAGATAAACTAAAGAGGCTGCTCTCCTGGAGTCTCAGACTGTGAAGCATGGCCCCTCAAATTACCATTATTTGCATGTCTAGTTTCTGAGACGCCCCTTCAGTTTAGCGGTATCTTTCTTTAACAGCGGACACCAAAACAGAAGGCGGTATTGCATTAGCTGAGCACCTGTCAAATACAGAAGCGATGCATTGCTTCCTGAGCTTCCACCTGAGGTATCTGTTTCTGCTTCCAATCCTGCACTGTCTTCTTGCATAGCTTTGCACTAGGATTCCCATCCAGTTGACTGCCTAGCATATATTTTTTAGATTTGCTACTTCCCAGAATAGAATCCTTCAGGTTAAAAGCATGGCTAACTACCACTGTTGCTCTGCATGCCTTTACATTATGCTTCATAATTGACCATATTAAAATACATCATTTCCTTAAGCTAAGTTTAACAAGAAATCTGCTATTGCTCTCCATCTGTGACCTTGTCCTTTTTCATGGTTTGTCTGCAGAGTTTTATCATTTGTGTCACCAACAAACTTTCCTTCTGGTGGTTTCATATCTTATTTATTTAAATCGATAGCAGGGAATACGATAGGGGCGAGAATCAACCTGCACAGAATTCTGACACGATTGTGGTAGTGATTCTCAGCTTGCGGTTGTATTTTGAGAGTGCCATTTAACCAGTTTTTAATCCATTTAATACACAGCAAGCTATTTTATACTATTGTTTCTTTATCAAGATGCTATGTTCAACACCAAATGCTTTAAAAAGTCTAGCACATCTGCACTACTACTTTTACCAACAAATTTTATAATCTCATCAAAAAGGCATCAGATTAGTCTGACAGGATTTATTTCCCAGAAATCCATTTTGATTGGCATTAATTATATTTCCCTTATTTTTTTTTTTATTAAAGAAATTCCATATTTTAGTTGTTCTGTTGTTTTACCCGGAAACAGGGTTGGAATAACACAACTATACGTACTTAGGTCATCCCATCCACACTTTCTACATTTGAAAGCACCTTTAAAAGCAGACATTTTTTTCCAGGCTTCCAGCACTTCAAAATAAACATCAAGCCCCGGTGAAAGTACCCAGGTCGTTTCTTTGAAACTTCTGCATACGTCCTACCTGGATTTTCTAACCTGCTGTAAGAATGGCTGTACCGATTCAAGAGCCACCTGGTTGGGTGTCCCACCTCCAACAGCAGCAGCAGATACTGAAGAAAACCATAAGAAGCCAGGCCTGTGCCCAAGGGCCCTTACCCAACCTGATTTCCCAGCCCATGGCCATTTGCTGCTGAGGGCCCTCCTCCGGCAGGCACTGTGCCCGCATTGGCCTCTGCACAGCCCCAGGGCTCTCCTTCCATGACTCTGTCCAGTTACCCAGATTCTCTGTCCAGTTACCCACCGAAAGGATTTTTACTTCTCATCACCTCGCCATTCTGTGGCAACAGGCTCCCTATGATAACTATGCACTGCATACTTCCTTTCCGTATTACTTTAAACCTGCTGAGTACGTTCTTTGATGACCACTGTCCTTACTGTAAGAAAGAGGTGACAGCCACTCTGTGACCGCCTTCTCCATTCCAGTGGTGATTTTGCAGACCTATTTCATGGTCCTCCTGGGCCATCTCTCAGAAGCCAGAGGTGACTGAATGTCTTTTCCCTAGGAAGTAGCTCCCTGCCTATTGGCACCTGTGCCTCCCACCTTGGACACCCTCTAATTTTGCTCATTTCTTTTTGAGATAGGCACCAGAACCATGCCTGGTTTGCAAGATGTAGATAGATCACAGATTTGTAGTGACATAGACATACACGTCACTTTGTGTTTACTTGCTCTATATCCTACTTCATCATTACATCTGTGTCTTTTGCACCACTTCTGAATACCAATCTGATCTCTTCAGAGGTAGTCGTGTTTTTCCTCAATTTACTGTTTCAGAAGCTTCTCTATCTTTTTGAGCTATTCCTGCATTGCATTGTTTAGCTGACTGTCAATACATCTGGAACTGACACTGCTGCCAACTCAAATTACAGTTGTCATGCTTAAGATACGACTCAAAACTTCAAAGCTGTTACCAAGCCCTTTCCTGGGCCAACTGTACCTACCTCTAATACGGCCTCCAGCTGAGCTGTATTCACTCATTAGAGCAACACTGGTTAAACTTGCCATAACAACAAAAACAGACCTGAACTGAATCTGTATGCAACCCTTGCCATTATGGGGAAGAGGTATATCTTCTTAAGCTTCCCCTCATCTTTGGTGGGAACATGTCTTTAAGCACCTGCACAGCCACAGCAACGGAGGCCACAGCCACTCCAGTAAGAAATTTTAAACCAGACTTTTTCATCCAGTGAATACCCTTACTGGAACAGATGTTTTCAGCTGCACTCACAAATGTATTTGCCTATACATCAGCTTCCTGGGGCATGCGTCTAGGGCTTCTACACCTGGATGATTTGTGCACACACGTGCACAAATGATCAGTGTGCAGTTCCATCCCTACAGACCCGCATTATTGTTTTCTGTTTGCCTGTGTCTGTAATGTAACAGGAAGAGTGACCACAGCACTGACCTAACTGAGCTGATTTTGGTGTTAAACATTAAGCCAGAAGCTAACATCCAAGGAAGGTTAATGTGGGCTGAGAAGTAGATCCTAGCAGGTCACCCGGCTGCTCCCATCCATCACATTTGCTCTTACTGGAAAGGATGTGAGCAGATCTTTGTTCTTTTCAAATATTTGGTAACGAGGAAGAATGCATCAGGCAGTGGATACGCAGTAGCGGAGAGAGAGCCACCTTCTGTTTTTCTCTGTCTTAATTGCCTGTGTATTCATGGGCTTTGGTGATGGTAGTGAAAATATTCCTGGCACCATGTGAATGCTTCTGCCTTCCTTCCCTGAATAACTGGTTTGTTCTTTCTATGCTGTTTCCTTCCTCTGCGAAGGCACTTTGCTCTCTGTGACCAGACAACTGGCCCGCACAGACTCTCGCTGCCACCTGCTACGCCATTCTGCAGATGCTCAAAGGAAACAAGCCCTATTAGCTTCATATTTCCTTACAGAAATCCTGCCTGAGAGAGGGGAAAGGAGCCAGTTCCACTTCCTGAGGGAACATCTTTGCCTCAGGGGCAAAAAGTAAGTCCCAAGGCAAAGGGAGTCCTATTAAATGACAAGGCACCACTCAAAGTCATTCCCATTTACAGCTGTTGCTGCCTCCAGCAGATTTCCCCAAGGGTCTTCATTTAGCTGCAGTTCATTGAGAGGGTCAGGCAGTGATGGCTGCACAACTGGTGCTCTGCTTGTTTGTTGACCAGTCTGTAGGAGTAATTAGACTCAGTCCTGACAGACACCGAAGAAAAGAGGAGCCGGGCTTAGCACAACACAGTACCACACTCCGTAAACTATGGGCAGGATCCTGGGAAGCCACTGGCAAAAATCCCATGGACTCGAATAGCAACAGGATTTGGCTCTGGATTTTAGCCCCTTACACGTCAGGCTCAGAAGCAGGTTTGTTTGCAGTGAGGTCAGCGGAACCCTTTTGTCTTACTCAATAGGAGGCTGTGACACTCGGATAAATAGCTGAAGACTCGCACCAACTGATCCCTTAAATCCTGCCTGATAAACAAAAGTAACAGCAGGATCTCAATGCTGCAGCAGTTAGAAAAGCTCCAAGGTAAGAAGTACCTTCCTGGACAGAATTCAATTACAGTCTTAATACTGCTTTTAATTACCTCAACCTAACTGCTCCGTGGCACAAGGGGCTGGCATGCTCAGCCAGTAACTTGCTGCTGAAGACACTCAGTATAGAGGCCACTTGCTCTCCTTTTGAGTGAGTTTGCAGAGACTTCAGCTGTATCACATATACGCTTTGCCTCCCATGGCACATATGTCCTGTCATGCTAACTATTCCAAAGCCTTCAGAAAGAACTTTTCAGGAAGTTTGCCTTTAATTAAGCAACAAATAACCAATGAAGCATTTCTTTAATAATTTTCAAATACAAGATATGAATAAAAGAAGTATCTGAATGAATTACACCACAAGAAGAAATGGAGTAGCAAAAAAGTCCCCCCCCACACATATTTTTTATTTTTGTCAAGGCAAGATAAATTTTCTTTGGCACATACAATCCTCAAATGCCTTGATTTTTAAAATGGGAGTTGTTTTTGTCAACTTCTTACTAACAACCCACATCACTGAAAAGCTATTATACTTTTTTATTTTTAAATTTAAAAAAGTCAATTAATTTTAGTTTTAGAGCTCTTCTAAGGTAAGCACTTCACTCAGTGCCAGAAATAAGTATATTTAAGAACAAAAAGGCTGCATCCTAATCTACTGTGTCCAAAAGAGAAGCTTCGGCTCAGGACTTCTTACTTTCTCAGACCTACAGTCATATAGTCTGAATTTGTTTGCTAAAGACAGCTTAAGAAAGATACCTTCATTCCCTTGCACTGAACACTTAAGTGCAGCACAACACCTTAGCTATAAACATCATCTAGTACACTCATTATCCACAACCATCTCATCATTTGCAACCACTCCACCTCAGGCATCAGTTTTGTTATTGGTAGCCTCTGCAGCCAAGTCCAAAGTGAAAAATAGGGTGCTTTTTATTTCCTACATATTTTCATCAAAAGCATGACAGGTGTCTTACCATTCCCCTTAACCCAGTTACCATGCTGCCCTATTCCCTGACACTGACAGTTCTGGATGGGTCTGCAAACATTTATTACTGTTGGGAAATAGCGTGGTGGCAGGCTGTATATCCCAGGAGAAGTTAAAAGCACTGCCTATGGTGCTTGGAAGATTTCTAGGAATTACAAAGAAGTGGGAATGGAGTGTTATGACTGCTCTAACTTCTAATATCCTTCCTTTTGAAGTTGTATATATTCTATTATAGGCATGCTATACTCAACTGACAGACATTAGAGAAGTTCCCTGTATGAAATCCCTAAGTTAAGAAAAGGCCGCAGGCATAACAATAGTGATTTTTGTAACAATCATGAGGAAATTGTTCAGCTTTTCTAAGGTAATGTGCTCTCTATGATCCCACAGTCCCTAAAAGTAGCTCTTCCTTTGTCTCTCTTTCCCTGAAAGAAAAAAGATCTATACTGACAAGAAAAACAAACAAACCTTTTCTTCTGCCTCCCTCCTCCCCTGTCTCAGCTATTAACTCTCAACCTTAAACAAGGGAATATATGTATTTCATAACCCATTTCCCTCCAACAGATCTCCATAATCTTAATGCTTATTGCATAACTGAATAATAACCCTGCTTTCTTAATATCCCATAGTTGGCAATAAGTGACGAAGGTAGGTCTGATGAATTGTAGCAAAACTTTGTGCTAATTAAAAACAAAAAACAAAACAACACATTTACCTTGACCCTCTGCCATTTCTCAAAGGAGCCTGAATTTACTTTCATGTAGCTGAGGTATTAAGTCTTTTCCAGCCATGGCAAGCCACTACTTTAAGTCTCATGAAAATCAACTGAGGTTTCAGCCTCAACAGTGCTGTGTCTGAACCGGCAACGTGAGAGTCTAGGTATGTAACTGTTCATTTGAGAGCCAGCCCCTCATCAACAGAAAGGGTTCTGAATCACAGGGAGCCTGGATAATTTTATAAACGTTACACCAGGAACAACAATTGCACGGCGCTGGGCCAGTGCCAGACTTCCTCCAGAGGTAATGAGAGCAGGCTTTGGCTGGAGTACCAACCTAGGGCCACGAACATCACAACCCATATGGACAGCACATCTCCAGCGATCAATGAATTACAGTCATTATTTTCAAGTTAAAATCAAAATGATTCATCTTGAATGCTTCTAGAATACTGAATCGTGAACATTGGACCCCTGTGGGAAATTAGGGGAGGTTCAACCTACCAGAATCAATCAAATCATCCAGAACTGGCTTTTTGAGCCAATGTAAAACTGTCTGCCTCCAAAAGAGTAATGTTAGGTATCACCCCTCAAAAAGCTGCAGAGAAGTGCACTGTCTGAGATCATTCTGGAGGCTCACACAAATGACAAAATACTTTGCAAAATTTGTGAAAGTTTCCTGCACTGTCAGGTGGATGGGTGGCCGTCTGTATTCACAGTTTGGCTTCCCACTTCCATCCCCTGCATAACAAAGACCTAAATGAAATCCTCACCCAGCCCTTCTACTCCACCTGCAACTGGGCTGCACCCTCTCAACTTCCTATCTACCTAAGAAAGCCCTGAGACACCCAAACTCATCCAGTATCTCCCACAACCCTTCAAAGTTTGAAAGGGGGATGAAGGGTTTTATTTCATAACCGCAACAGAATTCCTTTGTAACATATGTCTTAAAGTCTCAATGTACTTTTCATCCTTTGGGAGAGAGGAAATGGGCACAGAGGTACAGAAGCTAAGATTAGAGGTGACCTCTGGCAGCTGTGACTCACCTAACAGCCCCAAGAAAAAGCTAAAGGGAAGCTAATGATGTAAACAAGTTTTTAAGTGTTGGACTGCCCTGATTCACTCATGAGGTCAGGTCCTTTGAAGTTGAGTTGGGGAGGGAAACTAAACGCAGTTGGTTTTCTCATGAATTGTACCAGCAAGGTAACGCACAAACTACTTCTGCTAGACTAGCTTACCTACCAGCTTCATAAAAGCAGGTGTGCAGAACTGGCCCTTTATGCAAAGACACATGCATCCGCACTGTGTTTCTACAAGAGCAAAGTGAATACACGTGAATCAGAGCGGGTACTGCTGCAGGAGAGACACAGCAAATCCCCACATGTGGGTACGTCTTCCCAAAATTCTGGGACATATTGCCAAGAGGATGCACAATTTGGGTTGAACAGAAATTGAACTGCACCTTTAAAAACAGAACACGTCTGCCAAGTTGAACAGCAACCCCAGTATTAGTGACACAGCAGCAGGGTTTGATCTTGGGTTCCGAAATCCAGACCCCGAGGCAGACATTTGGAGCTGCATTTCAGGCGTGTGCTTGTTAGCACAGGAGGCTGGGAATCAGCATTTCGCCTGCTGGGGAGGAGGAAAGGGGGGCTGCTGGCTGCAAGGTTAGGTCAGGTACTGCACGGGGCAAGGTGATGGAGGAGAAGAGCCGCGCCTTGCTGTTGGCTCTGCCAGCAGTGCTCTGCCTTCCACTTCCCGCTCCAGCCCTGGAAGCGAGAGGCAGCGATGGAAACCGCCAGGAGAGGTCTCAGGTAATAACAGGCATTAACAAATGCACCAGAACCGCGACGCCAATGCAGTGGGAGAGGCGGCTCTGGGGCCAGAAACCGGAGGGGTTTGTGGCACGGCGCTCACCAGTGGCCCAGCTGGCAGACCGATGAGCGAGCTCCGCGACATCCCGCTCCCCGGTTCCACAAGCGAAGCCTCACAACTTTCTCTGTTTCAGACGTGGGGCCATCTGCTTCCAGCCTTGTGCTAGACCTCACTGAGGGCATCCTAGAGATACCATTTGCAGAAGCCGTGTGTCTTCCGTTTTCCTCTCTGCGATTAAAAAAGCCTTGAAAAGATTTTCAAAGTGTTTGTGCCAAAGAAAAAAAAGTGCAAGAGGCTTATCTGGGGTACTTCCTACTCACAGCAACCTTAAGCTATGCCTTATGCACCCTAACGCATCAATTTGAAAACCGGTCTACGTACCATAAAGGAAATAACACGTCTTTCCTAGAGTCCAAGGGCTCACCAACTAGGAAGTGTCACAGCCAGCCTGCTGGCCTGCCACACCTCAGCCCCTCCACAAGGGCATAAAAATTAAAATAGAACTAAACTGTGAAACACATACAAAATATGAGGCAAATAACTACATTGTAGTCAAAACTTATGGGTCTTGAATTAACAAGTCGGCCCATATCTACGTCTTTGTTCTCCATAAGTTCTCCATAAGTTCTAATAGCACACATTTGGCCAAAAAAAATAAATAAATAAAAACAGGTGATATGAAAGAATTAAACACTGAGTGGGGAATGGGATTTGCTTGTTGAGAGTACATAGTTCCCTGCTTGCCTGGGGACTACAGAATTACTTCATTTTCAAAAGAAAGTGAAAATTCACTTTCCTCTAGAAACCAGAAAGTTAAGTAAAGCACCAAATGGTATGAGAATTACAAATAATTCAGCAGTTGGCAAGACTGGATGGAGCATGACTGATACAGATGGAAGATTTAGTGGCCAAACTCTAACAAGTCTCTGCTGAGTACGTACGGACAGAGATTTTTCAGAAGCTTGCAATTTGGCCACATCTAGGTAGATATGAGCAGAGATGGCAAAAGGTAAATCCCTGACACCAAGGCTACTTCACCTGCCAAATTCCAGTCTCTCCTCCAAACCACACAAATGCTAAATTTTCATCCAAAACAGAAACAGGAACTTTTTTTTTCATATTATTTTTAATGAGTAAGACAACATATGTTTTCCTAATCTCTGGACTTTTTAGCTGAAATTCTCACAAATATTCAGCCCTGGGCTAATACTCAGCACAAACTACTTCAAACCAAATGGATAAAGTTTGGCAAACTGATAAGCAATGGAAAATTACATTGGATAATGAAAAACGCTAGGCACTTTAATGATAAGCAATCGTATCAGCTTTGCATATGACGCGCCTAACTCCAGCTGTCTCTTCAGACCAAATTCAAACAAACAGACAGGTTCAGTTCATCTGAAATCATTTTTTTCAGTCATTTACACCAGATGGGAATGCAACTCACTGTCTATGTTGACTGCATGTGTATAGCATGCCCTGGTATTTTGTAGGAAAGTCAGGTGGAAAGCCTTGTACTTATTCCTGCTGCTGCTGTTCCTGCCTTGTAAACTGTATTTTTGCAGATGAGTGAAACATAATGGGAAAAGTAAAGAAGAGAGGACTGCAGCATCTGGGCAGTACAGTCTCCTGGCTTATTTTGGCTGCTTCTATTTTAGGTCCTCGGCCACGGGAATTTCTTCTCCGCTGACGGAGCGGCAGCAGACTCCCAGGCTCCCTCACCTCATTCTGCCAGCGCCTGCCGAAGCTGCGGCTCGCCTCCCAGGATGCTGTAGAGCAGGGGGCTGAGCAGCAGAGAGAGGAGGAGAGGCGTCATTAGAAAAGCCGGGCCCCTGCCCCCTGCGCACGTCCAGCACCACGCTCCCGCTCGCCCCTCTGCCCCGCGCCCTCCGCCTGCTGCGGTCCCTTTCCCTCCGCCCCCTCGCCGCCCTCTCCCTGTTCACAGTCGCACGCACAAAGCGCCTTCTGCCTATTAAGCACTTCCATTCTGCAAAACCTCACAATTAAGACTAATCCTTATCCTGCAAATAAGCTGAAAAAGAAAGCAGCGCCTCGGAAAGCTTTCTATTTAATGAGCAGCTTTGCCATGGCCCTCGCCATTCCCCGTCTTCTTCGCTCTCTTCTCCAAGCGAGAAGAAGATCTGCCCCCCTGCAGCTCCTTACTGTAAACATTAATTCAGGAGGTCACTTACATATTAATGCTGACCCTGTCTCTGGCACCTTTGCTGATACAGAGCAGTCCCCCAGCAGTCCCATTAGCAGCAAGTGTTTTAAAAGAAGCTGATTCTTAACGTGGGGATGGGTGGTGGAAGCTGACCTCCCTCACTTCTCCCTTCCTCGCCTGCTCTCTGAATGTGACCAGCGCTTGCGAGTACCAGATTACTGGATCACATTACGTGCCCTGGGATGCACTTGTTTGTTTTCCTCCCCACACAAACGCGTGCCTGTGGCCTAGGGAAGCACTGTGTCCACAAAAATAATAGGAAGATTGCAAAGCAGCAAGCGTCTGAGAACTGCCTTTTATTCTTTTTCCCCCACGATAAGTAGACTGCAAGACAAAACACCAGGTAGACCAGTCCCTTACAAGCACATTTGCGTGACACTTAAAACACCCCTGTACGGAGGGGTATCCCAAATTCCAGCGGAATGCAGATCCACACTTCTCCTTGCCATGCCCCCTCCTGCGCACATCCTCATCCCTCACTCGAGGCTGTACTTGCCCGTTTCAGCGCTCTGAGACTGACAAGCGGCCAGCACCAGCCCTGTCCTTCTCCCTGCAACATCCCAGCGAGGCACCCGAGCCCTGACCACAGCAGAGACATTTCCTGAGGAGGAGTTGGAAATGTTAGCAGCCCTCAGTAGCTAACACATCCTGGGCAAACTAATGGGACGTCGTGACAGGGAGGGAAGCTACAAGCTTGGAAAAACAGCGCCCGGGAAGATCCACAGGGGATGCACTTTACCTGCCAGAGCTGAACCTAACCTCCTGCACCATCATTAAAAAGCTGGCAGTTAGAAAAGCAAAGCCTTTTCCTGCTGAGGAAGAGCAGAGGGGAAGCTCACCTGAACATTAGGCCACTCCTCAACTCTGAACTTGCTTTTAAGACTTCAGGAGATTCTCTTTTGTACCTAAGACACAAAATGTCTCGCTGCTGTCCACCTGGTTGCAATTTCACATAAGCATGCACACCCCAGCTCCTGATAAAGTATTCTGGGGCTGCCCTTGGTCTCAACAGGGCTGGCAGATCACTTAGCAAAGCTCCCGCAGGACCGGGATGGGTAGATGCAGCTCCTGGGCCTCAGCACAGAAAATCATGTTGTTTGTGGGTAATTTGTGCCTTCCTTTTACTCTGACCAGGAAACTTAATATTTGCTCTTTTCCCGAAACTCAGACATAAACCCCCTGGATGGAAGCTGTGCGCTTTTGTGCTTGGTACATGGAAAATGTAACGCAACGCAGCTCAGGGTCACAGCAGAACGCGCGGCACTACATAGGCCCATTAAGGACACCTTTGATGTTTTGTTCAGAAAACTTCCCAGGCAAGGAGAATCCTTGCCTGTTCTCACCCAAGCCATGTATTTGTCAAGACAGACTTTTGCTTTAAATTGAAAAGTTTGAATTTACCTGTTAAATACATATACGGCAACGGAATATATACAGGCTCCAGCCCTGCAGCCCCTCTGCCCGGGGCTCCCACACCAGCTTTGCCCCCCAGCCCTCAGCTCCACCACAGGGTTTGTGCTGGGGACCCCACCAAGCTCTATCAATACACTACCCCTTATTACAGTCCCTTCGGCTTTTCCTCAATTAAGACAGCTAATCATGCCTAATTGTTCCCAGTTCTGTGATGATTTAGTGATGTGAATAAATGTCCCCTCAGGACTACGCTGCATCTACTCAAATCATTCATTTGTGATCTACACATAAAGGGCATCCAGGTCCTCTGATATGAAAGGCTGCTGCATACAGCAGATAATGATATTTATCTGGAAAAAGACAGAAGATTTACTTTAACACGTTCACATTTGTTAGTACCATGTACCNCATGCATGACCCAGGATCTCCCTCAGCCCCCACCAACCAGCTGGATGCAGTTGAAACTGTCAATGCTCTCAGAAAAACGATTAGGATCATCTAGCTCCATGTCCCTTGGTATTTGTCACTCAGATACACTCTTGCTTTCACAGATGCACCTGAATTTGGGCAATCTCAGTTCTCACACCACCATCCTGAGCAAACCAAGAGATCTGTCTGGGCAGGGACTCTCCCTAAACAGGGGGTAGACCCAATGCTCCTTTGAGTCTAAGCCAGCATCCCCAAAGCCCAAATTTCTCACACACAAACTGGCTGGCGAGAGCACACTGTAGAGAGGACCTGGCATAAAGCTAGCCCTACTTTAGGCAGCATCTGCAGACACAGGAGCATCTTCCCAGTTAGCATACACCCTGCTGACCTGTGGGCAGCCGCAGTCCACATTTGGTTCCCACAGAGCCCTCTTCTACCTCTGGGACCATCAATCTTCTCTCCACTTTCCAGTCGGTGTGACAATTTTTGAGGAGCTTTACCCCTCTTCTCCATCAAACCAGCCTCTCTAAATAACAAGGCAGCGTCTTTCCAGGGTTGATCAGGCTAGACTTACAGCCTCTGCTGATTCCTGACAACAGGTACAACCTCACTCATCTTCCAGCCTTCATCCTCCTACACAAAGTCACGTGCAATGCTTATACTGTAGCACTGTAGAAAAAAATCAATTTCTCCCCTTAAAAACCAGCATTTATTTTGCTTAGGTGCTCAGAGACATAGTAGGCTGCTTCTACAGAGTAATGAACATTAAGAACTGCTTTCCACCCGTGCCCTTCCTCAGCTACCACCTGCTGCAAAACCCCCTTGCACCAGAGGGATAACAGGCAGGAGCTACGTGCCTCTGAGACATGCAGGAGCCGCTGCCCCGGGGCGGGGGGCATAAGTGTAAGCGGCTTTGTGAGGTTAAAAGAGCAGTAAGAGGGAGAAGTGGTGAGAGGCAACTTCAGCCTCCATGATCAATATTTACTGGAACAATAACGGAGTTCAGAATCTGCAGTGCTGGCATGACAGAGAAGCTGGAGAGAGGAAAATGGCATTTAGAGTCTTCAGAGGGGCATGACAAGCAGCTAATGATTACTGAGGGACTATCAGATTTCTTCATTTATTCTGCAAGAGTGGTATAGTAGTTAAAATGCAGAATAATAAGGCAGGAAGGGGCCTAGCTTCCTCCCTAGTCTGGAAAGGTAAGGGTGTTTGGACCGAACATCGCTTTTTCCATACCCAAGTTTAGGAGGAAGGCATTTCTTGTTAAGGTGAAGAGGAACGTGTCTCGCTATTCCCAGCTCCTCTGCTGAGGTGACATCCTGGGCAGTGCCCTTTGCCCTGTGAGGCCTCTGCAAGTGAGCTCTCAGTCACGTAGTCTCCTAATCAAAGGGGCTTGCTGCCACTCATTTGTCTGCTTTCTCAACGTTTTGGGAGTCTGTTCATCATCAGCTGGGAAGCCTCTGGTGTTGCCCTACAGCAGGGTAAACCTTGTGCTCTTTCGGACTCAGTCTAGGTCTGCCAGCACCTCTGCTGCACTCCATGGCCTTTCCAAAGCACTGCCAGGGGCCTCCAGGCAAAGATGTTTCCTGCAGTGCAGTCCAGACTTCAGCAGTTAAAACAACAACAACAAGCGAGCCAAATCCTCAACAAACAACCCCTTATCTATTATCGGATAACAATGAATTCTCATTCTGCTCCTGAAATACAGGGATAGGTTCCAGGGTGTAAATAACAAAACAGAGAGCCTAGCCAAAGTCGCCAGGTGGGGAGAATGCAGAGAGACAGGAGAGACAAAATTCATAGGGCTGATCCATTAGGAGAAAGCCAGTTCCTCACAGCAAACCACGGTCCCCCGCATCAGAACACAGACTTGACGTTTCCGCATTTGTGGGATAACCTCAAGAAGTGTCCATGGTATTGCACCCTTAAAAACAAAATGAACACATTAAGGATCTTTGCAAGGTCCTCTGACTTACTCATCTCCTTCCTCCCACATACATTACACTGCTATTAGTACTGCTCAATGAAGAACATGAAACAAATTGAGCCTCCAGCCACTTCCACTAGATAAGGGTGGTTAACCAATATCTTCTAAGTCCCCCCACACACACATCTTTTGTGATGAAAATGAAATTCTTGGAACTAATCTGGGAGCCAGTGCCTCACAGGGATCACATTTTCACTCTCCTATCTGTAGGACCTCCAGCTGGGGCCATCCATTGCTTCAGGCAGTGGAGCAATCCTGGGAAAGAAGCAGGGCACGTAAAAATGTTGTGAAGGGTGTTTGGAAAGGGGAAAGTCAAAAGTCTTCAGAGGCCTGTCCACTTATTACAAGAAAGTTAAAAACCTCTGCCTTCTTTCCATAACCAGAGTGGGTAATAGGAAAAGACAAGCGATGTTGTCCCCAGCTCCCATTCCTGTCATGGGCCACCTGAGCTCACAGTGGAGCAAAGCTGAACAGCATACTGCTTTGGAGGCAGATGGGGAATAAAAATCAGATGCTTGTCATCCAGGGCACACCTTTTCAGAGCGGTGCTCCAGAAAGAAAAACACTTTGTCTAGGATGATCCAAGAAAGACTCTGCCACATGGGAGAGAGAACTGAGAGCCACTAGTGGGAAAGATACAGTACTAAGAAGGAAAAACAATCACAACGGAAGAGATCGAGGCCAGAAAGGCTCTCGCACTAATCCCCCTTTGTTCCCCTGTGTTCCCTGTCTTATTGCTGGAGATCAAATCCCAGCACAGTGGCAAAAAAATTGCTTAAATTGCAGATATAGAAGAGAGCACACAGGCTAGCATCTTGAGCAACTTTGGCAGCACGTAATTCCCCTGCAGCTACAACCCCCCCAACACCCCCCCTCCCAAACACACACCACGTCCTCCCTTGCTGCACAAAAAAAGCCAAAGTATGTGTGTAGCTCCCCTTTCCCTGCCAGGAGCTGCAGTTCTTCTGGTCTGAGGACCCCACGTTTACCCCCTCCTTGTATTCTCCTTCACTCCTCTCTCATTGCATTTTCTCTTATCATCTTCGCTCTTTTCCCCGTATGCATCTCCTTTCACCTGACTTCCAGTTCTCTTCTCTCCATCCAAGCTCCCTCTGCCAGTATCTTTCCCTGCTTCCCACAGGATCTGGTGTGTGTGGCTGGCCACCACCGCTCTGACCACAAAAGACTGGATAGAGTGGAGAAATAACCAAGGTAAGAGCGCTGCTTTGCCCGGCTGAACCACTGGAATGGTGTGGAAAACCAGCACTGATCAGCTGTGCTGCCAGGTGCAGGGCTTAGGACCTGGGATGCAGGAGTTCCAGCTTGGTCACTGATTCGGAACAACCCTGAGTCGATTCATTGGCTTTTGCCTCAGTTTCCCCATTTGCAAAAAGAAGGGATTAACTAATCCTAGCTACACTAGTGACAAGAAAGGAGATAGAAGAGAGGGGAGATATCTGCAGGACTGGATAAAAGGAAGGGTAATGGGAAACAGCAAGAGGTCAGCAGTTGTCTGGGGAATGACAGGTAGACAGATAGGAGTAAGGCAAGATGCCTGGACCTGGAGTAATTGAAGTTACCGTGAAGACGACACAACGTAAGTCATCCTGCAACTGTAAACAGCCACAACGCTTCTTGCCCTGCTTTGTGTTGCTGCTCTAGCTAGTTCAGTCTCAGTATTCAAGCTAATTTCTGTACTACATTTGTTGCCACTCCCTTTCAAGGGACTGGCACAGAGGAAGGGAAAATTTGAACCTATTAGCATCCATTCTGCAAAAGACCCAGCAGGGTCTTGTGAGCATTACCGTTGCTGAAGGGGACACAGACCCAACTAATTCACAATCCCAGTCCCTCCCAGAGCTCAGCTAACCTCTAACACAGCAACTTCCCAGAGTTTGTCCGCTGAGCTCACCAAGAAGGTCACTGCCTGTGTCCTTCCAGCTGTACCTCATGCACCCCACAGCCCACTGGCACGCTGCTCTCTTCCGTGCACAAGCTGCTGTGTAAGAGTCAGCAAGCAAAGGCGGCTGTGGATTCCCAGAGGGCAGGTGGTAATACCATGCTGAAGATAGTAGGAGGGGGAACTTATATCCAAGTCAATTAGGATTAATGCAATGTGGGAAAGTATTAGTTCTGGAGCTGTAGGTTTCTCCATTAGATTGAAAGCAGATTGGGAAGGGGGGAGGAAAGGGAATACAGGCTAGCAAAGCCAGAGTCTTGGCTCCCCACCCCTTTTCCTTCTTTCTCTGTTTTTTTGGGAAGTGATGAGGTGTGGATCTAAAACATTACACCCTGGAGATTGTCAGTGGCTCCAAACCCCATTAAGGCAGCAGTTTTCTTGCTCTCCTTTCCATCTCCTTTGCTCAATGCCGTTATGCTCTGATGGTGGCTTGGCCTGTTAGCAATGGAAAACTAAAGACTTTCTCCAAACTGAAACATCACAGCATCAAAAGATTTGCATTCAACTTCTTTCGGCTGGAGAGCTCACTTTAATGCTGTGGATGACAAAAGCAACAGTAAGGTTAAGTGCTAGGTGAGAAAGGCAAGCAAGCAGCTGGGAGAGGAGAGGCGAGTAACCTGAGCAGCAGAGAAACAAACAAGGAAGAGCACTCAGGGGCTAGAGGTAACATGGGCAGAGGCAACACGAGCATTGTCTTAGCTCCTCTCCCCCCATTTTTCCAGGTCAAAGAGACTGGACTGGGAGATATTTTAGGGAAGGAATTGCAAGAGGAAGGTACCTTCCCCTTCTGAGGGCACCTGCAAGACAGAAGGCACCTCCAATCCCTTTGCAGCGATCATCATCTTCCCTCCTTCATCTGCTGTAGACATCCAGACTGCAAGCTCTTTAGGACACAGATTGCCCCCGGATGAGCACCTGTGCAGTGGGGATGTGCTCTCAGGTGCATCTCTACTGCATTATCACCAACTTCCAGGGTCTGCAAAGTGCAGTAGAGGCAAAGGAACCGGAGGCCACAACCATGCCATCAGCTTCTGTTCGAACAAGTGAAATCTGAACGATAGAGCTGGGCAAACTCTTTCCATAGCTGAGAGGTGGAGGGGCTCTGCTTTTCCTTTCAGTGCTGATCCCTGGGGGTACAGCAGCAGGTACATCTTCCCCCTCTCTGTGCCTGCGTGTGCACATGTACTAAGAGCTCCCCAAATCCATCATGCCTCCCTGAGGCGGTGTCCCCGCTAGGTCAGCGCACCGTGGCACTGCGACGCAGCACGGCAGTATGAAGTAGGTACAACTGAGTGCTCAGCCTGTAGGAGAGAAGGACCTGTCAATATCATTTGCCTGTACAGTGCCATACATGCCGGAGGTGCTTTATAAATAAGTCAATAAATAAACAGCATCTAATTACTAAGTGGAATGAATCATGAACCCTCTTTCCTCTTTCTAAAAAAGAGTAAATAAGGGTCAGAAATATAAATTATACATAACTCAAAATCCACCAGGAAGCTGCGTTTTGACAATCTGATGACGCAGAGGAGGTCTCAAAGCATCCCTCTCCCACTGAATAGCAATGGATGGCATTGCACATTGAGGATGCCTGCAAATTCATCATTTTAAAAATCCAGTTACATTTGCAGTAGTCATATTAATTGCTAAAGCAACCAATTATGCACACATGCACCCCACACCACCCCCCTCCTTACTCTAGCCTTGAACTGCTTCAGTTGGGAATTCCCTCAGACCCTTATCCTGCACTATTTAACTTTAAAGAGATGGGTAGTCCTAGGTAAGTACATGGGACAATTCAGCTCCTTAAACCAGGCAGATGCTTACTTGATTCCCTGGGACCGGGGCCTCAAGCAGAAACAAAATATCTGTAGCTGTGTGTGGCTTCCTAAGCACCAAGAAGCACAGCGTGCTACAGGTAAAAGGGCAGCCCCATCTTCTGAAGCAAGGGCTGAGTCCCCAAGCAAAAACTGGGATGTCATGGGCCCTAAATCCTTAACTAACAGTGCTAGTTCAGCTTGGCACTAAAGAGGGCAAGGTAGCGGATGGAAAGATGCAATAGGTTCAGAAAATTTCCTGTCTTTTTTATTGTTATTATTTTAACAGAAAAAAAAAGTGTTGTGGTTTGAAATCCATTACTCCCCCGCAGTGTCTGCAACACTAATATAGCAGCCCCAGCTGTTACCTTATTGCTTATATAGAAACTACAGGTGCGCCTGAACATAAACAGAACAGCAAAAGGATGGAAAACTAAACAGCGACATGGAAAAGAGTAGGACAAGCAGCCTGCTCTTACAGCACTCAGGGACTTGTGACATTTTGCAGCTCTTGGCCCTGGCTGTCAGCTGCCACAGCGCTGCCCTGCCTTGCGGCTCTGGAATTTGCCATTTATTTTTGCCCTAAGAAGCATCAAATGAGCTCAAAAGAGCCTCCTTGAGGAAGCCGTACTTACTACTGTGAAAAATATCATGAAGTTCAGACTGCTCCTGTAAGAGACTGGCCTCTAAATCAAGACAAGACCGTCAGAGAGGTGTCAACAAGGGAAGTGAAGAAGATTAAAGGAAACAACTGCGTGGCCAGCTATAAAGCTTAAGTATGACCATGCTTGTGCAGGAATCCTGAAGCAGGTTTCACCAGAGTGAAAAGCAGGAGTGCTGTGCCTAGCTTTAAGGTGCACACCCTGCAAAACGCACGTTATAAACCTTCCCACCGAGAACATCAGCCAGGAAAAATACAGGAGATTTACAAAGTACTTTCAGTTTGTAAAATGTAAGACACCAGTAGCAGATAAAGGAGTCTTAAAGATGTGTATAACTTTCTGGTACTTCACAAAATCACAGAGGCCACAAATGCATGAATATATTCAGATTTCTAACAGTAGACCAGATAGCGTGCCTTACACAAAAGAAAATAGCACTGTCTCTTCTCATACTATTATTTATGTACATGTTTATGCAGTTAAACAGCGAAATCTTTCCTTTAAGGAAAATGACACACTGAGGATGTTTACTCTGTTATTACTTTAAGTGCATTTCTATTTGATTTCATTATTCAATATGTATTTACTTTTTCCAGTTACACTTGGGAGACAGGCACAACGTCCACACACATTTGTCCTTAAGCACTGTGACAACAAGCATCGGAGTTGTTGAAATATCCATTTCAAAACCTGCCCTAGTGCAATCAATCAAACCCTCCACTGCAACACAGGGAAAATAAGCAAGGCTATGGGACTGCAAGCCCTGGTTGGGTGGATGAAGCACAGCACGTGGAAGGCTAACGGGAGGGAATGGAGAAAGGGGGACACCACAAACAGATTACTTTAATAGCTCAAATAGCTTAAAACGAGTCTTGGAAGAGATTAAAGAATAAAACAATACATATAAATTGCAGGGAAGCAAAACCAGAAACTCAACCATCTTGGCAGCCATAAGAACACATCAGCCACGTAGCATTAAAGCCTTGAGCGCCACACTTATGAGGAAAGATAGAGACAGTAGAAAAACAGTGCTACGTTATTTCAAAGGCGAAGTCCTTCCAACCCAGAGAAGCTGGTATGCTCAGCCCCTCTACCACATACATGCCTGCATTAAGTCCTAAGATCGCCACCAGGCAACAAGATGGCGCCCAGAGGCAGCCCCTCCTCTCGCAATGCACTCGTTCCCAGCGCAGGTTTCCAAACTCTGCAGAGCTCATCGTGCACAGTGGCCGATTCCTCACCAGACAGGAGAGGTGCTCCAAAACTTTTGCTTTCAGCCCTTTACTTCTCCAGTAAGGCCTCTCCAGGGAGCACCCTGTCCTGTCTTTCACAGGACCCTAGTTCAGAGGTGTTTGTGCGTATATGCATATCCACAAGAGTGCAAGGCATCCTTTTGTGCATATACTGTCACCAAGTGCATTCTTTATGTGTGTATATATTCATAGTTAGCCAGAAACAGATCCCAAATCCCCCCAAGCAAGACTCAGCGAGAGCATATGTTCAGGAGCACACTGACAATTGAATGAGAATTTTTTGTCATCTCAGTACAACAGAAGCAACTGAAAACTATTTGCCTGCTTCAAGAAACTGAAAACTAGCACCACCAAAACTACATAAAACTTTATCACTGAAATTCTGACAAAACTTCCCATTACAGTAGCACTGTGCATGTGTATTTTATATACACGCTTCTTTACTTCAAGCATGAAAAATGTCAGCCCAGAGGGAACTGTCTGAGAAAGTTACAAGCAAGCATTGAGCTCAGTACTCGTTTGCTTACTGTGTTCAGATTTTTTAATATTTTTTTGATGGAAGTTGCAGCTTTTTGCTTTCATTTAGAAAGAAAATGGGAAGTAGATATATTTGACACATCATTGCTTGCTTGAGTTTTCAAGGGAAACTGAAACAATACCTTAAAGAGACAAACTGTCCTGTTCTACCCCCTCCTTGCTTAACCACCCCAATTCTTTCACCAATTCCTTTCCCGCTTTCATGTCTAAGCTTATTGCCTGTGCTTCTGGAATTTCTTCTCCCTCTGGTCCATCCCAGACCTCCCTGGCTACACTTTGCAGTTCTTGAGCTCACAAAAAAGAATTCCCCCAGAGCATGACTTTCCTTAAGAAATTGTCACAAAAAGAAAGAGGCTAAAAGGAGTAGCTGGAGAATGGTGTTCACTGGGCAGAATGTGTTTTGGATCTCAGAGATAAAGGGGATCACAGTTCCTTCAGAACAGAAAGACAAGAGCCAGAAAGCTAGTGGGACCATCATAGACCTAGCTACAGCATTGCCAACCAGACCCTGGCAATATGAATGCAGCCTGAAAGCAAGGTATGTTACCACCGCATTTAGAAATTGGCTTAAAAGTGAACTTATTGTACATTTATTTCACATAGAATGGAAATTATGTGATTCCATAGCCTTCTAAAGGCATTTTCTATATTGCAAAAATTAGAACAAGCACAGGAGATGAGAAATCCATGAAAAGCATCCAATTCCATCTTGCCCTCCTGCCTTTTCTCTTTTCCTCTTTTTCCAGACAAGCTAGTTGTTAGATTCTTGCCCTGGCACTCTCACCCAGAAGGGATCCAGACAGCTGGGTGAGCCAGTCAATCTGAACACTTCCTTAAGGGGATACAGTAATGAAACTTCAATCTTGCTCTTGCTGTGCCCTACAGCCCCCATACATTAGTATAGAAAACAGGTTTACAAAGCCAAAGACAGGAGTCTGTCAATATCATTAAACCAGCTGTTATTTCTCCAATGAGTGCCAGAAGAGGATAGAAAGAAGGGTGGGCAAAGAAGAGCCAATTTGTTTTACAACTGTCATACAAATCCCTCTGTCTCAGGCCTGCATGTGTCTGTTCGTTTCCTTTTTTCATTTTTATCCCTGCCTTCCTCCCATTTTTCTCCTCATGCATGTCACAGACAGATCTGGGTTTTATCCTGCTTTGTTATAGCATCAAAGATAGACATGAGGAGTCCTATTTTGCAGAGGACAACATGTCCTCTCTGACTCATACACAACTGTCCTCCAAGACTCCTTGGTCCCCACTCTGATCCCCTGGCTCCACTTCGGGATTTTCTCCTGTCTCCTTAAATGCTGCAGACCAGTTTGCAAAGTCATAGGCGCAGCTGCCCTGCAAGCGGGATGCTGGCTGAGGTGGAATTCAGCCTGAGATTGAATCTCCCACGGCTTAGTGCTGCGTGGTCTAACTTCTCCCTGTGGTTAATGGAGACTCAGTCCTCACGGTCAGCAGAGTCAAAAGGTTAATTCAGTTTATCGGGAGACACCTGCTCTAGGATGAGTTGAATTAGTTCCTAGGCTCAATTGACTGCACTGAATCTCTACCAGCTCTACTAGGTGTCTAGACACCAACTCACATGCAGATATCTATAGAAAGACCCCTAAATTCAGACGTTTTAATCTGAAGTTCACCTTACTCTATGAGTTGAGGAAATCTGTGTATTTTCCAGCTTCCCTGCGACCATAATTAGGAGACTTATATCCTTATGCCTCACTCCTCTCTTTTTATGAAGCTTTTATGAAGAGCTTTCACGTACTGCGTGCACTGAGAAATAGCCAACACCGCAGAAGAACTCGGCAGTATTTGTGTATGGCTGATTGTGCGTTACCGCAGAAGCCGATGCAGCACACCGAGAAGGGGCTAGTTGCCAAATCACGATACCAGGCAAAAAAGGTCTCCACCTTGCAGAGCACCCAGGACATGCTCTCATAGGACAAATGCAGTTTGGTACAAATGCCATTGCCAGCACCACCTGAGCTAGCTGGGATGTGCAAGAAGTATCACAGAGTTAGCACAGACCTATGCCCAAGCTAACCAGCCCTGCTGAGAAGAACGGTTTATCAGCTTGGGTATAGTGCTTTACTACCACAGAACTATCTGGCTTCTAAAACTGAGTGGAGCCTTCCTGCATGGTGCCATCTCTGTGTCCTGTTGACCTACTGTGAGACATAGCCATGCTTATAAAATGCTGGTTGAGAAGGCTCACAGGTTTTGGAGTTCCTTCTTCAGTGTTTGCATATGGCTTTGACGGTCTTGTGTTCCTGGCTTTTTCAGCTCAGCTGAGCTGGTTAAAGCAGGCTGTGGACCATGCTCAAATAATATCCTGGAAATTTTGGAAATACTAAGAATAAACTACTAATTCAGATCTTGAATCACAAGGAACAGGCTTTCTAGGACTCCTACCTGAGAGCCCAGGTAGAACAACAAAGCTCAAAGGCACATTAAAATGAAACAACATATAACACTTACCTCTTTTCTTCTCTAAAGTACTTCACAAGCTTTTATTAAATTAAGTCTCATCACACCCTTGGGATGTAGGTGCAGTAAATACCTTCATGAGAGGTAGGTGAGTAAGGCACAGAAAACCCTCCACAAATACGCTTCTGACTGTATGAATTGATTCATTTCAGTTGCACCCTTGTGCTGTCATTTCCCACAGAGTTTCAAGCAATCAAATTTTACTGCCACAGAGGGTTTGCAGGAAATGAACTGCAAAGATGTACACAAGAGAATTTGCTTATGAAAGGCACGTGAGCACATCCCATCAAAGAACAAGAACAGCAGCTCTGCAAGACCAGGCCTCTCTGTATTTGGGGCAATAATCTAAATGTTAAGCTAGGCATTGTCAGCATGAGCCTGACTTATACATTTTTAATCTATTTATTTATTTTAATTAAACAGCTAAATTGAGGGATGGAACTCTAGCAAGTAGCTCTGCTTCCAGGTTGTAAGTCAGTTTGCTTTCTACCACACAAGCAATCCCATTCCGTGTATATGATGACCAGTGTCTCGAGGACACAGAAAACAGCAGACTTGACAGTCACAGATCAGACAAAAGGATGCTTGCAACTCACTAATCAGTGTTTCTGCTTGGTGTCTACCTAAGAAAATTCATTTCCTAGCAGGAACTGTCAGAGGCAGAAAGAGATACCTTACCACCTAATTGTAACTCCAAATGTCTCAATGCACAAATGTACAAAGCAAACGTACCCACAAAAAGCCAGTTGGAAGAAATATGTTCCTCCAAAGAACTGAAATATTACAGGTCTTTAAAAAGAAGAAAAAAAGCAAAAGCAATCAAAACCTCAAACTCTACAACAATAGGAGCAGCCCTAACTTGTACCTGGGGCAAATCAAGATCTAAATGGATTTCCCTCCTCTGTACATCTAAGGAACTCGGAAAGAAGATCTCAGAAGTAAACTTACAGCACAAGAGTTGTTTGCAGAAATGATTTAATTTTGAATCATTTGACTTAAATAATTGCCAAGCAGCAAATACATTTGAAAAATTCAAAATCCTCTTGGAGTTGTTTTGCAAACAGGAGTGACATTTCTTAAATTGATTGTATAACCCAAATGATTCTATTAGCTCTAATTGTCAGCTTTACTTTACAGACAGGAAAACTGAGGCAGGGAGGAGCTAACAGCAGTATCCACGTGAACCCCCAAGTAATTTTTCTAGATTTTGCTTTAGATTTGAGGCATTTTTGCCTCCCTTCCAACCTCTCATACTCTATGCATCCTGAGATCTAATACTGGGGCACGACTTCACAGGTACGACCACATCAAAGTGCCTGTTAACTTGGAAGACCTCGTGGTCTGTGATGGGTTAAAGGAAGCAAGTTCTGAAACACATCTGGTCATTTTCAACATAAAAAACCTTTGATCAAGTTTGCATTTGGAATTTATATTCATGGCTGCACAGTTGTCCTCTTTCTGCTGTTTGTAGTGAAATCATTATGTTTTTAACGGTGAGCATAGGAAAAAAAGGCGATTAACGAATTTATCTTTTTTTTCTCTGAAGATTTATTCTTCAGTGAAATTTGGAGACTGATTCAGATGTGTTCCACAGAAAATATTGGTATTTAAATTGAAAAAAAAATCAAACACCTAGAAGCATTCAATCATATTCCAACTTACACAATCTACTGCAGCATCACTATATACAATACTACTTCCATTCTTCACTTCCGACAGTAATATTTGAGGAGACTATTTTTGCTGTAAAGCAAAATCTGGAAAAAAAAGGTTTNAACCCAAACCCCAAATCTTTGTTAACGGTGCCAAGAACAAAGCCCACTCTTTACTAACTCCAGACAATGTCTTTTGTAAAGATGCAGCCATCAGCAAATTCAGAGGGTGTTTCCCCTGGGAGTTTGGATCAGGTAAGTTATGTCTCTCTCAGTCTCAGGGCTCCAGCTTACTATTTTAACAAACCTATTTCCATTGGCACGTCTCCTTATTTACTAAAAAAGATTAAAAGACCTTCGAAGCAAATAGGAAAAGGGTGCAATTCTTAAGAACACTGCAAGGTTACAGGGGACTGTCTGCTAATAATGTGTGTTATTAGCAGCGGGGGCACTGCTTCACGGCTGCAGCTTTTTCAAAAGGGTCTGTTAAAAGTATTTCAGGAGGAGAGACATGTGAGTGAAATCTTTAAATGTGTCAACAGGGAGGCCAGACACTGAACCTCTGCCCACTCCAGAGCTGACACCATCCTTCAAAGCAGAGGAGATTGACCTTTGCAGTTGAGAATCACCGAGTGGCAGCAGGGGGGGGGTCCTGCATTTGTTTCTAAGACTTTCTTTGCTGTTCTCTCTCTCTCGTGATAGAGAAACAGACAGCGGTCATTTGAAGCCATGGTGTGGTAGAAAAAAAATTATAGATCTTTTTCCCTGTAAACTGGGTTGGAGAAAGAGGGTGGCAAGTCATTGATTAACAAAGTTGTCAAATCAGGTCGTAATGAAGCCAAAGAAGAGCTCAGAAGAGAAGTGTAGCTTATTCTCCTCTCCTTCTTTACAAGGAGTGCAAGGAGATGTGGTTAGCCTGCTCAAGTGCAAAGCAATAGGTTCTGGTAAGACCTTCAGCAGGTATTTGAACAGACACTGCATTGCATACCTCCTCTTCCTCCCTCAAGGCACATTAACCGTAAGCTTCATGTCCTGCTCCACTTTCTGAATCACTCGCTGCCACCAAGGCATGGAAAATCACAACAGTACAACTTCTTCCCTTCTGCTCCTGGCCAGTCTTCTCATGGGAAAACATAAAAACCAGCTCGTGAAGGAAAAAAGAGCAGTATTCACGATGCAGTGACAAGACCTGCTAGCAGAGAAATGACAAAAGCCAGGACACTTCAAACAACAGAGCTAAGCCTGAGACCATCCTGCACAGCCCAGCAATGAGCCCAAACATCCAGGCACTGCCCTTCCTAGGAAGCGAGCACTGGTCTCTTATGACTTCTTCCTAAAGCAGATCCCTTGTGTGTGCAGGGTGGGCCAGAGAAGTCTTTCACTCATAACGCCTGCACCAGCACCACATGATCACATGTTGAGCTTGAAGAGTGCGAGTATCCCAGATGGGGCTACCTGCTCTTCACAGCTAAAGCATGGCCTCAGCTGCTTTGCTGCTGGACCAAAACCTCAAAGTGGGAAGAAAAGCCCCCAAACTCAGGCCTTCAGCATGCACCAAAGCAGGGGGAGAAGCCTGCACAGATAGAGGACAATATGAAATTAAGGCAATCACTGTCACCACATGACCTTGGACATGTTGCATCACCTCTTTGTATTTTGTTCTTCCTTCCTCTTCCCCTCTAAACATGCACCCATATCCACTTCTATACAATTCAGATGATAGTACCTATGGTGTAATGATTGTGCAAGGATTAATTGCTGATTGCTAAGTGTACAGCAATCCTCAGGTGGAAAAAAAAAACACTGCAGGAGATAGGCTGGCTGGCCAGCCTACCTAGGCAAGCATCATGCTATGGTTATGGAGAAAAACACCACCAAGGAAGGCAGAGGAGGCATCCACGCCAAGCTCGCAGTGAATACCTGCTGAAGAGGAGCCCATACCACTCAGGCCAGCTTTGACAAATGCGCTGTGATTCCCTGATCCTAGTGAGCTCTGAGAAGAAACCAACCAGCACCCGCAACCTGAGCAGACAGCAGAACAGAAGGCCAGCTAACAAGCAGAATCAGCTGATAATAGCATAGATAAAACACCTACAGGTGAACCATGTGGCACAGGACTCCAGGTGTGTTCAATAAAACCGGCAGGGAAAAGCCTTTTTTTTTTAATGCTATATTTAACATTTTGAAATCTCTCCTAAAAGATCATACTGAAAGAAAAACTTATTTAGGACAATTTAAGTGTTCCATCTTTATAAATAAATTCTAAGTTAAATTTCTGAGTAATAAAGTATTGTTTTAACAAAAACATAATCAAGCAATCAAAAAACCCTCTATTTAGAGAATAGCAACAGTTTCTTCTTTTTTCCCTATCTGATTTTTGTCAGCATCAGCCTGACTTTAAAAAAATCATTGATTTTGCTGATACAATGTCTCCCAACGTGAACATTTTCTATCGACTTTTTCTAATCATCACTTCTTGTTTAGAACTGTGGGATTGAATTTTTGCTGCTTTAAGACTGTTCTCCCTCTCTCTGAAGATGGCAAATTCCCTTCTACATATTCAGAGTATGCTGAGAGCACCTTAGTGTTAGGTTTAAGTCCAGCACACTCTCTGTGCTGCTAACCTTAGGAAAAGATACAGCTCGCATCTCTTTGTGGTGGGAACATGCACATACTGCATGATGCCCTCTGAACGATTTGGTCATTATTTTACAAATCTTGGCCAAAGCATCCTCCCTTCTCACAGCACCATTCAGCTTGCTCTGCGCTAGAAAGCTGCTGCCATCCTTCTGTCCTAGCGAGGGCAGTTTATCATCAGTGTTGTTTCAACATATGATTTTTGAGATGATTTATGTAGAAAAAAATGCTATAGAAATGAGAATCCCATGATTATTCCAATGTTTTGTATTACTACATATTAATCACTCTCCTCTCCAGAGATGCCATTGCTGATTTGCAAGACTTGATTTTCTTTTCTTTAAAGGTATCTCCACACCATCTTAAAGAGCTGAGCAGGCTTGGAAAGATAAGTGCCTCTAAAGACACTTAATGCTCAATTCTGAGTGTGTATAGATGCTAACAAACTCTAAGCCCTGCAAAGGACTGAGAGGCTCAGTTCCATTCACTATGTATATATTTACCCTTATTCAGAGCACTACAGAGCTACTGTCCTTCCAAGAGAGAGATAATAAGGAGGAAGGTTTTCTGTGACAGCGCTCTGGCACATTCATCCAGCAGTTTAGCAGAACAATGCAGAGATGGAGTCTGCAGCTAAACAAAACAGAGCCATCATTTAAAAGCCCTAATGTTAATACTTCTTCTGCAAACCCCATCACAATGAAGCAAGGGGATAATAATGAGAAGAGGGAATAGGATACCGTGAGGGCCAGAGTATTCGCCGAGACTTTCAAACAGTAGCCACAGTACTAGCAGACAATCATAGGAGCGTTAATTTGGGGTATTCCCTCGCAGTGAAGGCAGACAATACAACACAGACCTCAAGGAATGGCCATGCAAATCTCCCAGATAGATGCCAGAGGCATTGGACTCCTCGCTGGCCATCTTCAGTTTGTCATTACAAAATTGGTGGGGTGCTCCTGGCTATGCTGCGGTCACAGCTCCGCACGCACGGGCACACTCATAGCGTGACCTGTGGCAATGCAGCCTCCAGAGAGGGAGCCGACGAATGCAGCAGCAGAGCCACTCTCCCTCTGGCCTGAAGTAAAAGAGGAAGACTGCTGGTACATTGACGGAGTCGCTAATAAATGCGGGTGCGTGTGGGGAGCCTTGTTTTTAATCTAGCTAAGATGCCACATTACTCGAGAGCCCATGCTGCTCTGCTCTCGCTGTTGTTTGTTGCCCATACTAACACCATGCTAATTAACCCTAGCGCCGCTTAAGGCATAGCCTTCCCCTAAGTGGGGAGAGGAAAGAAAACAGAACTGAGGATTAGTAAGGCTGCCGTTTGAAGAGATGAGCAGTTTGCAATAGCCAAGCTAAAATGAAAGGAAATGCCGAATGTACTTCAGGCTAGTGCAGTCAAAGAGCTGAAGCTGCTCGCATCAGCTATGACTTAAGATGCATTATGTATAATGTTTTGCAAAGATCCCCTACTATGTTCCCCGATTGGATTCGACAAGAAAGCCAGTAATGCCAGGACTGCGCCATGTGGGACACCAGGTTCGATTCTGGCAGCTGGTAGATGTCTGAGGTGTCTGGAAAAAACGGTTAACTTTTTATTAAGCTCGGCTCTATTAAATTCTGTCCCCCTACCCCAAATGCCCAGGATAAGGTCCTGGTCTTCCCACTTCATACTCCCCCCAGTTTGTTCTCTCTTTTTTTTTTTTTTTTTGGCACTCACAGCCCCGCACATGCTCGCAATTGCTGGGACCGTTCCAACCCAATCCATTTCTATAGGCAGGGACCCAATAAAGCCTCTGTGGAAATACTTAAGTGTATTGGCCGTAAATCAGCGCAACCCCTCAGCTGACCACTTCCACAGAGAATGAGCAGGTAGCAGCAGCAGTAAATGCTTCCCAGACTGACAGCGGGCTCCTGCTCACAGAGACACCTCCTTCCTCTCCCTCCCATCTCCCTTCAGCACAACACCACACTACGATCAGGACGCAGACCCAAATGCATTAACTGGAGCCCCTGCGGGGCTGCTACCTGACACCCAGGTAAATCGACTGCTGTGAGTGTTTCCAGGATTACAGGGCAGAAGACAACTTGAAAAGGACCATCACAAAGCAATGTTTACGTTATGAACTCAATGTTCCCACCTTCTTAAGGCTCCCTACCATCTCCCTGTTTGTAAGCAACTGGAATTTGGGTTCCTTTGAACTGAGCTAACAGAACTCGTACATAATCTTACAGGCAGCAGAATACATAACAAATACCATCAACAACAACAGTAGAACAAGCAAAGGAAACAATTGAATTAATGGCTGGTATTTCTGCGTGTCTGTAATCTTCCTCAGTTCTTCCCTATGGAGATCTCTGAAGGGAGCTGCCAGAGCCCTGACTGCAAAGGAGAAGTCACACGGATGAGGAGTCACTTCAAAATGACACAAACCTGCTTTATCTGCCAGTCAAGATGGGGGATGAACAGTCATTTAGCAACAATGTCACTGAAATTATATTGCTTTGCTTTTGAAGTACACAAATATTTGACTCTCTTCCTCAACTTTTTGCTTCATCCCTTGTTTTAAAACAGAATCTCACATTTTAAAATAGATTCATGCTCCCCCCCCCCAGTCACATTCATTTGGTTTGAAATAAATATCTGACTGTATCTGTAAGAGAACTGGCATATATCTTGCCTCTAAGACAAAAGCAGAGGAAGATGCAGAGTATATTGGTACTGGGGAATATGGCAGGCTTCTGTCCCCATTCAAACACTGGAGTTTTTCTTTTAAAATCTGACGAGACTACTTCAGGGAAAGGGCTGCAAGTCCCAGGCTCTCCTCACCGGCCATATGCCGAAAGTACCGAGCAGCGAGTCAGCTCTACCCGACCCCGAGGCAGGTACCCAGAACTTTGTGTGCAGGTCTGCACGTCCGGAACACAAGAGCTGTTCACAACAGGAGCTCTGCTGCTGTAGAGGTCCCAGTGCCTGGGTTAGAGAGCCTGCTTGGAGAGGAGAATTGCACTTACAGAAGCCACATTAACAGTCAGTTGATTAGCAGCTGCAGACAGACCTTGGCAAAAGGAGGACTGAAAAGTCCTCAGAAACTTGTCCCAAATGTTTTTATTTATTTATTTTTAAGAATCTTGTCCAAGTTTCATACAGAAAGCACTGCGGGATATGCATGTCCAGTCTAGACTGCAGGGAGAGATGAGCTTTACACAATGTGTTTACACAGTGCTCACTGCTTTACATCTGGGAGGTTGACTAAATACAAAATAACTCTCTTTTGTGTCCAAGTCTAGGTGGAAGATAATAGCCTATTGCTCTGAATCGAAACAGTTGCTACTTTAGCTCAGGTGCTATAAACAAATTATTTTGCTACTGAGAGTTGTACGCAACTTGTGTCCCCAAATTGGTGATGGGGAACGCATCATTATGCAGGTCGTTTTTATACCAAAACAAATCCCGACTACTGCCTGTTATGTCCTAAGGGACATCATAACGTTCTCATGCTCCAGAAGCAAAACCTCACATCTGTGTAAAGGATTTTTAAACATTAACCCAGGATTGTGAGGGCTTCAGAAAAAAAATGGATGCTAGATGGTATCCATGGTCACACTAACTACGAAGCAGGGTTTAATCACTTAGTGTTTGCCCTTAGGGTACACAACTGTTTAATGCTTCAGAGAAAAAACAAACAGACACAAACACAGTCCTAACAAATTGGCTAAACCTGACAATTTCTGCTTTGTGGGAATCTCTACTTTAGGATTTTTACAGCTGAAATGTGCACTTCTGAGCAGCTCACCCAGTGAGTGGGTTTCTGACAGACCTGTGCATGGTGGTGGATCATAAGTTTGCTGAAACCAGTCAGTTTCTGCAAAGTGTTCTGATTTCAACAAAATGATATTTGCTAATGAGAACCTGTTTCAGTGGAAAACTCCCAACTGCTTTTCTCTTTGGCAGAAAATTGGGAAAAAAAGAAGAAAAATACACTAATACTCTTGGATACAACAAGATGCTTCCAGCTAAGGAAAAAAAAAAATCAAATATTTGTTCTTTTAACAGTGGAGACTTGGAGGAGAGAGGAAGAAGGTAATTTCACATGTTCCTGTGAACAAGCTGCTGCAAATAGCTTCCCTAGATAATAAGTAGAAACGAGTGAAGAAATGGATAGGGGAAGATCTATAATAGTGCAAAGAAATGTGCGATCAGCTAGGGAATTCCTGTTAGGAGCCTTGTAGAGAATATAGTATTTGCCAGACCAGATCAGAGCACTGGGCCAATCAAGTGCAATTTAAGCATTAAGTGTAACAGCTTGATAAATCTAGGTCAATGCACCTACACATAGGTACAAGTTTAATACCACTTCATTAGCAGAACTGCAGCACCTAACACTGAGCACATCTACGGGTCCTCAAAGAGAGAAACTATTGGCATTTATGGGATTGCACAATTAAATCAATGAGTTTCTCTTAACAAGTGACCAGAAATTGGTCCTGCTTTACAATTGCTAGTCTGCAGCAGTAGACGGTGCTGACGCTTCAAATATAAGTGGAAAACAGTACCACGATGCTCCTCTGACCGGTGTGCAGCACTCTGCAGGAAGAGGCTGAAGAGAAGACTGATGAAGAGAGAGCTCTGCCTTTTTGAGCTCTTGCATTCAATCAGCCTTCACAGGAAATTTATTATCTTAGCATGCAGCAGACCTGCAATTATTATCATTAAATGTTCTCAAAAACCAAAACTACGTTGTTTAAATCCATCTTGGCACCGGGTTCTGACTCTGCCACAACCCGACAAAGGGGGATTTTCCTTTACAGAGGCCTAGGAGCTTAGCACAGGGACTTTGCTTCTGGGACGTGCTCAACAAGCAGAGAAATCCCGGATTTTTAGGTATGCCTGTAGGACCTCATCACTGCAGGGGAGCTGAGGAAGGCTGCAGGTCCTTAACTACCACCACCGGCAGCTGGGAGAGGGGGCTCTGCTCACCAGAGACTGTGGAGAGATGACAGTGCTATTTACTATTAAAAAAAAAAAAAAAGAAAAGGAAAGAAAATTGAGAGCTAGATCAACAACATCAGATGCCCAGTTCCTCATCTCACAAGTAGAAAGGTCCCATTTTCTTCTGCTCCTTCCCTGGCCACCTGCGACTAAGACTGGTCCGGACCTCCCACTGCACTAGCCCCATTGCCACTCAGCTGCTGCGTGCCACTTTCCAGACAAGCCAGCAACTACGTGCCACGCTCTCAGAACCGCAGTACACCTATTTCGTCGGCAGTCCAAAACACACAGAGAACAGTAAATACATAAAGGAGCACAAAAGGCATATCGTGTTGTCGGACCCTAACAAGGTCTGGGCAAATGCTACTTGCAGACAAGATTCAGGCCAAAATCTGCCTCTACAGTTGCCCTGCTGTGGATCTACCAGTTCTCTCCTCAGAAACAGCTTTCAAGGGCTGCTAACACAAACCCAGGCTTGAAGTGGTAATCTAAGCGCAAAAAGCTCCATAAGCACATAGCACATCTTTTGGAAATGAAAAGTTGTCTGAGAGATCTAATCAGCCAAAAACTAATTCTTTGCTGAGGCTGCCAGATGGGGATGTCTGCAGCGCTCGATGGCTCCTGAGATTCCTGTCTAACCTAACCTGCGCTGCAGAAGCGTCATCAGACCAGGCCTCCCAAAATCCTGGCTAGCAGCCCTGCCACCCATTCCCAGAGTGCTCCACACTGGGCTTTCATGAGCTGGTATCCAGAATGCTCCATTCACTTGAGCTAGCCCATAATACTTTGAAGACAGCTTTGTCTATGCAATTGCCTTGTTGGTTTTGAACAATATCTGTCTACAGGAAAAAAGGGTTCAAGAGTCTTTCTATACTTTGCCCTAACACACATTAAGTTTTGGAAATACATCTGTGTTAGAGTGTTTTACTTGGAAATGGGAACAGTGGTTAAAGAGAGAGAATGCTTCCTACTCCTTCTATATTAAGGGCTACACTAAACACAAGGAAACACTAGACTAGGGAAAGATGTCTTTGGAAGTAGTAAGAACAACAATTTGCAGGCTAAAACTGTCACCTTGCACACACTTCCTCCAGGACACAGGACTAGAGGATTTTGCAGAATGAACACGAGATACAAGCTAGGGGAAAGAACGTGGAAGGAGCTGCAGCATGAGCAATGAAGGACGCATACAAGCAATACAAGCAAGGATAGAGCCTGAGCACAAGCATTCAAACACTCTCCCTCCCCATCCCCAGACGAAACATCCCTCCAGTGCCCTCATCAGCCAGGTTTCTTACACAGGTCAGATATCCTGGAGCCAGCAGCAGGAAGGCTTTCAGATGTGAATTCACGTGGCCAGACACTCTGCAGCAACACTGACCTTGACTGAGGGAGAACACTGTGGTGGAAAGGGCAGAGCAAGGACAGAGATCAAGGCATGTTATTTGGACAAGTCAGGCAGGCTCAGGCACCTGTGATGTCAGCACAAAATGCGTTTCTGTGCACTTGTGCGTGCCTGCGTGTGGGACACGGTGAGAAGCAGCCAAAAGGCACCACCGGGCTTTCGGTCTGTGGGCCAACAGTGAGGGCAGGACAGGGTGGTGAGAATGGGGCTATCACAAGTCTGGATAGCACAGGGGTCCCGGGAGCAGGACTTGCAGACATAAAATGGACTGAAGGTAGCACTGGGCCCGAGGGACAGCTTTTGGCTTATTTTGATTTGGATTCACCCCCCTTTTAGCTTTCTCTCTCCTCTCACTGTGATTTCTTACTTCACACCATGTCCCTCCTCGGACTCCATGCGAATAAGCGCTGTATCCCTAGGCCAGCACTCCAGCCCCCTAATTCAAAGCCCACCTTCATCCCCACGCTGTGCCCATCCCTGACAAGCTCCGCAAGGCACAGGTCCCTCACCTCTTGCGCAGATGTCCCCTAATGAAGACATCTACAAGTACATCAGAGCTCACCACCTGGCCGGCTCCTCTCCCAGCACAGCGGAGGCCGCCGCCAGGCAATTACCCGGTCTCCTGCTCCAGGCCGCACACCAGCCCCTTTTCCCCTTAGGGTCCGGGATCTTGTTCACGCAGCCCTGAAGCACTGCAAGGGGGACGAGCACTTCCAACCCCCTCTCCTTGCCTGGACAGCACCAGCTTCAGCCTTTCTATCAATTTTGCCACATTTCTCCCTTTTCTCCTCTGCCCAATACATGCTCTTCTTCAGCGCCAGGCACAATTTTTCTGTCCACTGGTCAAAGTGATAAATTGAAAATATTTCTTTCCAGGAGGACTCAGACCTATCATTTAATTTGTTTGTTTTTTAGAAAAACAATCTTTTCAGATTGGCTGAAGGATTTTATTTGACCTACGCGAAAAAAATGCCTTTTCTTTTCAAGCATTTTTTTTTTGAAAGGAAGTTTTCCAAATCAAAAATGTCACTGCAAAATGAGAAACTAAAATAGTTCATCTCCTCCAAATAATTTCTCCATTTTTTTCCTCCCCAAAAACGAGCATGACGCACAAAGAGAATAAACCCTCCTCAAACTGTGTTTAGGAAGACAAAATAGCACTCCCGCTGACATTCTTCTGCCTTCCTACATTCTTTTCTTTATCTTCCCCTACATTCTCCTGACCATCTTCAAACACCACCACAGTTGCTTGGCCGAGTTCTCAGAGAGGTACCCGCACACCGAGAATTTCACCAAACTGCTGCGGCACTTTTTGCTCCTGAATATTCCATAGCCACAGGACACCTACGATGACTGTATTTTCTTTGAAATATATGAATATTTGATATCCTCCCTCCCTCTCACCTTAATTATTCCCATATTTTGAAACACCAGCTTGCATGCAATATTTAAATAAAGCTGTTTTAAGAGTCACAAGCAGCTTGAAACAATCAAGCCTTACCTGGATAAGCTTGAGAAGTGGGCCCAAGTGAACCTAATTAGGTTCAACAAGTCCAAGTGCAGGGTGCTGCACCTTGGTCAGAGCAATCCCAGGCATGAATACAGACTAGGAGAAGAACTCCCTGAGAGCAGCTCTGCAGAGAGGGATTTGGGGGTTCTGGTGGACAAAAAGATTGACACGAGCCAGCAGTGTGTGCTTGCAGCCCAGATGGCCAGTTGTGTCCTGGGCTGCATCAACAGAGGTGTGGCCAGCAGGTCGAGGGAGGTGATTGTCCCCCTCTGCTCTGCCCTTGTGAGGCCCCACCTGGAGTACTGCATCCAGGTCTGGGGCCCCCAGCACAGGAAAGATGGGGACCTGTTAGAACGGGTCCAGAGGAGGGCCACAAAGATGATCAGAGGGCTGCAGCACCCCTCCTATGAAGAAAGGCTGAGACAGCTGGGGATGTTCCGCCTAGAGAAGAGAAGGCTCCGGGGAGACCTCATTGCGGCCTTTCAGTACTTAAAGGGGTCTTATAAAAAGGATGGAGAGGGACTCTTTACTCAGGTAGATAATGATAGGACAAGGGGCAATGGTTTTAAACTGAATGAGGATAGATTTAGACTAGATGTTAGGAAGAAATTCTTCATTGTGAGGGTGGTGAGGCACTGGAACAGGTTGCCCAGAGAAGCTGTGGATGCCCCATCCCTGGAAGTGTTCAAGGCCAGGCTGGATGGGGCTTTGGGCAACCTGGTCTAGTGGGAGGCGTCCCTGCCCATGGCAGGGGGGTTGGAACCAGATGGTCTTTAAGGTCCCTTCCAACCCAAGCCACTCTATGATGCCTCTCAAAATATATTGCAAACACTGTATATCCTCCTGTTCAGCACATAAGCAGCAGACAACCTGGGAATCCATGAAGGACACAGGATTGCAGTGGCAGCCTTTCAGTTCTGAAAGCTTGGACTCCCTCACCAGATAAATCAGCGCAAGTGAGACGAGACATGTGGTCTCAGCCTGGTCCCCACTGCATGTTTAGCCATCCTGCAAAAAAATCACTGAACAGTCTGGCACAACAAGCTTCACGCAGGAAAGTATCTGAAAAGGCAGGGAATGCAGCAGGTTAGAGTTGAAGCGGGAAGTGAGGGAAAAATATTGAAAGTCAGTTTGGAAAAACAATAGCTACTGCAGGGCAAGGAAGAATGAAAACGTACAAATTTTCTATACATACAGTCATACAGACAAGTAATTATACGCATACATACATATATCTATAAATATATACAAAAAAGGGTTCAGAGGGTTTGGGTCACTCAGCAGCTCTGCAGTCATATGGCCAGATCTCACAGATCTTTGCCAAGGTCCACCAGCTGTAAGGATTTGGCCTTGCCGGCTTTCCACAAGCCTGTTTTATGGGTCATCTTAGAGGATTACCAGGATCCTGTTTGCTTTAGATGAGCTGTGACACTGACACCAAAATTGAGGTGATCCAAAGAGCTGCTGGACACTTGCATGCATAGAGACATAACTGCAGCTCAAGAGGTGGGATGCTGCATGCCTCAAGCAAGCAGCTGTGTGACATCAGGTTCATAGCTGTGACAGGATGCTTAGGACTGGGGCTGGGTTACTTGGTGGGCAGCTACATCCCCAAAAAGAGGTCAAAAAAGTGGTATCACGTGTGGGAATGGATGCTAATGGGGATAGCCGCACTTGTACCAGGTGATGGTGCTACAGACCTGGCAGCTGTTCCAGCTGGTTGAGTGATGTATCCTGGATTATTTGTAGGTGCTTTCCCTGAGCAGCTGAAAGATAACACAAAGCATGCCTCTGCACAGGTCAGTGGAGGCCACACAACATAAAGGTTTGTGCAGGTGGATGAATAGCTGTGCCCACAGACACAGAGGAAATACGCATATTTGAAAACTCATCCATCTCTATTACACAAAGGAGTCATCTCATCCTAGTGCCACTTTCCAACTTTGCCGAGGCTTATGTCAGACACAGGAGGTAGCTGGGAGGTTGCAAAAGGACTGCCTGCAAGCCTCAGGTGCAAGTGTCCTGAGGTTTAATGCAGGCTTCCCAACTGAGGTGGAGTAATCCCCAAGGCACTCAGCTGGGAGTGTGTGTATGACCAAAAACAGGGGCATATGACAACTTCCTAAATCTGCCTGGGAAAAAAAAGTCATGCTCCTCAGCTGTTGCCTCATGGTGCATCTCTGCGTCAGCTCTTCATTATCACCTCCAGTAGATTTTGTGCTCTTGTAACATTTCCTTGCACTGTCCACATCCCTTGCCTATAAAACCTCAAAGGCGAAAGCTGATGTGAGGGGGAAACTTTAACCAAACAGAGACTTGCAATCAGAAAATACAATCTGACCTAAGCTGTTCTTATAAAGGGCTGGAAAAGTTACTAATGTCTCTCTGTGCTTCAATATATGTCCTTTTTTCGCAATGAAGATTTCTAGCATTGTATTCCCAGGCCAGTGCTGCTCAGTAATTCTGTGTGAGAGGAGGTGGAGTTTTAACCGGGTCCCGTGCAAGGGCCAGGGGAACACATTTTTAAATCATCTGAAGGAGATAGCCAGGTGAGACCTTTCAAAGGAAAGAAGAAAGAGACCCCTAAACAAGTTGCACACACAGAAAGACTCACCATACTAACAGCCTTATGTTACAAGGACACATCACATCCCAGTTGCCCCAGAAAGCCCAGGGGTGACAAATTTCATGTTTTAACTTTATGCAATCAAAGTAACCCTCTCCTCCCTCCCATGCACTAACTGAGGGACAGGACTAACATGATACTCATGCTAGCAGCTACAGAAAGCAGAGCAATGACTACAGCACGATGAGTACTCAGACAGTAGCACAGAGCATGGTATTTATTTACTGCCTGTCAACATCTAGCTTGGATAGGATGCTGCATCTCCATAGACATTAACAGGATGGGACTTTTTCTATCAAGCAGATGACCTGATCACCACAAAGCACAGCAAAAGACAGCAGAGAAATCCAAAGTGAAAGAGAAGCAATAATGATCAGTTGTTGCAACTGTTACAGTCAGCAATGAGTTGGCTGGCTAGCGCGCATCACTACTGCTTTCTAGTAACTGGAATTAGGAGCAGAGCCATGTGTCATGGGCTCCGACTGTCAGCTGTTAGCAGAGAGATTGATTTAACACAAGTGTCAATGGCACAGGCTTTGGCAAACGAGAATTCTCCTCCTAGCTGCCAAGCAACCACAGCATAAAACACAGTGGTAAGAGGGACCAAACAGTCAGCATGGCTTGTAACCTTTTGGCAAGACAGGAATTGAAACACTGCTTTATTAAACATAGCAGACTTAACGCTGTGAAAGATTTCAAAAAACTGTTGTGTACACCATGCATACAGAAAGATCCAGAAACAATGCACTACCATTTAGGACAGGAAGCGCAGAAACACACCACGTCCATCAGGAAGTGCTGCAGGAGGGGCTGTGGTTGAGGAGAAGGCATAGTCACTTCCCTGACTTCCACGGGAAACAAAATGCCCGTTCTTACAGGAAGAGCTGCATGATCTCTAACGACCAAAGTGGGCACACTTACCTACCTTACTCATAAGGCAGTACTTCCAGTGGCAGCGTGCCACCTCCCTCCATGGAGCAACTGAAAGTCTGCTGCAGACGTACACAACAACAGCGATTTCCTTTCTCCTTGAAGAGGTCCCATCCCACTAGTACATAACCCTGCCTAGGAGCATGGGCAAGAGCACAGCTCGAAATAACCACTACAGGTTTGTCTGCTTCACTCTAGTCCTGGGGAGGAAAGCTGGGCATGGGCAGGTTTCCCTTCCTGTAGGAAAGAAGAGAGTCTCTCTGGCAATCCAGAATGAGGACACCAAAGAGAAGACATCTGGGGAAAATTGCCACGTTTCCTCCCTGAGTGATCCTGGAGTCTGAGATCGGCACATAATACATAAGATTGAACACTTGCAGGCCTGGACCTGTTATTGAAGTAATCTTGGGCAGAAAACAAAAGCCAAATCATGAATTTTTACCTTAAAAAACAGATTGCTGTTATTCTCCAACTGAGTCGACTGCAATCACCCAGAGAAGTTCGGCCACAAGAGCCTTCTCTGCAAAGTGTAAGTGCTGTAAAATGTTTCCTCAGAGTTTGTTCCTCTGTATCTGCCCTATCTGCTGAGCTGAGTGATTAACATTACTGTTCGCTACATTTTAGCAAAGCTAAAAGACAGGCAAGCCTATTTTGTTAACTAAGATCTTTTTGCTGCATCTTCCCTTTGGGTACTTGTGATTTACAAAGAAGCCAGCCTGGCTTTCAGGTTCCAGGATGAACTATTGGTCTGGAACTGAAGAGAAAAAACAAAACCAACCTATCTTCCTGATATGCAAAGTGACAGGAACTTTCCTGCAGTCAGTAAGAAACAAGTAACCAGTCCCAAGTGGCTCTGCTCACTGAATTATATTTAAGAAATCTGCAACATTTTCTTTCTGGCAGACCTCCTGGCTGTCCTTGGGAACCAAAGGCAGAGAGATAAAGACTGGGACTGGAGATACAGGCCCGGAGCATTACCAGAAGCAGGAACAGTGACAGAGGGAAGAAAATTTCCCAAAAGAGGTACTTAATTTTTTCCTGAATAAGTAGCCTTCCTGAGATTTCCTCAGCAAAAAGCACCAGCCTAATTCACACAGAAGAGGAGTAGAGCAGAAGGAACTATAAGAAGCTGAGAAGTGGTTGTGGAGGTGGGTGTTAAAACACATACAACCACGTGCCAAACACACATTTGTGATCTTGCCAGACTTGTGTGGCACAAAGCTCCCAAAGAGGAGGAAAATCAGGAAAGACTGGGCCTCTTGCAGCCTGTATGTCATTAAGCATTTCAACCAGGAGGGTCTAGGGCTGCGACTTCCAGCTTCTTTGCCTCTTTCAGCAGAGGGTCAGGATTTTTCCATGTGGGCATGAGGCAGGAGGGAATGCTGGGGCACGGCAGTGGGCACACACACACGTGCCTCTGTACAGCATCTCGGGGAAAGAGGGGCAATAGCCAGCTTATCCCTCTGCCTGTTGACAAACAGATAATTGTTCCAAAACAGCTGGGCCAGACAATAGCATCTTTAATAGCCCAGCTTAAATGCGGTCGTGACAGAAATCACAATATTTTTTTAATCTCCCTTTCCCCAGCCTTCCTGGAAATTCATTTTTAATGACTGCAGTTGGCTTTCATTTTTGCTTGTTTTTAATTCAGATAACTTCTTGTGTCATATAACTTCCCTCTTCATTTACTGGGAGTGTTGGGGGTGGAAAGACTTCAGTATTTCAAATGCAAAGCTAACACCACTTGCAACAAAGCTCCACCAATGCTCCCCCTTCCTCTGCCCCACAGCACCCCATAAATCTCCCAGCCCTGGGTTCCCCTCATGCATATAAATCTGGATTCTCACCCCAGATACATGACGTGGCCACCATCGTAGTACCTCGGTCTAAATTTGTCCATTTTTTCAACCCCCAGTTCTGTTTGCATCTATGGCTTCACACCTCAGAATCCTTTGCTCCATTTTAGACAATAGCATAAAAATGCTATAAAGCCTAATTTATTTTCATTGCTCCATACAGGGCTAAATTTGGCTCTTGGGTCCAGTGCCTCCTTTTTCGTTACATATTTCAAATTGAAGAAAGCAAAATTCATACCTTCTTACTGAAATTTTCATGAACTATGCATTGCTCAGTGCTATATATTCAGTAATACTAACTACAGCAGCTGTTTACATTCAGAAGGTTTTCCTCAGCCCCAGGAAGGACAGAATTTATTTTTATGTATTAAAGGATTTTTAAATCTCCAGAAAATGCTATGGTCACATCAGAATGTGACTCACTAACCCAGCTGGAGGTCACGATCCCAGAACAGAGGAACATATCCATCGTGCATCAATCAACTGTGCCACTTGGCACTTACGCAAGGCAGTATTTAAATCAGCCCCTCAGAAACTGAACTCCTTATTCCTAAACACAGGAATGGTTGGCCTTGCAGATTCAGTCCAAATGCCTGATTGGCAGCTGCTGGGGCTACAAGATGAGGGACCCCATCCTCACATCCATCTAGCACTCAGTATCCCCCCGTGCAAGTGGAACTTTGCAACTCCATCTTCAGCACCAATTTGCTCAGAGGGTAAAAGGCTGAGGGAGCGGTAAGCAGCAGGGGTGGTCTTAAAATGCAACTGCAGTGTAAAATAAGATGTACTGGAGCCTGGGGCACCAAGCACTACCCGATACCTCCATGGATAATTTGGGATCAGGATCCAAGACATGGAGAAATGAAATACCTAATTCAGCAATGCAGGAGAAGGAGGATGAAATTAAGTTTCCAAAAGAATCAGGGTCATCTAGGTTGGAAAAGATCTTCAAGATCATCGCGCCCAACCATCAGCCTCATCTACTAAGTACCGTCACTAAACCATGACCTTTATTTACCATGTCCAGACATCTCAAATGCCTCCAGAGATGGGAACTCCACCACTTCCCTAGGCAGCCTGTTCCAGTGCTTGACCACCCAAGAGAACCTAGGTTGTAGTTACTATTATGTTCACCTAATTCCCATCTAAAAATAATTGCTCATTACAAAGCCTCTGATTTCAGTGATTTAGGTCAGGTTTAGCATGAGCTCAGGGCTATACCCATACACCACATCGCTGTACTGGGGCTATGTCAAAACAATATCATCTGAAAATGGGTAGACTACCTACTAAAATCTCATTCCAAGACTCAGATCTCAACTGTCACTTTGTCAGGAGAAACAAAGCAAAACAGAAAACAAAACCCCCAAAACAAACCCAACAACCCATTATCAGCCCAATGGTAAACTAATCAATGCCATCCATCAATGCAAATTATAGATTAATAAAAACCTCTCCTTACCAAGTCAGGAATGAAAGGCAAAGAAACCAGGTCCAGTGAACCTCGTAAAAGGAGCAGGGTTGGCACTTGATGCTGTTCAACAAAAGGTTCTCTCTGCCACTGATCAGCCCAACCCACTTGCAAAGACTAAGTGTCTTCAGCTGATCTGTATCCAGGATTTGGATGTTGGCACTTTTCTTCTGGAAAAGTTCTACTAGTCCTGGAACTCAGGGAACCCAGGAGTAATTTTTGCTTTTCCAGCATCACCCATCTCTCAAGCGAGAGCTCCTTCTGCGCTTCACCTACTATGGACACAGTCAGATACAGCCTATCTGAAACAGGAGTAGCTAAGATGTGCAAAACTGCCAGGAAGCATAGAAAGAGAAAACAACTCCCCACTTTAGAGACAGGAAAAAGTACCAGAAGATTCACCGCTCTGCACAAGATCATGCTGGAAATCTGGGGCAGAACATACATGAAAAACAAGTCCAGAGCCTGTGCAATGATACCAGTCTGAAGTGTTGGACCCACAGGGTGCTGAACAGAGAGCATCCAAGGAAAGGTGAGTCCACGCTGTGAAGAAGCATAGCCATATTTGATTCACGGAAACGCACGGCATGGTGGGCAAGCTATGATCATCAACTGAACTGCAGGAATGAAACCTAAGGGGGCTGAGAAGTGATTAAATTAGGAGGCAGTACACTTAGGGAAAAAGGAAACCCTCCGTCCCACTGTGATGGAGAACCTGTGGGATCTACACTGCAGGAGGCTGCCAGCTCAGATACTGCAACTGGATAATTTCAGAAGAAAAAGCAACATTGAAAGTTATGCTGAACAAATAGGAATGGGAATTCAGGGCAATGGCTTGGAAAGGGAAGGATAGAAATGCTTTCCCCATTTATGTACGGTATTGTACAGTTTGGCAAATGCACATGTTCTCCTCTGAAGCATGCAGGCTGGGCTGCTGTGGGGCTGCGTGATGGACAGCAGGTGGGACAAATGGACCTGATCTGAAAAGGGAAATCCTGCCTTCTCCTGATCACGAGGGTGAATGAGAAGGGGTGGAAAAGGAAGGGGCTGAGCAGGGGGAGGAAGATAGAAGGAGAGCAAAGGGAAGGGAAAGAGGAAAACAAAAAGGGAGGAAAGAATAGGATAAACATAAGGAAAACACAGAGCCCTAAAGGATTCAATTAAAGAGCCACAACGTGTTTCTTCGCTCAGCAGCAACACTGCAGAGCACATCTCTGTATCCAGATGACTGAAAGCAAACAGCAGGTCACGCAGCAAACGCCTGTACCTGTCGGGGGGGCACTGCCTGCCCCTTTCTCCCCCCAAAACACGCAGGATCACAGCTCTCCACCACTGCTCACCCTCGCAGGCAAGGCAGGGACCAGCGTTTGGGGCCACCGAGGCGGCCTCCTGTCAGTCAGCCCCGCGCCTCCGGTGCCCGCAGCCCATCCATTAGAGGCAGCTCGCGCAGCTCCCCTGCTCCAGGCCACCCCGCGACTGACAGGGGCTGTGGCACGAGGCGAGAAAATACCAAATGGAAAGCTGCTGGTTTCATACGGCAGCGCCCACCGGGCTCGCGGGGGGACCCAAATCACAGCACGCAGGCAACGAGCCCAGATAGGGAAGGGGCGAGAGACTGAAGCAGCCAGGCTGCACACAAGGGGGCTGCTTGCATGGCCACATGAGACAGAATCAAGAGCAACTCGTGCTAGTCCTGGAAGGGTTCAGGGGCTTACACACGTGGAGAAAGCAGGGACTGAGTTGGCCACAACTCTGTCCTACATTGCTCATACAAAACAGTGCTTGATACCCTATGTTTTTCAGAAGACTTTGTTTCAAAATACAGAAACAGGACCCGCTTCACAGGAGTGGGGCTGGAGAAGAGCATCGTGCTCCAATGGAAAGGGCAGGCAGAATTTAGCTTTGCACCATCAAAACTCAATTGCTTCATTCAGACCTTAGAGAACCTGGTGACTTAGCGTAACCTGTACTCATTGGAAACATCACAGGAACCCTAATTTATTGTTTGAAATGGGTCTGCATGGGAAAATGCTTCCTATGAAACCCTCTTGCTACACAGGATTATCATTACAGGACTAGCTAAAAAGGAGAAGTGTGACCTGCTGCATCACTTCTGTGATTCTGGCTTTTCTTACAATTTTGCCTCTGCTGAGGCCCAACAGTATGGTGGCTTGTATGGTGAAAAAAACAGGATCACACAACAGAGTAAGATGCTAGCAAGAATCTCCCACCCCAGCCCTTTGCTTAAAGTCACTTCTGTTTAGAGATAGCACATCTCTTTACAGTTCCGCAGTTCTCTCCCTAGCAGGCCTTTCATACACATGAAAAGAAATATCTGATCAAATATATTCCTCTATCGTGGCTTTGGAAATATTAGCAAGATTTAATTAATATATAATCATATCAGCAGAAAAGAGTCAATTGAAATATTCAATAACTACAACTTTAACAGGATTGGAGCATAATGCTTCAGACGTACTAAATAGATGATTTATCCACCATGCTATACAAATTTTAGTTAACACTTGGGCAAAGACTTTAGAGCTATTATTTTTAGCAATAGAAGGGTATTCCCTAGGTTGTGCCCAGGCCTGTGTGCATTGTGAAAAATCAGCTTATTGTGCATTTTCTTCTCCTATTAGAAGAAAAGGAGAAAAATGTGTCTGACATTGTTAATTGGGATCTTGTGGTAATGCAGCAGTATGTGCACGGAGAGACAAATGAAATTTCAGTGCAAATCCACTGACCTTAGCCAAGATATATCCAGGGAAGAAAATGGCTAAATGAATTGAATTCTGTGACATGAAGCATGTATTACATTCCCCGGTGTTATATTAATTGTGCATGGTACCAGCAGGACAGTTGTAAGACAGGTACAGTATGTCTGCAATCACTGTTGAGGCTAACTACGTAGCAAAGGAGGTTAGCAATGAAACAGGCCTGAACTACAAACCACCACCTCTACCTTCACATCTTGTGGAAAGTTATTTAGAGCGGAATTCTGCACATCGTTCCTTCTTGCAACCATGGTCTCAGATGTCAATAAAAATCAAACGTGGAAAAAAATCTGACTAAAATTATCCAGATGTGGAAATTCCCTAGAGGATTCCCTAGATGCTGCTTTCAGTTAATTCCCTTGGGCCCTCATGCTACTGACACAGTTGCTTGGTATCTCTTCTCCCCTTCTGTGAAATGGGAAGAATAACAGTTCTTTTCCACCAGGGATATACATAGATAATCATTTCAACAGTTGTGATTAGATACAGAGATTATAGGGCCAAAAGTACCAAAGAGAGCAAAGAAGACCAAACCACTCTCTGCAAAAGTAGAAAATTGATCTAGCTAAAGTTATGTGCCTACCTTGGCATACAAAAGCTAGGGTGAGAAGCTCCACAGCAGAAACATATACAGAATTCATATGCCCCTGCACATTTCCAGCCAGTTGTCATGTCTTCCATTCAAGTTCATTTGGATATGAACTGCTTTGAAATTAGCACTGGTACGTGCAGGTACAGAGAGGCAAAATAAAGATGTCTAGCTACATCCACCCCAGATGCTCTTTCTTCTCTTGAATCATGAGCTCCTAACTAGTAGAAGAATGAATAAAGTCCTGTTAAAATAAGGATTGACCTAAATTTCAGAACAAGAGTTGAAAAAGCAGACCCAGGACCCTCCCCCTTCCCAACCCTCCCAAAAAACCTTTGGTATTGAGTAAAAAAGTTTTCAGAGCAATCTCTTACTTGTTCGGTATTTGCTACTAGAATCTTTCTGGCTCAGGTGTGAAAATATATCAGAGGATATCCCACTAAAGTCTACACATTAAATATTTTCAGTTCATTTTTTTACAGTTCAAAAGATTTAGCTGTAAAGACTAGAGAAGTTGCTTTAGTTCAAGTACTGATTTGAACCACTCCTTGATGTTTTGGGAGGATTTCTGGGGGGGAAGTGGGTGGGAATGTAAAGTTACCAAAGCATGTACTAAATCCTGAAATAAGACAAAACTGCAGGATGCTCAGATTATTCCACACATTATTAAAGCCTCATCTATTTTCTTTTCTCCTGAAAAGAGAGGACAAAGGGAGCAAAAGACTGGACACGCCTTTGCAACTTTTCCTGATATGTTTACAAAAATGCAGCATGCCAAGGCTCTCATCAGGGAAATTGTTGCACTGTATGAATGCCAGATCACAAATGAAACAATGCTTTGTTTCCCCAGTGGACCTTTTGTACCAGTGGGAATCCTGACCCTGAATCCCTCAGTATGAACATGGGAAGGCTGCAAGTTGGTGCCCTCAAAACGATGGCATGGGACAGCATTCAGAATAGACTACCTGCAAGTAAAGAAGGGAGGCAGTACCTCAGATGGGAGTAACTCAATTTTAAATGGAAAATTGTCAAGAGAAACAGCAGGAGAAGGTTCTCAGATAGGTTAAAAGATATGCCAGACCACTGGAGTTAACAGAGACCCATTAGGGGAACTGTAAGGACAGCTCCAGCGTAGGACCTAAAGCGAATTCAGAGCTAGTCAAGATCCCAGCTCTCCCACCTGGGACCACTGGGAAAGGCAGCACCAGCACCCAGAGGGTGCAAAATACACAGTGGATCCGTTTCTCCAGCACCAAGCAGAGTAACAAGAAGAGTTGTATCATTAAATACCATATAATTGATAAATAACTACTTACGACTTATGCAATTACTTATCTCTGTTCCATAATGTATTGTCTTACCATTTATTAATAGACAGCTAGACTTTAATGGAAGTGAATTGGTCAGTGTCTCCTTTGGCTATTATTTAAGTCTGCTTTTGTTTTTATCCGTAAAGACCATTCATAAATAAACCATCAAACCACCCCCTGGGAGATAAAAATCTGTTATGGATCCAAGTTTCCCTAACAGATCTGCGCGCCGTCACCTTCAATGGAAATGGAGGAATTCTGACATAGGCAGACACAAAGCATCAGAATTCAGTCCTGGGTGAGAATCACTCCAGACTGACATTCGTTTTCTGCTAAGTGGATTCAGAGTAGCCCTGGCCTTTGAGGAAACAGCAGGAAGACTTTGCACCACTGCTAAGAATGGAAACCTTTACCTCGTTAGTGTGGAAAACCCAGACCCACTCTGCTGGCTGTGCAAACCACCAGTAAAAATCCAGCTACTGCCATGAGGGTGCCTGTCCCACCAGCTTCCAGAGCCTTAATAATGAAGCTGAAAATTAAAACCATTAATTTAACAACTGTAAGCAACACTGAAGTGTCTCCCACCATTTCTGCACTAGCCAGGTCTCCCTGCCATGTCTGCAATAACAGATGAATCACTCCCAGTAATACTGAGTGCCACCGAGGACAATTTCCAGGGAACAAACCAAAACAGTCTTTTTCCCCAGACTGTTTTCGCAGCAGCACATTTGGCAGAAAAGGAACAACAGCAGACCCCAAGATGAATGCTATGGGATATCTGTATTCAGAAAATATGTATTCAGATCACTGTAAAAAGCATGAAGCAATACCTTACCTTCCCGCCCTCAAACCCTGGAGGTCAATTAAGCCTAAGCCCAGCAATGTTTGTTTGGCACATTTATTTGGCAAAGTCTTCCAGGGGAGACCAGGATGGGGGCCTGGGGAGGGAATAGGCAGCCAACATTCCCCGCTTTGCTGACGAGATCCCAAAAAGCTGGTGTGCTCTTAGCTGCCGCCCCCACTTCTATCATGTCATTGGTTCTTCCTGCCAGAAGTGAGGTCTTTCAGCACCTGAAACCAGCAGTTGTGCCTGGCATTAAAATGCCTTTAAAACACTTCCCTGCACACATCCCCCCAGCTCTCTCTGAATTACGGAGCGTCTTCCTGGTCCTCCACCCATAAGGCACATGCACAGGAGCCACTGGGGAAGCTGGCAGATGCAGGCTGGGAACAGAAGTTACGGGACTCGGCTCTCTGTGGGACAATAACCCAGCCCAAACAATACTTCAGCTCTCACTTTAGCAAAGCTCAGCCACTCCGGCCAGATCAGAGAAGCACAGCACTTGTAGTGGGGTCTGTGAACAGATCCTGGCATGAGACTATTGAACACCAGGTTCCTCCAAACTCTCCAGATTTATACCAGCAAACGTCAACCCATCGCGCGACTCCCCACAATCTCTGGCCTGTCCTCATCTCCTCCCATGCAGAGGAGAGAAATCTCCCTGCCCCTGCTCTCCTACCAATAAAGCCCCCGGGACTTGAAATGTCACAGATTCAGAGGACGTGATTAAATATTTAAATAGACAAAATTACATTCCACTGGTGACATTCAACACTGTGTCTACTCTGCCTCTCACTGTCCCCTTCCCTCCCTGCCAGCCCCCGGCAGCTCTTCCCCCTGTGGACACATGCCAGCCAGGGATCTGTTCCTTCCACTCTGCTCTCTGCTAAATGTTTTTTATTCTCAACCACCTGCCCCAGGCCCTCTCATCAATTATTAATCAAGTGATCCATGAATATGCAAATCAGCCCCTGCACTCATTTTATTAAATTAAATAAAAAAGAAAAGAAACTACATGGCATGTACAGCAGCAGAATAGATGATGGGGTGGACTGCTCCAGGGAAGTAGGGGAAGGATCAGTGCTTTCTAGTGGAGAAAGAAGGAACGGGATGAGTGGGAACACACTCTGTATACAACTCACAAAATGATTACCTCTAGAGCCATTTGCATATTTATTTTAAACTGAGGCTCTGCAGGAACATGGGGGTTGGATGAGTGCCTTCACATACAGGGGGACTTTATCCCGCAGTAAAAACAGGTGAGACCCTGGACTGTGGAGCAGGGCAGGCAGTTATGAGTCCAGCTTGCAGTGGACAAGGCACGTCCTTCTGGCCCACAACACCCACCTCGGCAAAAATGCAGCTGTGCTGCATCCATGTGAACAGGTAAGGGTGAGCCAAGGACACTGCCTCTGTTCGCATCTTTTTGAGTGGGAGTCACTGTGCCACCTCTGTCTGGCCTGCACAGGAGAGGAGTGAGGGAGGCTTTCCTTGAAAACTGCATCTTCTCCCAGCTGTTAACGCGCTGACCTATCTTGTTGCAGGTGCTGGAAAAAGTATACCTCCATTAAGTTTCTATTTGTGTAACATACGGCTTCATGTCCCCTCACCCCCAAAACACACTCTCCGCACCTTTACACACTACCTGTTTTTTCAGGATATCCTCAAGTCAACAGTTCTGCCTGATGGAAGGGGTATAAGCCACAAGGAGACCGACCTTGTCGTTTATCAGCTGCAAGGTTGTCCGAGTGCTAATGCCAGATCAGACAAACAAAAACCAAAAGGTCTCAAATCAGAAATCTCCCTTTCAAGATAGGGGTTGGCTGTTGCCACCCTCATGCCTCCTATACTGAAGCTCCTTTCTCCTAAGTTATTTCCTGGAAAGGATGCTCAAAGGAAGGGGGAGATCAGCTAATCTGCCTGGTTTGCTCTTTCACAGTCACTAGCGGTGTGGCAAGCAGATCTGAATAGCCTTGGGACAGCACTCTTTCCCTGTTCCTAACACTTGCGTGTTTATCCCCCTTGGCCATGGCTGAGGCTGTCCTCCCTACACAGGCACCATGCTCCCTTCCATCGAAATAGTTTGGCTTCTTTCTCCTTTCCTGCCAGCTCTGGAGCTCCACATCAGTGGCTGACTCACATCAGGTACTGATCTTCAGGAGGCTTTGAGGGAGTTCAGTGCTGGCAGGCAGAAGGGGACTGACTGCTCTCAGATACCAGGATCTTCTCCATATCCTGGAGAAAGGTAGAGCACAGACAGTGTCAGGGCATGTGCTTTCTCCCCCAACAGAAAGAGACCATTACAAGTCTGGGATCAGCAAGTAATTCCTACTTGTCCTAAGCATTCCCATCAGATGCTGATGTTTGGGGCATGTCTCTCTCAGTGCAGCAAATCATCGCAAAAATACCAATGGCACAAGCAATACCTTTTATTCCAAGGCAACCAACTTTAGACTCCTTAGCCATGTGGCATTTGAGATTGTCACACGGAGCTCCTCTGCCAGGGCTGTGCCACATGGTGGGCAGCAGGCTGGACCATGGCTGGAGGAGAAGTCAGCCAAGCAGATGCCAGAGCTGGCAGCACACAGATTTTGAAATGCAATTTGCAGAACCAGGAAAGTTGGTTACCTCCAGTAGCAGCCACGGCTGCATGCACCCATTATGGTGTTGCTGAACAGAGACAAGACAGAAAGGGATTGCACCATCAGCTGGAAATTATGCGCTCACATGATTCCTTGGCCACTGCTGCGCTTGTTGGCATACCAGAGGAGGAGGGAAGGAGCAGGTTTTTCACCCACTGATCTAAGACTGTTGGTTCACATTAAGGAATAGGTCTGGTTTTAACATCCTTCTCCATAAGACATGTAACAATCCTGCTGGCAAAAATTCTGGTCTCAAAAAGAGCAAGGACGAGGCTTAGTGGGGGACTAATTTCTCAGTCATACCTCTACTACACAGCCATGAAGGGACTGACTGATCTTGTAGCATATCAAATCCAGTACAAATGGTGAGTCCCAACCACATAGAACCAGGGTTCAGAGCTGCCCTACGGCCTCCTCCAGTGTTAAACATGTCCCTCACGTTCCAAGTCCTGGAGTACAATCCCTACAGATGAATCCAGTATCAGGCTTTCTGGTATTTCAGAGTAATGCCTGCACCTGAATGGGAATGCACAGACACCAAGGTGGTGGAACCAAGGTCAAACAGCCCCCATGATCTTCACACACAGCTGCAGCTCCTCACAGAAGCACTGGGCTACCAGAGCTGCCAATATGCCAAATGGGAAACAAGCCCTGTACTAACAACACGTGCCCATGGGACTCGGGACCCACAGGAGTCTGGCCTCTGTCCCTTCAGGGCACGCTGCACCCAACCCCTGCAAACAGCACACTTCTGAAGCTTTCGGAGAACAAGAATGTTCCTGGTTCCTCAACTTCTGAATGGCAGGGAAAAGGAAAAAGAATAATTCCCTTAACGTCACCAGCTAAATGTTAATTTGGAATGGGATTTTTTTTTGTTGTTGTTGTTTTCTAAATTGCTCTTAACTGTGTGCCAGCACACAGGTAAATTGTTCTTGGCTGAGAAAATGGCCTGTCTCTCTTCTTAGAGATTAACACAGAGGACAGTGAATGGAACAGCAAACAAGAAAACCATGCTCCCTTTACAAATCATTCAATAGTTTCCTGACTTCTTTTCTATATATTTTCCAGCTGTAAATGAGTTTCCACTGCTCACTCTCACTGAAGGCCTTGCTGGCCATTGTTACTCCCCATTTTCTTTTTAAACAAGGTGTGGGAAAGGAGGAGTAATTTGCTGCCATGGCGACTCCAAGTGAAATGAAATTGTTGTATTTTCCTCCTGCACCTCCGAAAGCTTCCATCAGCCTTCCATAAGGACGCTGCTCATTTGGCTTAGGATCGCCAATGTGTTTCTCTGGCTCAGAGGGAGCCTGGCTCCTCAAATGATAGGCTGGCCTATTCCACTGCAGGAAAGAATTAAGGATAACTCTTGGTTCGCTGGCTAGAAGAAAAGCTTGAAGCAGCCTACAGATGGTCTAATTGGCTCCTCCAAAACTTTCATTGCAGAAGTAGTGCCAGAAACTTAACCAGGGAGAAGGGACCATGAGACCATACAACGTGACACTTTTGTCCATCTACAGCTAATACCACTGTCAGCATACGACAGAGGATGTAAGTGTGGTCCAGAGATGCTTGCACATACTTCTGCAAAGCAATGCCAAGAAAAAGCTTTGACTACAGCTAGCCCTGAGACTAGCAACCCCTGCTTCTTTCCCCCCATATAGAAGTGTCACAAGCTACCAAGCATTTCTCTTTCACCTGGCAATTATTTCCCTAAAACTGTTGCATCTCTCTGGTTAAACAAGCATTTTCCAGAGGTTGCAGACCTCTAATGCCTTGGTCTCAGCTATGAGTGGCAGCACCACTTCACTCATAGGCTTATCAGTTGGAACAAAGCATTTTATTTTTCCAAGACTTCCCTTTATATAAAAACCGTGGGATACATTATAAAGAGTGAAAAATGTTTTGCTTTATTCGAATGGATTTTTCTATTCCCTCTACACAAAGAGAAAGGGAAGGCTTAACTATCAACTACTGCTCCTCTGTCTCATAAAGCATCCCCCCCCTCTACTTAAGTGTCTTGCTGTACTCAGCATACATTCTCCAAGTTTTCTTATTTCCCAGTCATACAACTATTTTGTGTTTTGGTGCCAGCACAAGAAAGGAAATAGTAAAGGTAATGGTGTAGAAACAGAGCCCTTACACACCAAGTTAGATTCAGAATGGCTTGCTTTTATCTCAAAATTTGCTGGTAGGATCTTGCATTGATAAAGAATTTCAGACTCGTTCTTGACATTTTGAATATTATTCCTTATGCTATAAGGAGAATAAACACAGTCCCCTCTTCTGCAATTAACACAACCTGTCATGTTCCCCTAAGTACACAAAAGCTTCACCTGTAGTGAATGGAAGTATACTAATGTAATTAATATTTATGTGATAGACCAACATATCTGTTTGATTCATGAATCTTGAGTGAATAAGGAACATCAGACTTGCATCTGCCTTCTCTGTATTAGAAGTTTAGTTTACTGCTTCTATGGAGAAAGAACATTCAATTCTCACTCCTTCACCAAGTTTCTCACAGCTTGCTACAAAGGAGATATACACCATCGCTTATGGAGACAGATTCAAGTCAAGGGTGACTTGAAAGCATAGTTGCTTCTCCTGGTGCCCAACTTGAAAACACACTGAAGAAGCCTGATTAGTAGAAAGTACAGCAAGAATTACTGAAAACAAATACAGCTTTCTTAGCTCTCATTCATAGTGCTCAAAAAATGGAGGCATCAAGAGTAACCAGCACTGCAAATCCCGGTCTCTCTCCAGCCTTTTGCTGATTTTTACTATAGGAAAGTTACTGATGTATAGTCTAAAACAACACAGTTGCATTTTAAATAGGCAACTATACTCTCACCTGTGCATATACACACTTAAAACAAGACATCTGGGACCAATGTGTGCTCAAACTAGAGTAGGTACCCCAGCATAAGGCATGACTGTGGGAAACCTTTATATGTGGGCACTTCACTACCGCACTGTAACAGCCCACATTTCTCCCACAAGTAAACTAAAAGTGGGACCATATGACTTCCTTCAGGTGAAAGGAGTTAACTCAGAAAATCTGCACAAGTGCCACAGATGATCAATTTTAAAATTCAGCTAACTACAGGGAAAAAGAGGTAAGAAGTCCAGCACTTGAGGCACGTGGGATAGATGAGGGAATTCCCTTCAGGAAGGGTCTCTGAACTGGGAGGGAATGCTCTGCTAGGTGGGTTCTGAGGACAGGCTGTGAAATGGGAGGCAGAGTTTCTGGCCTTCTGTGGCAGCTGTCCTTCACATAGGACCATCACATCAGGGATCTCAGCTGGAATCTCCATATACCTCTGCAGATGCAGAGCCTCCAAAGTAACCCAAAAATGCATCCCAGGTGCCACATGTACTCACACATCCCTTTCAGAGCTATAATTCCTAGGATGCAAAAGAACCTGAACTGTTTTTTCATGTTCACAGAACAGGTGCTATGCAAAAGCTTAAGCGTGTTTTTTCCACTGCAACCTTCTGAAAGGATTTTTCCCCTCTTTTTTTTTTTTCTTAACTTTCATTTCCTTCAGTCCTGAAAGTAATTAACTTTCAATGGCAGCTAATTATAAGCAAAGAAATCAGAGGCTGTATGGCTGTTTGTTTGGTGCAAGCTCGGCAAAGTGTTTTTTAATTGGAAAACCTCTTTGCCATGTGCATTTCAATCCATTTTGCACTGTATTTATCGTTCCGGATTCATATTATATCCATGACCTTTCATTTAATGACAAACTCATGCAGAGGAAAAAAAACGATTATTTTAACAGACATTAGGGCTATGAGAGAAAGGAAAAACGGGCAAGAGGAGAAAGCAGAAGTGGTATGAGATGCGAACAAAGCACATCCTAAACGCTAGATGTTAATCTCTCCTTCCTTTTCCTCTGGTACGTGACTTCTGCAGGAGCCCTCCAACCCAGAGCTGTTGCTGCACCACCACTTGGCTGGTGCCAGCCACTAATGAACAGCAGCCACTTAACACCTTAGTAAAACAAGGTTCCTTTTCCCATGGTCACCCACCAGGAAGAGACGCTCAGAGGAGCACCTTGACGCAGCTCTTTTGGGCAGCCAGTGGCACATTAGAAGCTGTGGACCAAGCCATCTGTGATTCTGCAGTTGACCATGACTGTAAGTCAGTTTAATGCTTCCTTCAAAGCAAGCACAGGTGAGAGTTTAGAAGTATGAAGCTGAGAATTACTGCATAACCAAGTAGGAGATAACTGACCAAATGGATCCTAATTCCACGCACATAATGGTGCCATGCTCACTGACGTGGTTCTCTTAGCAAGACCTTACCACTGTGTGTAGTTGCCAAAAAAGCCTCTGGCATCAAGTGGCAATGAAACTGCTCAGAGACCTTAGGCCCATGCAGCCATGGACCTCTATGCAAACAGCAGCGCTCTTTTGTCGCTAGGGTGGTTGGTGGGTTGCAGGCGATACAATCTGAACTGGCATTTCCTGCTGTTAACGAGCAGTTCTTGCCAACTGCCCACCTGGCTTCTGCAAGAAACAGCTTAGCAGGCACTAGGGGATGTTTGGCAAAAGACTTTGTAAGATTAATCGCAGTAAATTTATATGATACACTGAGCACCAACTGCCTAATCTACATTTACCAGCAGTACAGATGGACCATTAGTGAAGGGCTAGGGATATCCAGCAACTCTTAGAAATACTCAATGTGAATAGCTAACAACACATGCCTACCCCCCACTCTTAACTAAACTAACAATAATGCATTCCAGTGCCTCCCATAAGGATAACTTTGAGGGGTAATTTATCTGGCAAAGCAACATTTTGCTTACTATTAAAACCATGCTATTCCTGCTCAGGATTATCACTCCACATCATGTTTTGGCATAGGGGCTCCCAAAAAAACAGTTCTATATAAAAAAATGTTTCTGCTTGTGAAGTCATTCTGATATAGGTTCACACAAATTCCATAGGGAAGAGTGTAAAAAGCAAGTAACAGGGACCTAAACTGAATGGAAGGATACCAGTGCTATGTTTGAATGCTGGTGTCATCTGGAAGACCTACGAAGGAAATTCAGGCAGTGTAAAACAAATAAAATTGTCTGTAAATAACAAAATGATCAAAGGTATTACAGGAGTCGTTTGTTGATCTCGACAGTCAGGAAATAGTTTCCTTGAGCCTTGGGAATATAACCAGCTATGCAGAACTCAATGATATTTTCAAAAGTACAGAAGTGCAACAGTGCCTAAGACACTGAAACTCAGTAAAACTCACATTCTTAACTGAGGCCTTGTGTAAGACCTGTTTAGAAAACTATTCAAAAGGTACAAGACAGGCCAGAACACCGGTGCTGAAGATTCATGAGCTCTTTACAGGCACAGCAAAGTGCCACGCTTTGCACATTTTTTGGAATCCATCTTTGAATCAGATACCAATACATGGTCATGAAGTGACAGACAAGCTCTGGGCTGGCATCTACAGAAGCCCCCCAGATAAAATGCACCTGAAAGCTTGACCGGAGAACCACTTTATGAGGGAGATTTCTGGACACACAAATGGCCCTCAGGCACACCATTCCCACCAACTTGCAATCTCTAAAATACTAAGCAGGTAATTTAAAAGCCAAAGAAAAAAATATTTGCAGAGCAATCACTTATAACTATACATCCACTCCCAGTGCCTCTTTGTGATTCATTAATAAAGAAAGCTCACAGACTAGCAGCTGTGTTCAAGAAACATTGCAGCAAAGTCCATCTGAGCACCAACACTAAATATGCCATCGGATGTCACCGTACAGATTTGGGAGCCCTTATATTGCTAGGCTGACATCCATCTGGCCACTTTAGCACTGTTGAAGCAGCACAGAGTTGCAAGTTTTACAGCCCTGTTCTCCTGTATAAACTCAATACAGAAGGCTGTTTGAGGTGAAGATGTGTTCACCTGCAACATGGCTGCTCAATATCTTGTCAAGACAGCGTTGCATCAGCTTGGGGCATCTCTTTGGAGACCCTTCCCTCCACTCCCTGCGCGAACACACAGGAGGACAGGATAGAAAAGGTAGCAAGAGATAAAGGGGTCTATGATTACAAACTATAAATTCATCAGATAGGTAAGTACCAGGGAAGAAAAAGAGCTCTTTAAACGAAGAGATCACATTGACATTAGAACATATGGATGTTAACTGACCATGAATGCACTTAGACTGGGAATTTAAAAAAAAGAGGCTTTTAAAATTTCAGTGCAGTGAAATTAGAGGGACCTCCAACTTCAGTATTAGTGGAAAGCCACCCCTACCACATTGCATATTCATGAGATGAACATTACAAGGAATGAGAGTCAAACCACATAATCCATAGGTTACCACTCTGTCCTTCAGTGTAATAACAACCATCCCACAACACTTTGCCACACAGCAAAGTCACCCCACATCAGCTGCCAGAAGGCTTTTCTCTTGATCAGTGGACTATGTACAAGTACTAAGAAGCCACAGTACCCTGAACATCAGGGCAACTGATACCGATTTTAGTAAGTCTGCTCAATAGGTGCGGAACAAACAAGTTTGCAAATGCAAAGCACGTGTTTTCAAAAGTATCTTTTAAAAACAAGTCCCACTTTCAAAAAGAACTCGGATCCCCAAGTCCTTTGATTTTTCAGGAAGACAAGCTCCTGAGCAGCTGAGGTGCTTCTGAGAGTTTTGTCCCTATTCTTTAACATCATTTTAGGCACTTTGATTTACCCTCCCTTTGTAGTCACACAGCATAGTTTTGTCCTGTGCCATATTGAAAACAATGTCTCCAGCCTTTTTGATCCTAATGGAGCTTGAAAAACTAGGATAGATGACAAACTTTGCTCAGTTTTGTTTACCCCTTTCTATGTGATTGAGGATCACGGACCACATCACAATGCAGAAAGACACGGGTAGGAAAAGCTCTGCTGTTGAATTCAGCACCAGACATAACCCAGAATTCATGAGTTACCTGCTACTGCAGAACAGCAGTAAACAACACCACAGCACTTCTGTACAGGATCTGGATAACCTGAGTGCCAATATACCCTCCTCAACCACTAAATAAACTGCATACTTTAAGAATAAACTGCATACTTTAAGCTTTTTTTTTTTTTTTAAACTATAAGGTTGTAATGTTGTCAGACCACATCTAGATTACTGGATTGTAAGCATCTTCCCAGTACCAACATGCCAGGTAACTATTTGCTGTTTAAATTATTTGAACATCCGATCAGAACCTAGACATCTGGAAAAGCCATAACTGATGCACATGAAATTGTTGGCAAGAACCAAAGAATCTCAAGTAGAATAGTTGACCATCAAAAGTAATCTCTGAATTCTACAAACTCAACCAACTTCATTTTTTTCATTTAAGCTGAGTATTGCATAAACATTTGAGACATTTACACATTTTATCACATAAGGCAGACAGTGAGAGGCAAACTATAAGGTTTACCTGTAAAATGAAGACTTATTCAAAACACAGCAAGCAATTCTGAAAACGTACAACTCTGGTTACTTCCATCTGAACAAGGCTTAAGATATGGATCAGAAGTTTCTTTTAAAGGAACAACTTGCTTACTTATCTCAGCAGACCACATCTCAACACCAGCGGAGATAACGGTACCCTGGGTACCCTGAATCCCATCATCCATTCGGGGTCTGTAGGCTGATCTGAGCATGATCATGTTTGCCATCCATTCCAGACTGCATTTTGGTCTTGACCTTTTACTCTGATTTACCAGAACTTCAACAGAACTCAGTTGTCACAGCACAGCAAGGGACAAGTGCCATATGGAACATACTAAGTTTGACAAACAAAACATTCTTTGGAAACCCAAGGACTTTGTAATATCCTATCCTATATGAAGATAGGACTTACCTTGCCACCCAAGACCAGTTTCTTAATGTTGCGTCACATCCATTTCACCACAACTATAACAAAGCACTGCAGTGCCGAGGTCTTTTTAATACAACACCTCAAACCCTTAAGGTCCTCGACATAACCACTCCAACCCCAGAACACACACTGGTTGCTGCCTCCTCTAGCAATCATAGAAGCAGCAGTAGCAGACACCATTTGTATTACAAGATGCTCTGATACTTGGTCATAACTTGACGGATGATCATCAGTTATAGTGAGATACTGGTAGTTACCACTGCTACTCTTGAGAGCATCAAGATGTTTAACAACTAGGACTCAGAACAAGCTGTGCCCTAGTTATCTCCCCCCATCTTTATCAGAGGCAGGCATGACCATAGCATTTTTGTTGCCAGTCAAAATTACTAAATGACATCATTGTAAAAGTATTTTAATCAAATTAACTTACCATTACTTTAAAGACAGTCAGGAGAGGATTAGAAAGCCCTAAGACTTACCTATGAAGGAAGAGAGAAGCAAAATTATGGAATGAGCAAACAAGAACAGAAGAGCTTCAACGATTTCAGTTCAGAAATAATGAAAATCTTGACAGAATACCAAGACAAGTATACCTAGTTCCTTGCAGTGACAGCCCCCTGAATCGGAAAGGACCAACTAACCAGATGACAGTAAGAATAAGGGTTATTTAAATCGGAGTTAAAGGTATGCTCAAAGAAAAAGTATAGTTTCCTGCCCCAAAGAACTTACATTCGCATTTAAGATGAGCACATCAGAAGATGATCACCCAGGGAGCAAGAAAATACTACTACTCTCATATGTGGCTGTGAGAGCATCAGACAAATCTTAAGGATTATGTGGAATACTTGTATTAGCTGTCATAAGGGAGCAATTAAAAATAAATACAATGAATTAGTTCTGAATTGGCTCTATAATGTCAAGTGGGCTTATTTCCCAAGGTTATTTTGCATGCAGCAAAAATAGGAGTTTTACAAGTTCTTTCCCTTCATCATTATTAACCACTCAGTTCTTCGTGGTACATAGGAACTGCTGTTATAGGCCATGGATCCATAGTGCTGGGTCACTGCACTAACAGAAAAACAGACTGCTTTGTTCCAGGGAGTTTCAAGGTGCTTCCACTAAATTTCTCACAAGTTTTTAAACAGAACTTGGCGGCAAAGCTACAAGCATCACTCAATGCAACAAAATCCAGTACTCAACAGGCTTTCAACTCAGGCCTTCTCCCGTCCTGCTATAACCCACTATTCAGTTTTTATGCAGTGAACTCTGATATTAGCTGCTGCACAGAAAGGCTACAAACACTAATACTGCTACGTAAGGATGAATGTTTCACACATTGGCTTTGCCAATATTTTTGAGCAAAATGAGAAAACTCAAAAACCAAAAGCTCACATCCCAGGGTACACTGACTCAACTGCTATAATATATTTATTTTGCTTCAAAATCTTAATTTAGTGGGGCCTGATCCAAAATCATTGAAGTCAATAGCTCAGAGCAGGAAGGAGTAACATGTTATAGTCAAGAGATTATTCAGAGAGATAACATCACTTGTGGGGGATATAGACCCTTATCAGCAAGCTCCGATCCTTACCTGCACACAACAGACTTGGCTTACAGACATCCAACCAAGCTTGTCGATAGGAGGACTTCTGGCTACATGATTTCCTATTCATTTGCACAGGAGGTACTGCAACACATTGTACCAGCTCAGTGTTTCTGCCTACAGTTCAAGCTGTGTGGATGTGAACACCACCAGTGGGGACAATAAGGCAGCTGTTCCCAAATAATATCCACTGAGGAATCTTGTCGTCTTTCTGCTTTCTCCATCAGCCATCAACGCCCAGCCAGCTCTACCCACATCAGCTAAAAGAAACTCACTGGACAGAAGAACCAAGTGTCTCAGTGAGAAGGAACAAGATTGGGCGGTTCATTCCTAAGGAAGGCTTAGGATCATTTTTTCCAGTAAGTTCTAAGAAAATTGTATGCAAAGAAAGGATAAAGATGCTTATTCAGAGATTGAAAAGCAAATAATGCTAAGCTATTCGTGCACAGCCTGAACCCTGTTATCTCAATGTACACATACTCCTCAGAAGTGGCCTTGCAGATATTTTGAACAGTCCATGCTCCTTGAATAACAGTCACCGAATACTTGCAAATAAATATTCATAGATAGTTTGTCAATAGGCTAAAGGATGCAACTTGTAGCAAACTCAGATTCACTGATCTAGGAATAAGAATGTCATGTGGCACCAATGATCCATCAAATGGCATGGAAAATTAGGAGTAGATACTCAGAAAAAGCATTTCTCAAATAAACCAGAGGCTGAAAATTCAAACTATTTATCTAACCATTGAGAATAACGAAGAAATCAGTGTAAAATCTAGTATAAAATCGTAGTCTGCTCCCAGATAACTTACTGAAGGAGAAGGGTGAGAAGAGAGATGGATACTTTTTGTTTTATAACACATTGCTTACCAACAGTTCACCCTGCTCTAATTCTTAGAAATATAGTGGACTGATGACAACTGGGATCAAATGATAAAGAAAAAGAGGGAGAATGATAAACAGTAGAGAATAAAACGTGAACAGTAGTGGAAAAAATACCAGTTTCCCCTTCACAGAAAAAGGAAGTAAGGGGGACAAAGCCTTCCTCTGCTTATAGTGCTCGAGATGCTACCCATTTCTTTAAGGTAGCAACAGATTTGCCCTCATCCTGCAAAGCCTAAGAGGACAACCAGCTACAAAGAGCAAGACTGGGTATAACAAAATCCCAAAGCACAACTCCTACCACTTTCTCCTCCTTATCACCAGAAGACACTAAACCCTCTCCCTCTCTGCCACTCCCTTCCCCCTGCTGAACTCTGCCTTCCACATGCTGGATCCGCCAGTCAGTCACCAAGACACTTAGTCCTGCTTCTGTCTTAAGGACACTCAACAATAGGGGAACAGAAGAGCAGCTTAGCCAGCTCTGCAAGGAAGATTATTCAAAAGGTTAATTACTGAATGAAACAGAAATAGGAAATGGAGGGGGCAATGGGAAAGGGATGGAGGAGGAGGAGGGGAGGGAGAGAATGACTTCCAGCTGCTAAATCTGGCTTTCCAAATCCTTAAAGTCCTTTAAAATTTAGTCTGAAGGAGGGGGATGGGCTTTGCTGTTCACTTGCATGTTTGATAAAACCTCAATTATGTTCCTCTCCTAATCCTGTGTCATTAGGAGGAAAATGGTACATCGGGAGGCCATTTAGATATGAACGTCTGCAACCTCACCATCTGACCTGCTGACTTCTCCTTTCTTCCTTCTGCTCTCTCTCTCTTTGTTGCTGGAGCCAATTATATTTTAAGATGTGATTTTTTTGGCTAGGTGCTTGGCCTCCAGCACCAGGGGTCCCACAATGGCCTGGCTGGAGACCCTTATGGCCATTATTATTTTTTTAGTGAAAAGGTCATTATAACTATAATAGCTGGGAATTAATCTGTTTATTCAGAGCTTTTAAAAAGAAAAACAAAAACTCCAAAACAAAACAAAGGAGCTTTTTTCTAAGGTGCCTCCAATCCCTGGTTCCACTGAAGCAGGAGGAGTTTGGCTTCTGATTTCAACAGGGTGGAAGGACTGAACCCACCTGGAGAATTTTACAATACTAAAAAGCCTCAGAAAGCAACCAAGTGAATTTAAATGTAAGGCTGATATCTTTTTGCTCCCTGCTGGTGGAAAGGAATAAAATTAAAAATATCAACCATCTGTATACTCCTCCCTTCATCCTTAGTCTTGTAAGAAAGCCAGGCCTAGCCCTGAGCACAAATCACATGTGATTGAAAACCTTGGGTCAGGAGTATTCAATGCCATATGGAAAAGCCCAGCATGGAGACCAGAGTGCTGTGCAGTGACTTTGTCACTTTGTCACCTCCTTGGTATTCTTCATTACCCCAAACCTCTGCATGTATCAGTAGTTAGCGGGCCCTGCACCGAAGATGGCTGCATTTCAATGACATGAAACAATCCATATATCATTTTTATGGCTCGTTGTGCTTTCTCTGTTAAGAGATCAATACAGGTATCTCTTCTCATTATACTATAACACATGATGAGTGCAGTCACTATCTTAAAGTTGCTTGCCAGTACAAGAAATAATAAGCCCTCCTTTTTGTCCTCTGGACACTGTTGCATAAAGGCATTATGAGAGTTCACGGACAATCGAGTCAGTATTTTATTTGGACGAGAAACACCAAAGTGAAGGAGGCCAATAAACCTTTTCTCAGCACCAGCTTTGTAGGCTTGTTTTGATAGCATTGGGGAAAAAAATCAGAGCATGTTTGGAGCCTCAACAACTTTCTAGGGAGGCATAATGTTATAGCCTTCGGAAAATGAAAGATCTACCTTATTGCTTATTAAAATTTAGGCAAATCATGAGGTGAAAGGGATTATAAATAACCTTGAGGGAGATACACAAGAGTTTTTGCAAGAGTAAGTTCCAAAGTGTCATAGGCAAAACAGCCTTGACTTTGGGAATTTCACTTAATTTGATTTATTGCCAATTAACATAAACTTTTATTTACTGAAGGAGACACTGGAAAACAAAGATGACAATTAAACACTTTGGTAAACTACTACTTCCCGGCTCCCCAGACTTGACTTCAGACTAACATCTCCCACCCCCACACCTCAGCTGATCTGCCCTCCCCTTGTTTTGGCCATACACGATATTCAGTCCCTGTCAGTTCCTTGGGTGAGGCGATGGGTGGTGCAAGAGGTTGAATTGGTATGTGACCATTTTTTGCTGCTACTCTTTGTTTTTCCTCCTTCATCCCCCTGCTCCAGCCTGTGTCCTCCCCAGGGTGCAGTCCCTCATGGGGGGTCTCTGCTCTGCTATGGGTCACCCACAGCTGTGGCACCTTAGGGGTGCCCCAGCTTTGTTTCAGGTTACTGCTGGGCCACAGCTTTCCCCTTTTCTCCCTCTCTTCCCCAAAGTATCTCCGCAGCACAGTGTGCCTTCCTCCAAGAGGGATCTTCAGCCCCATCCCCAGGTGTCCCCTTCTACATGTCTCCTGTATCGTCTGTGTCCTTCTCTTGTATCTCCTCTCAGGTATCCTCACAACTTCTCCCGTCTCCTTTGGTTTCTCCTCTCGCATCTCCTTTTTTCCTTTACAGAGGGACTGGGGCCCTCTGACTAGCTACCTTCCAAACTCAGAAAAACCTCCACCAAGGATTATGATGGAGTTGTGGCAGTATGCTTGCTTTCCAGCTACCCAGGCTATTGCTATTGCTGTTTATCTGCACAGAGCCATCCACCTCTTTGGCAGTCACTCCAGCACCTCACATCAGCAAAAAAAAATCCGTTTTAGAGAGCACAAAACCAAAGAGATACACTGCACTGGGGGAGACCATCAAGTACAGCAAACCAGATCTTCTCCACACCACCTTCCAACCAAGTTTCTCCAGCCACGGAAGCCATTTTATGCTTAGACAATGGAAAAGTTATTTTAAGACAGGGTGATGCTATATCCTTCCTTCTTGTTTACCCCCCCAACCATTCAAGCCGCAAGGGTAGTAGTAGATGGCCATATCCCTCAACACAGCTTCCCTGAGTCAGAGTCCACCTCCACAAACTTGAGCTCTTTTAAAATAGCACCGTCGATGAGAGATTGCATATCTAGTTAAGTGCTATTCAGATGCACCCACAGACGTTCACTGCTTCAGAAACACATCTCTTTCTAATAATATAGTTGGCCACATTATCTTATTTGACACTAAAAACTTGAGATGATTGATGGTAGTTTAAATTCTGAGTAGACAAAAATTATAGAGCAGCTTTATAATCTTTTGCATTAGTGCCCTGGGGAAACGGCTGAAGTCTTTATCACATTCAAAGGACAGCATGACTGATGCTAAAGCCCTACCCTCCCAGCCAGACCAGCCTTCCATGAAGGTCTCAGGCAGCCTGGTCAGGAGCCTACCTATGAGCGTGGCTCCGAAGGCCTGGCATTTGATCATGAGGTGCCACGCTTTTCATCTTCCCCAGCTATGGCTTTGCAGAATTTCTAACTGGCAACTAAGTCAGAGATCAAGGAACAAAGAGAGGAAGAATGATGAAGAGGAAAGGACAGAGCAGATGCTCTCTTTTACTTTGGGTGTAAACAGCTATCCCGATGAGAAGTGTTTGCTTCCTGGACACACAAATACTATAAAACAGCTGGGAATCTACATCCTAACAGGTATGGAAGAGTGGTTCAAGAACCTGCCCTAAGAAAGAGAGCAAAGCATCACCCAGCAAACGTGCTGGAAGCCATACAGAAAGGCTTCCAGGGAAGCCATTCAGGGAGGCCCGGGTTCTTGTACCATCCCTGGAGTAATGCTCACTACTCTGGAAATCAGTGCTTATTTCAACACCAAAATAAAAGGAGTAAGAACTTAATTTTACATTTGCTTTCCCCAATCTCTTTTCCTGAATTGAAAGAATAGCCCAAACCAGCAAGTACTTTTTATTAAGGAAACGGATTACGTGGGGAACAAAAGGATCCTCTCATCAGAAGAAACTGAAGGGACAATGACAGCTCAAAACCTCTCAGGCAACTCATATCACTTTTAATAAAAATATAAAAGACCATTTGGAGTCCACATGAGTGTAGGAGACAGACAGGAACAGAGAGAGGGAGAGCAAATGGGAATCTTCCTTAAGCCTGTTACCAGAGTGTCCCCACTGCTCCTTCCCCTCAAGTCTCTTACCAGAAACCACTACCTGTCTCAGCCCCCCTAAACCTCAAATTCCTAAGGCCATAAAAATTTCCCTACAGCAGAAATGACTCTCCTTTTCCCCACTAAGGACTTGTAACACGTGATAGCAAGGAAATAACACAATGCAGAAAGAAGATCTCTCTAAAGCAATGCTCCATTCTGTTTCCACCCTTCAATGAATATCAGTGTTGTATCAACTCATTTTCTTGTCCTCCGCTGCTTACATATCAAGCCTGCTTCTATTAATCCACACAGAAATCTTTTCAGCCTGGGTTTCTATCAACAAAAGACAGAGGACATTTGTTCCAGTCCTTTTGAGCATCACAAGCCTCCTCCCTACTGCCAAGACCATCCCAGGACACACGTAACAGAAAAACCCCACATAATAAATGCTAGCCTTCATGCTAAGCTCTCACAAAATGAGCTAGCAATTCAGGCAAAAATTTTACAATGGCTCCTTTGAGTCTGTCCAGCTAAAGCTTGAAGTCCCAGGTTTTGCCAGACAAGGAGCTGCCCAGCATTTTTTCTTTTCTTTTTTTTTGCAGTGCGGTTTCACAATACTTCTGCATTCCCATCCCAGAGTACACTGAACACAGCAAACAAACTCAGATTTGCACAGGCATGAGTCATAAATTAGAAGTATCCCTTACAGAAAAAGTAATAAAGTGATGTTAAGATGAAAGTATAGGAATCAATTCCGTATCGGAGCTGTTGGAGTCTGGTGCAACCACCTGCAGTTTCTCTAGCTCACCAGGTAGCAGTAGCGATGGTGCTCACCACACACAGTCCCCCCATCTTACAACCTCAACAATGCTATCACAAAACGAACTGCAGACTGCTAACAGAGTCAGTCCAAGTAACAGACACAACCCGAGAAATGAGTAAATATTAAAGCATTGTCCTTACTACCCGCTAGCCAGTGGGCAGTTCAGCTAAGAAACGGTAAGCCAGGGCCTCATCGCTGCAGGCCACCTGAAGTGATGCTCTTACAGAGCAGCATCACCAAAGACAATACAAAACATACCAGCTGCCTACATAGTTTTCAACAAGCTTGACAGGGAGAGGAACATTTTTCCTCCCACATCCAGAGGAAAATATCATCTCCTTGTCTTTCTTTATCCATCTTTTGTGTCATGCCTCTTAATTAGCCCACAAAGGTTTTGGAGGAGAGAACTGTCATTCTCATTCTGCATTCAGGCAGGGCAGAGGATCTTGGTAAATGGCAGGGCCACCTTCATGCTGCTGAGAAGTCATCACCAGCCAGTCCCAGTTCAACAGCTTCACCATTACTTCGTTTTGCTGGTTTGTGGCTCCCTCGCTTTTGCAGGAAGGCTATAGGGTTTCTGCGTCTGTTCCCCACATGTGCTGGGACTTGAAGAGCGCCTCTACACTGCAATAGCATTCCCTACCCCTACCAGTTGTCCCCCTGCCCCAACACATACCTCTTTCCCCCTGCTATCTCGCTCCCGATTAGTTGCATGCTTGTGATTAAATCCCTTTTAATAAATGACTCCTATTAAACTGGATTCCTCTGTCACTGCAAGAGACATAAAATTAAAAACTGTCCGTCTTTAATCATGCCAGGCTTCATCTCCGTCTCTCAGGCTCCATTTATCAATAATTAATATAAGGAAGACTGAAATCCATTTCAATTTCAAAGACCCAAATGTTACATTTTTTAATAAAAAAGAAAGAAAAGAAAGAAAGAAACCACCATCGCTCCCAGAAACAGAGAGAGTCAGGCTCACACACGGGAAAAGAGACTCTGGCAGCACTGCAGCAGCTTCCAAAAGGAGAGAGAGGCTTGGATGTGACAAGCAGTTCTCCTCGTGGCTTTGTAACTGGAGAGTTTTCTTCCCAAGTGCTACCCCACAGAACAAGAACCCCAGTGGTCCCAAAGTCTCTGGAGATCTGCGCTGCAGCTCCTGGCCTTATTTCTCTTAGTTTTACCCAGTCCTCAGAGCTATGACAAACCAGTACACCGGACTGCCCAATCTATCTTCTTGTCAAAAACTGTCAGATCTCAGATGCTCTAAGGGAAAGTCACAGCCAGCTCCTACCTACAAACACACCAGTAATGCACGGCAGGATTTACTGGGATAAGCAAGGATGTGGGGAGGCAAGCCATCAGGCTGGGTTTTTATTATGTTGCTCTATAAAGGACTACTATTGGTATTAAAATGCTTCTTCCTTTATTTAAATGTTGCCTCTCTACCCTGGACTTTTATCACTATACCACTTCCAGCAGTTCAGCTGGTCACTGGGGCATATCGACCCCTGAACCAAAGGGTAACCACAGCTTGGGTACTGCACGTAGCACCCGATCGCACACTCAGGTCGCCTTGAGCTCTGACTGCAGCCAGCTTTAGACCAGGCTGGGTATGTCGAAGCACACCTACGTGGTGGTTATGTTGCTTTGCCAGCAAGATGACCCGAGGAAAGCCCATGGTGATGCTGTGCCTCAAGTCACACGCCCCGTGATGGCTAAACTCAGACCACAGATGTCCACACGGCTTTCAGTCAGCTCAGAGCACAAGCAGAAAAACGCACGTCTTCAAATCAAAACCATGTCACAGAGGTGTGCATGACACAAGCTCAAGTCACACAGCATGGATGCAGAGCTCTAGCAGAGCAGACAGCTGTGCCAGCCTCTGGCCGGTCAGCCATTACATAGGTGAGCGAATGAAAATGGAACACCACAAAATGCAGGAGTTGTCCTTTGGGGGGGAACCTTGCACATGAGCAAAACACATTCCAAACCCAGGTTACCGATCAATGCCCAAGTGACTTTGAGCGGAGCCAGACAGCACCCCGCTGGAAATACAGCATTATCCCACAGAGCTCTCAAGTCAGGCGGTTCCCAGCACACTCATCAGCCAAATACCCGGCCCAACAGCATCCACCCAAACCCTTGGTCCCTGTGGATCTCTGCACATTCTCCTCCTTGCCACCAGCCCCTAATTGCAGCGGAACAAAGTCACACGCAGCTAGACTCTGCTGCTAGAGCTACCAACAATCGGGATGTCACCCTCTGATTACCAGAGAACCACCCTATGCAGGGGAACACAATAAGCAGCCCGGTGTAACACAGGAATGCTATCAGTCATTACTCAGTAATTACTGTGCAACTCTGTGTAGGGACACAAAGCAACCCCCCCACGGTTACAGTGCAAAAATATCATTCAATAGCCTTTAATTACTGCAGAACGGCATGGTAACGAATGATGACCTGCCCGCTGGTATAAAGTGGTCCTATTGCTCATCGCGCATTCCCTGGCAGTTACTAAGGGAACCCTTTGGCAATCTCGCAGCAACCGCGATGCTCGGTGGCTGTGGGGATTTTATCACAGCACACTGCGCGTTTTCAGGATTGTTGGACGGGGGGGGCAGTATGGAGAGATTACAAAGAAACATTTGCTGAACTATGGTTATATTTCCAGTAAGTCCCCTGTTCCATGCTACTGAATTGTGGCGATGCTTTCACTGCAACTTGGAAATGAGGGGGATAATTGCACCTTCGCCCTACAGATCTTGTGGTACTTGTAATTATATCCCGTTACCAAGGAACACAGCAATTTCAAACCTATTACCCACAGGTATCGTTTATTTCAGAGTTAAATTTATTACTTCAATGCCAGTCTCACTTGTGGTTCTCTTCTACGCATCCAAGCTTCCCTGGTGACACACACTGAAAGTGGAGTGAACTGAAAGAGACGGGAGAGAGGGACAACAGACAGGAGCAGGAGCTGCGGGTGCACATCGGTGCTAAAGGGGAGCATCCCTCGTGCAGGCTGAGGGAGGCTGCAAAATGAAGCTGCCCCCAGGGCCACCCCCATCTGTGGTAGGGCTGCGGTGCTGGCTCTCAGCCCACGTGGGGGGGCCTGTCACAGCCAGCCACAATTCCAGGCTGCCGTGCTTCGTAACCCTTCCCGCCAAGATCCTCTGTGCCTTTTAGCAACTTTTTGTCTGTGAAATTAGGGAAGGAACAGATGTGCTCTAGTGCACAGCTGAACTCTGCTGCAAAGGCCTGTCAACTGGTCTAACTACATAGCATGTATAGAAAAAAAGCCTGTTTGCTTCTGAATATTCAACTCTCAACAAGAGGGGAGTCACAGGAGGAAGGGAGAAATAGTCAGATATTTTCCCAAGCTATATTGACATTTTAAGAGGAAGCAAGTGACCAAGCATATGCACCTCCACAGAACTCGCTGCACCACGCCACCAGCAGCAGAAAGGAAGATACCTGCAGCCAGCTCTGCAGGTTGCCCCTTCCCCTCCCAGCAGAGATGCTCACAATGTTCAGCGCCACCACCGAGCTACTCAAGTTTTGGAGCATTTCTGCACACAAACCAGCACATCCCCTGGACTGCTGCAACCTATGACAACTTTTAATAGCTCTCTAAAGGATATTCCAGCAGTAAAGGAGCAGTACTTGACAACTACTGACACCAAAGGGTAGGGAAAAGGACAGCCTGGTACTCCTTACATGCCTTGGGCACCCCTAGCTTGCCAGGAGGGGAAGGATTTAATGGAAGATACTGAAATGTACTGATTCAGTTCTGACTGTCCTGAAGTGAGGGGCAGGTGCTGAAAGCACAGAGGACAGGGCAGCAGGAGGAAGTCGGGACCACAGGGTCAGTCCCCTCCAGGTAACTGCAGTCAGAGCACAGGTGTGTACAAGGATCCCAAGTTACACAGACCATTTAGCTAAAGACAGCAGGTCTCCATTTTGGGGAAATCAAAAAATACCAGCTACTGAAAGGCGAGAAAGATGGATACTGCAGATTTATGTTCCACGTCCTGCATTATCTTTGCCATGAATAAGTCATCTCCTCAGAGAACAATGGGTGCTCCAGCTGCAGAGCACCGGAGAGGAGTTCAAACGCACGGCGCTGCCACGGCAAGTCAAGTTCTAGGAGCAGCACAAAGAGATAGCGCTGGAACATGAAGAGAAGACCTGGAGTTGTTATGGAAACCAGATTCTCACGCCACTGAATGAGGTCTCTTCCCCTCACATCCCTTTTTGTCGAAAAGCCCAAGATGCGCAGGAGCGGCTAATGACCACAGCTCTGTCGCCTCACCTTGCATTCGCTCACAGGCATCGCTGACGTTTTCTCCCCAGCTAATCCAACCTGGCCCGAGCACCTCCAGTTGCTGGCGTGGGCTCAGGACTCTGGCAATGCCACAGGACACAACGGGCTGGTCCCCTGGGCACTCCCTGCTTGGAAGGGCTGGTGCTGGCAGTAGCAGGTTTAAATCAGAAGACACGATGCCCACTTTAATATGCGCTGCTTTACCATCAAACTTGGAAATTTCAGAAAATAAAAACCAACACCCAAAGGGATGGTAGCAAGACAATATGTTAACAGGCTCAAGCCCATATTTAGCAGCATAAACATATAGGATGGGGATTAGGTACATCACCTGAGTTCTGCAGTACCGTTGTATATACCCTGGGTTATCTTATCTGACTTCAGCTGGCCTTTCATGCAGCACACAACTCTTCTATAGTTGACATTTCCAACTACTGCCTCATATTACATCACCTATACAGAAAAGGCAAATTCTTGTGTACGGCTGTACCCAAACAGAAAATCTGTACGGCAATGTGCTGATAACCATAGTGAGCAAAGATCACTCCCCCACAGAAGCAAAGCAAGGAGCTGGCTACGGCAGACTGCTAGACAGCAGAGACAAAGCACTGCCTTTCCTGTCAGTGCTAAACCCCTGTTATGCCTGTTGAAGAAGGAATTGGGGCAAACCTGGCACTTTCTCCGACACCCCCTGCTTCCTGTGCCCCAGTGCTAGGAGATCAGCAAGCTCATTTTTCAAGGACTTTCCACCCAAGTTCTCTCCCTTCACATTCCGCACCACAGGACAGAGAGAACACCACCACCGAGGCTGCCAAAACACTTTAAGCTAACTGATGAGATACTACATGAATCTTTTAGTGGATATTAGTTCGGCCCCAACACTACTATCTTATGACTGGAGCTCTCTCCGAAGAGGCTCCAACCTATCACACCTGTATTTCAGGACCTGTCACTTCCCTGCAGCTCAGGATCAGACATTTCCAGACCCAAGTCTTTGGACTTGGCTTAGGATTTGGTCCAGCGCCATCCCGAGTCCCTGCTCACAGGGCCCCCTTTCTCCTGAGCAACTTGTTGTAGTCTTCCTGTTCCACAGCTTCTAACACCAAGCCTAAAGTAGGTGTAGGGAGGTCATGTGTACACAGGAGGAAATAAGAGAAGACTGAAAACATGGCTGGTGCCCCAGGAAACCACTGCTGGGAGATAAACTGCAGACCATGCTCTGTGCTTTCCTAACCTGTGTCTGAGGGCAGGGACAGGAGGAAGAAACAAGCAGTAGGAATAGGTTTTGTGGCAGCGCGGCAGCCCCCAGTTCTGCAGCATGCTGTCTGGCTTGCAGGGTAAAAGCAGCAACATCTGTTACAGTTAAGAATGCAAAAGAGTTTCTCTGCCATTTTCAGTCACTCAGTTTGCCAAAATTTTCCTCTTTAGAGCTGAAATTTCCTAGACCTGGCCAGTACCCAATAGCGATCCTTTTTTTTTATTTTTTTGGAAAGAATATAACAAAAGTGACTTAACCACTACAGAGCACTATGCAATGGCATTCATCGCTATTATCCAAGAAATCCTCACAGAACTGAGCAGCTTTAAAGTCCACAAGGTTTAGGTCTGAGCATTAAAAAAATAAATGCATCTGCCCAGGCATTTCAAATGCGTGCCTTTCCCCAGGTGTTCAGCCACCATGTCCCATACAAGGGCTCCGAATTAGCACTAAGCCTCTAGGTTCCAAGGAGATGAAGCTGGCGGAGAGAAAGCCAGCGGTCCTGTAACCAACCACTGCCTGGTGTAACAGCACACGGGGCATTTTGCCAGCTTGCTGCTAAGTTAAATTGCATAGGCAAGCAGCATAAGAACTTGTGAGAACTTTAACAAACACAGGGACAAGTTCCAGTAATGGCTCTGTGCGACCTTTCCACTGAATGCATTATGCCTTGAGCAGCTGGGCAGCTCCAACAGGCCACTGAGCCCCAAGAGGGGAAGGACTTGCTCCCTCTTCTCTTTACCTTGCACTAACTCCAGTGCTCGCTGGACCCTTCTTTCACCCAAGCAATTTGACTCACTAGCCTACCTGAAAACCAGGTGCTTTTATTTTCTGGGCTACGAGTTGAATGAACTTGAGGAATCTACTGAGCATCAGAGCAAACACAAGTTAAGTGGAAGCAACATGCACCTGGGCAAGACACTCTCAGTCTACTGGTGGTAGCCAGCTATTAGAGTGCTTTGCCAACTTGGGGCATCTTCACTCCAAGTCTCTGCAAGCTGGAAACATGTAAAACACTCAGGCCCCACTGAAGGGAAAATCCAATTTTGAAATGAAAGAGTGCAAATCCCTGTCTAGTCACTGGCCTTAAGAAAACAGGTCTTTTTTCAATAGGTCTAACCCATACTATGTAACAATCTGCAACAAAAGATGATACTAGGGTACTGCAGAAGAAGTTGCACTGGTGCATATAATGCAGTGGCATTTGGAACCCACAGGTGAAGTCTCCAAACTTAGATGTGAATAAGGAAGGCTCTTTGCATTCAGTCACTGCTCACTCATGAGGCTGTTTTATCAGTGGTATTCTTTTGGTATATGGAAGAAGAAGGACAAAAGGAATTGTTTTTAACTAAATCTCAGTATGAAAAATTATTTTTCCTTCAAGACAGAAGAGGTGGGAAAGATGTCTGCTGAAAGTTTTGCAAATCTCCCTTGCATGATGCTTGAAAGCATAGAGCTAGCAACAAGCTATTAGTTGCAGGCCATGCATTCAAGAGGTTACAGAAAGTACAGGATGGGCAAGTGATGACTACCAGTTGACTTGCACGCTCTTTCAAGAGCCCTACAATTTCTTCTATCAGTGCATAATGTTGCATGGGTATAAGCTACAAGAGGAAGTATAACACGTTAATAAAGAAGCTACAGCATAGATGCTGTAAGCTGGACAGTCTTCTATTGAATCAAAACTTCAAGTTTTTGCAGCTGGTTACTTGCATTCAGCAGTGGTCAGGCCATACTTACAAAAGTAACAATCCCCATACGTAAGCACCAAATTGGCCGTCTTTCCAAGGTAACTTCGACAAATAAAGAGATAAGGGGGAAAGGGCGATAAGCGTGCTCTCTGCGCTGGGCCATAACCCCACAGATCTGAGAGCAGAGCACGGAAGGCAGGCCAGCCGCCCTCCCAGGGACATTCCACGCACACCGTCATGGTGACTGTCACACTCGTGCCTCCGCTAACGCTCAGCCTGCAGTGACGCCTGCCTGAGCAGAGGCTCTCTCCTGCAGCGCTGTGCCGGGACTCTGGAGCGCCCCGACCCCGTGCCTAAGAGCATCCCAAGATCTTGCATTTTGCCGAAATGCTGCGAAGGGCGACGCTGCATCTCCTGCCACCAAGTTGCTAAGAAACTGCAGCATTACTCAGCACAGCACAGGAGCCCTCCAAGACTTGTCATCTTGCTTTATATGACTGCTCTATAACGCTCTCCAAAAAAGCACTGCAAGAAACCAAGTTCAGTTCTTGCAGAGGCTGTAAGCCTGGCAAACAGTCTTGCACACAGCCTACAATGTATGGTGTCACAGTCGTCTAAATCAGTTGCAATATATGGAATTTCAGTCATCTTAATTTTAGAAAGTTAAATGTGTGACGTGAAGCACGGTCAGCAAATGACCATGTAACAGCCCCCCTCATACTCTTAACCACAGCCCCTCTGCAGGCACATTTTGATGCAGCTTCCCCGTGCTTTTGCAAAGCCGCCACCCCCTGCAGGACCCTGCCACATTCAGATGGCTGCGACTTGCTGAATGAGCGGCTATTCAATATTTTCTTTTCCCTTCATTATTCATTGTGTGGCCATACATCTTATTTATCATACCCTATCTAAGCCCCTCATTGAACAAGGCAGAAATCCTGCAATAAGAACAGCCTGCGAGCATTTAAAGACTACATTGTAATTCCAGCATTTCCTGACTTCTGTGCATTTCATTTCACTGTTCCTTTAATCCATGTCTTTTGTGTTGAATTTCATTGCCTCTTTAAAAAAAGAAAAGTGGATAAACAAAGAAATTCCTTCATGAGCAACACATTGACAGACAGCAATGGAGCATTTGTCTTTTATAAATGTGCAATTTAGAGCTGTGGAAATAATTGATTTTTTGGTTTGCCAGCAAATCAAAATAAGTTATTTTTGGATTGCCCTAAAAAGCATACAAAAAAGTCTAGTTTAAGTTAAAAAGCAAAAAGAATCAGATGAAACCCCCAAATTAATTTGTTTGGATGAACTGAAACATTGCATTGGGAACAAATTGCTGTTTTAGAATTTCTAATACTTTCAAAAAACAAAGTTTTCTGGCCTTTCTAAATGATTGTTTTTTAAACCAACCCCCAAAGTTTTACTTTGATCACCTTTCTACTTCCCTAAAGTTACTTCTTGCACCTTCTTCTCCATGCCCACCCCAAAGCTATTTTCACAATTTCAGTGCATGAGAATTTCAACTGACTTGAAGTATGTTTTTGTAAAGAAAAAAAATCTGTTCAGAAAAAAAGAAGGGGGGGTTGCTCAGCTCCTGCTTTAAAGCAACTGGCTGGGCAGAATCCCCTACTGGTTCTGCTCTCACCTCTTCATTATTATTTATAAACTAAGTGCATGGGCATGGCTACACCTCATGCAGAGTTAATAGTGGGAAGGCCATACGATGAAACAAATTAGTGTGATTACACAGTGGGGTAGGGCTCGGGGAAGAGAGGCAGCAAACCCAGAAGACTAGGCTCTCACAGGAGCAGGGCCCCGAGTACGCAGCTAGTCAGCCAAAGCAGGTACCATTTATGTTGCTGTAAGCCCTGCTAGCCGGGCAAATCGTGGTTTCTGTGCACCCTAAAAAAGTTAAAAACTAAATCCACTCACAAACTGGACAGCAAGTAACAAACGAGAGTTCTCTTGCAACCATCAGTTAAGACACTATTGCCATTTGCAGATGTGATGGGGGTGTTGTCAGCCTCTGAACTGGGTTTGGAAGCAAGTGATAAGAAAGATGCTCAGTTTCCATCCAAAACATCACAAACGCCTTATAACGGAGACGTGTAAGCACACAATTCTCTACTGGGCATGGTAAGGGAAAGCTAGATCCTGGAGAGAAGACAACACTGACAGCGTTACTGCTTGCGCCCCCAAGCTGACACGCTGGGGTTCCCCTGCTCCACGTCTCCCGCCCAGGCTAAGAGCTCCCCGGGGAGAGCGCTGCGTGGATGCCTGGAACCAGCTCCGGCCGGGAGCCAGCCCGGCTGCACTCGTATCGCAGCGGTATTAAGCTCTGTCAAACCTAAGCTGATCTGCGCGGGTCCCATGTGGTTGCCCTTGCACCTCAGCAACCTGTTTTTATCTACAGGCAGTGTTGTCTGGGAATGAATTATTCAGCATTAATCGATTTCTTTTTTGGCCAAAGAGAAATATCTTTTATTTACAGTTTATCCGAAACACTGAATCTTCTCGCCAAGATGCTCCACCACAGATACCAACAAGTGCTTTTAGTCAGTGTCATCTCATCCCTGTTTCTCCCTCTTTTCCTTAGAATAATTAACAGAATGAAATGTCAATAAAAGTGTCAAAGTATTTTGAGGCAAAAAATACTTATTTTCTGCTTCAGCTTTTTCAGAAAGTTTAAATTCTTCAATTTGGGAGAGGGGGCTTGGGGCTAAAATACTTCACAAATCACTTGGGTCAAACAGAATACTCATTTCCGCTGAATGAAGTATGCAACTAAAAATCCTAGCCAGCTCTATCTGAAATTTAGCATTTAGAGTGAAAATGCGTGTACAACTTCAGTTTTATGCATAGGTGCATGCTTCACCAACAATAAATTGAACAGAACAGGGCACAAAGACACTGTACTAAATTGCATACTGCAGCCTCCAATTTTGTACTCTGATATTTATGGGTAGCTGCAGAGTTGTGGGTGCACTCATTTTTCACATACAAATGGTCATTTGCACATTCAGAAGTGCCTGAAAAATTAAAGGCTTGTTTGAACACTGCTGAAATATAACAACTCCATATACTAAGTAAAAGTACTGAGGCACCACAGCAGAGGGAAGGAGGAAGTTCAGAAGCACTGAGAGCAAGAAATATTTAAGATGAAATATGAAAAGAAACAAAGATTTTCAAACCTTTAGGACTAAGCACCCCTACGGGTTTGGAAATTTTCCTTCAGTCAGGAATAGCCTTGGAAGCAGAGATGAGCAAGATAACATAACCCAGTTGAAAATCTGGCCTTGGCTTCTCACATGATCTCACACGACAAGGATGAAGTCATGCAGCTGATAAAATGAACACCCTTAAACCCACTATACCCTCATAGCGATGAAACTACCAAAAATAAAACACTGTTGGAGAAAACATCCAGTGCACCAGCACATGCACGCACACAGCCATTCTCCAGGCTGGTTTAAGGAAAGGAGAACAGCCTTTGCTCATAGTCAGTGATGCTACGCTGGTTTGTATCAACTGAGTTTACGGCCACACATTTTGGCCCTCATTTCTTTTCTTCCTCCACAAGAAAATGGAGAGGGGGGTGTCAGGCTTCATGAAACAGACACCAGCATCCCAAAAAGCAGCTGGCACCCCCTTGCAGTTTTGACAAGGAGCAAAGAACCGACTGGAAGTCGGTGCCTCTTCCCTCCCTGCCTCCCTCTCCAGCTCACGCACACGTACTCTCTCCAAATGCAAACACACACACACAAAAATCCTTAGTTCCTTCCACAGAAGACATGACATCAAATTGACGGAGCTGTGACTATTTGACATCCCCGCTGATAACAGAACAGCGCTTTTGAGCAACAGTTGAACAATAGGCAAGAAATGTGGCTTCCATAAATAGGTGAATTTACAGCTTGCTGTTCAAAAAATAAATAAAGCATTACCCACAAAGCATTGTTTCTCTTTGAAGTATGTCACCTGTCACTAAAGGTTAAGTGAGTGTTGACTGCTCCTGTGAGACTGGCGGGAGTAGGTTGTAGCTTTGCCACTTTTTATAGCTTCAGTGGAAGTTACACAGTCATAGCCCTTCTGCTGTAAGGAATAAGACGAACACTGACTGGCAAGGAATAGGAAACAGATCACCTACCACGTGCCTGTTATCAGCTCATTGTCCATTATAATGGTTTTGAGACTTCACGGAGGAAACAGAGGCCAAAATACAGTAGGCAGCAGTGAGCACGAAATAACAAGCCACCCGTTACAATGATAGGGCAGGACGTGAGACATAGCTCAGTGCATCTTGTAAGGGAAGCAGGCACAGGTGAATGCAACCTCACAAGGAGCACTAGGGAGACCACAGCTGAAGATTAAAAATCATACTCAGAGCCTGTTAACAAGCCACTGAAGGAGGAGATATGGCATATTCTCTTTTCTCTCCTCATCAGTAGTGGCAGGCTTTTTACAGTTTCAGATGAGGCCACCTTTTCCCTTCTCACCCGCTCTGGAAGGGAGAGACCAGCTTAAAACCTTGAACCACATGCAGGAGATCAACGTAGGGCAGTTTACTGATGGAATGGGAGTCTCCAGAAGAAGTGCCAGACGTTCAGACAGGGAGCTGAGGAAGTACATGCTTCCAGAAATAAAAGCCAGCACGTGGATTTGGTAGCCTGTTATTTCCCATAGAGCCTGGTAAGGACAGAAAGTTGGGCAGAAGTCACTTGCAAAGCCCTCAGGCACTGGAGAGAAGCGATGGCAACCTCATCAGACAGACGATCTGCTTGCCTTCTCCCTTCTCGAGGGAGCACATACAGATTTTTGAAATGAGAAGTTACAGAAGGGAAGATGAATTATATGCCTACATGGGCAGGGACTTGTGCCCACGCAGATACACAAGTCTCTTGAGGCATGAGGACACATATGTAGTATAAAAGTTGCCTGCCACACAGTTGGCTTACCAGGCTCACGTGGCTCAGTTGCCCACCTACCCTAAAATCCTCCCAGGAAATAAAAGCCAGCAGCAAAAGCTAAAGGCTCATCCCAGCTGGATACTCATTAGCCCTACAAACGCAGCAAAGTAGTCAGTTACCACTGTTCTGTAGTACCGGTGATACCACCATCTCTGGCAGAGGAACATTCAGAGATGGTTTTTCTGCCAAAGCTCAGCAGCATTCCCCTTTTTGCTCTGCGAGGCAGCGTCTCAGCAAGAGCTCCCTTCCCTCCCCGGCTAACTGGTGCACATCCCAGAGAACAGCTGCCACCGGGCCTCCATGGAGGGGGCTTGCTGGAGCAAAGGGTCTGCCCTACAGATAACCACAGATGGGCAACACAGCCCCGAGAATACTGAAAAACAACTTGGGGGTTTCAGACCTCTTCACTCAGCTGTTTTTCGAATTCAAAGCGTCCATATGGCTGATCAGCATGAAGGGCTTGCTGCGAGAGTAAAAGGATTGCCAGCATCCCAGAAGCAGACAGACATTCAATAATAGGAATAGCACTGTGATATCCAACAGCTCCTCAATCCGCTTCCATCTCAAAACCCTACCTCCTCCACTCCACCAGAACTGGAAGCAAGGAAAGCTGTAATCCTGATTACACCGGAGGAAGGAGAGGAGGGCTTCATCCCTATGTGCTGAAGGCACAAATCCCATTTGCATGTTGCATGGTTCTCAACCCGCTGAACCCCCAGTAAGGCTGGCCGCTAGAACTGCAAGCGAACAGTCACACAGATCTGCCAACCTTTCCATCCCCCCCTATATTTCATCTAGGAAGATTTCTGGATGGATGTAGACAACCGCAGCATGGCATCACAGAGTAGCACTGTACCTCTCAGAAGCCTCCTGTTCTTAAGTGCAAGGTAAGTAGCCAGTACACCTTCCCCTGAGGAGACATCTATGAAGCTTTTAAGGAACCAGACAGAGGACCCAACACACGGCTCCCAGACTGATTTTTTGTCTTAAAACTTTTATCAAAGCTTGTAGTGCTCTCAAGTTCAGACAGAAATTAGACAGAACCTAAGTCACCTGCCCTTAAAGAGGCCAAGTTATCCAAGCCAGACAGCATCACCCCAATGACATTATTACAGGAATATTCTGTTCTCTCTCAATCACTGTTCACAGGCCAGCGGACAAGGCAGCTCAAAAGCATGGGTTTCAACACAACAAGCCCCGTTTTCTTAAAGAGATCTGTTCTCTTCCTTCACAAACCTTTCCAGCACCACTGGGCTGAAGAGAAATGCGTGCGAGTATTTGGCACCTTTGCTCTCAACTTGACAGACAAGAGAAATCCAGGCACCATTTTCCCCAGTGCCCCAACAACCCTACAGGGGTGGGATATTCATTTCCATTCCCATGCCAGATGACAAGCAAGTTATAAATTGTGTTCAATCTTACCATCCCTTGTTTATCTACCATGACAGTCTTCTCTGGCTCTTGTGTGGCTAGGAGCCCAGAGGGCATGCATGACCTTTTCCAAGCTGTTCTAAGTTGTCATAAGCTCTTCTGCCCCCCTTTCCATTTTCCACCATTTTATTAATTCCCTGCCCTTCTCCCTCTCAACTCTATTGCTCCAACATCCCTTTATTGCAACCCTCCTAGAACTTTATCTTCTCCTGTCTCTCCATCCATGAATTACAACCTTTACTTTCCTCGTTTCCTCCTCTTGTTCCCTTTGATGGTTTCTCTTTTATTTCTCTCTTCCATTTGTTGAGCAGGCCAGGCTTTCACCCAGACACTCCATTAACCCAAGCCTCATGACTTGCTGCAGTGCTGAAGACTGATGAAAACTCAGCTCTCGGCACTACACCTCCTCCCTCCCTGATTTTATTTGTCTTTGCTCCCTCATGCTTTTTACCTCTTCTCCTCTCTCTCCCTCCCTTCTCTTTTCAGGCACATCCTTGTACCTGGTCCTCTCTCGATCTGTCATTCCGAGCTCCCTGTTTTGCTCATCTTCCAATCCCCTATCAGTACTCTCTGAAAATTAAGGTCAGAGATTAGTCCTTCGCAGCTGCCCTAGTGCTGAGTCGAACCAAACATCACTTACATCCAGAAATTTCCTTTCAGGGCCACCTGGCAGGGTAAACTAAAGCATCCTGCATTTCTTGCCAAGGCCCAAGTTGCTGAACTAGTAGAAAGACAGAATTATTTATAGAGACAGCTTATGGGGATATTATTGAGACGATGGCTCACACCTCAGAGCCAGCCCCTCCAGTGTTCCAGGTGGTAATGAATAAGAAACCAAGGGAGAGAAGAGAGACAGGACAAATCCTTTAGCTGGGATTTGGCTTCCAACAGTGAGATTTGGTTAATTTTCCCTCACATAGACAACAAAGAAAGGAGTGACAATCTTTGATCTTCAGAAATACGGTAAGCTGTATTTAGGGTAATCACAAAACACCCGATTCTTTGATTTCCTAGTGTCAGAGCTATGACTTTACACAATGCTCCGACAACTCACTATTGAGTGCGATTCTCACTTTGTATTTAGCTGTCTTATTACATAAGAAGATAGGGGAGAAAATGGACTGGCCCCAGACTCTGGAAGAGAGACTGGGATTGCAATGTCTCCAGTAACTCCACTGCACCAGAGCAGGACCATTTTTGAAGCCATAACATGCAGATGGCAACATGTGAAAAAGGCTATCACAGCTGCAAGAAAAACAATGACTGGTTCTGCGGAAAGATGCTTGTAATGAAACAAGGAAGGAAAGGCTGAGATGCTATGGGCATCCACGTCAGAGAAAGCAACCTGTGAACCACAGATGAAGAGAGCCCATCATCCTATTCAGGGTATGACAAATTGCATCTCCGTAGCATGAGGAAGACAGTGAGCTTCATGGACATTATCAGGACTACGTATTGAGAGCCTTAAACCACGGCTAACAGAACTGAATCAAGCCAAGCTTCTCAAAAATCTGTTTGGTCCTGGGTAAAAAGCACTGGCTGAAGCTTTCACCAAGGTTGGGTTTTCTCCTGCAAGAACTCTGCAGCACCCAGGGCAGCAGAGCTCACTTTGCGGCTCCTCTTTCAGCAGCATTACTCTGAATAGCTACATGTTTATTTTCATAAAACATACAGGATAAAACATTTTAATCGCCTTTCTGACACTTCTGGTTGAAATCAGCTGGTATGTTCAAACAGTGACTAAGGCAAAAAGGAAAGCAATTCCTGTGCATGTCTCAAGTTTCCTTTTGTTAAGGGACTAAAAGGCACAGCGCCAAAAATAAGACATATGGAAGACGAGCTATTGTACCAAATTGAGAAGCAGCACAGAATTCCTAGCAAAAGAATGGGATCATAACTCAACAGGCATTTCTGATTGCAAAACGTGGAGAAATGACAAAAAGGGAAATCAATGGGATATTACCTGGCTATAAAGTATTCAAGAAGGATAGATTGGGGCCAAGTTTTCTTCTAGCACAGCTCCAATGACTTCAGCAGAGTTACGGCAGTAAAGACGCTGGTCCTCTAACGCAGAGGCCATTGCAGTAGCAATAGTATCAACCCATACAGTATCCAGTGACATAACATCACTGAAAGCACAGAGTCATAGTTTAGCATCTGTCATGATGAAAACACAAAGCTGCAAACATTTTAGTTGTAGTACAAGCTTTCTGTTCAGGAAAAAAAAAGGTATGCGTTCCATGATAAAGGAAATCAAAAAAGCAAGTCTAGTGTAACAGCCTGACCAGTCACAGAAGGCTAAAAGTTAAGCTAACAATAATTTGTTTCCTTAAGTGAGAGCTTCTTGAAACTGCCAGTTCTAGGCAGTTTCAAAAAACAAGAGTTGAAAATTGTTTTTCCATTAATTTAGAGAAGTTAAAATAAAGGTAGTTATTGATGAGCTAGTACATACCAATGACTACAATATTATTCATTTCACATTCTTAGAACAGCAGTAAGAACAAGATTTAATAGTCTTTTAGATTCATATGCTACTGTCACTTAATCAGAAATAAGCAAGACAAAATGGACCCCAAACATTTTCATTATGTCTGAAGTGCAATGTAGTGTATGATAACTCTCAAAACAGACTATTTTTCCTGTGTCTATCACTTCCTTATTTTTACAAATCATTACCAATGGGACAAAAATTCCACAAGCAGTAAGATGCATCTAGTTTGGGTTGTAAGATAGCAAGACTCTTCAGAGGTCTCTGATCAAGCTGGGCATACCTACAGCATAATAGAAAATCAGCTTTCTGTGACAAATAGGAAGTAACACAGCCAAAAACAGTTTGAACTGTCCCCACACTAACACCTGCAGCCTAAATTAATTGCTACCACTCAGGGGAGAGACCTGGGTGTCACTGTGGCAGCTCAATGAAAATCTCTTATCAACACACGTAGGCAGTAGAGGAGGGTAGGGGGGAAGCAAAGGAAATACTTGTTTGACAAAGAAACACGAGCGCTTTCCAATACCATCGCATAAATTAGTGGTATGTTCTCATTTACAACACTGCATTAAGTTCCAGTCATACTTCAAACAATCCCTCCCTGTCTCCGTGGTACCATACAGCTAAACCATAAGGGATCAAAACAGACAGCACGATGAGTGCCTGCATGAGGTCACAGATGCTTCCGAGCACAAAGTTAGGTTTCATCCTAGGGGGACAGATGCCTTCGCTATGGAAGATGACTTAAGGACTCCCTAAGGCCTCATCTTCAAAGTCAAGCTGAATCGTGACTCATAACATCCCTTAAACAAATTAAGATGACCAAAGATCACAGATGACCAACTAAGGAAGCCAAGTGATTCCACTGTTCATTAATGGGACAAACAACATGTCAGCCGAGACCCCATCAGTGGCAGTGGGGTTACACAGGCTGCCCTGACCCACAGCAGCAGGAGACTGCCCTGGTGCAATGCGTGTCTCTGCAGACCTTCACCCCCATTTCTGGGACACCAAACACACCCTCACCTATCTGCATGGTAGATCGACTCTGCCTGGTACAGCAGAACAAAAGCTATGCTCCAGTTTGTGAGTCCATGTCTTCACCAAAGCAGATGCCAGCAGCACAGCCTGGGCAGCATGTTTGAAAAATACAGTGGCATTTCCTACCCAGCCAACTGCCCTTGCTTGCCCCTGCCCTTCGGTTTCACATATCAGAACCTGAGCACTGCCGCCCTGCCTAAGACTCACTTACCAGCTCATCTTGGTAAGAACAGGGAAGGCTGGAGGAGTACCAGAGCAATTAGGCAATGCCAAGAGCTCGGCTGGACCCCACTCAGATGCAGGGGTCACAGTGAGCCTGAACAAACCACGAAATAAAGCTCCTTCCATCCTTAAGATGGAGGAAGTTACTCCTTCCCAATTGCCTCTGGTAAGTTTGGAGAGCAGGGAGAAGAAAACATCCTCCTCAGGACCGAAAACAGTCTTTTGACCTCCGGAGTCTGATGCTTGTTTTCAGCACTACTGCATCATCTTTTTGGTTAGTGATATCAGAAACAACTTTCCTGACAAAATAAAAGAAATTGCTGCAGCTGTAAATAGTGATGAACATTGAAAGTTTTTACAATTTCAGAATATCTATCATGTCACCCATGACTGCACTTTAATTGTCCAATTAGGAAGCAGGAAGAAGAGCACACGGCTTATTGTGTCCAGCCAGATCTTACATACATAGCTCAAACTGGATATCAGACAAATTGTTCACAAATTAACAACAGACCAAGGTTACTCACAGAAATTCTCTGACTAATCTCAACCAGCCAATAAATTGAGGGAGGGTGAGCAATGATGATGATCTGCGTATCAACAATTCAAGAACATGAACAAGAAGCTGAATTTCCAGGCTTCTTTTAAAAGTTTGAATAGTTTTCACCACCAAAAGTATACGAATTTGAGTGCTGCAGACTACCTTTGAAGTTTAGTGAATGACAACAGGCTCAAATATGGTCAAATTTAAGTGAAGACAGGATGCTTCTAGAACTGTCATGATTTTTCACCCCACATTATCTATAAATTGTTTACCCAGTACTCCATATATGTGATCACTGCTGACAATGTAGTTAAGTACGTGATAAAGAAGAAAGGAAATTGCTTGAACAGACACACTGACTGTTTGCACATAACTTTTAAAAGAGTAAGGTGGATTTATTCTTTCTACTCCTCCAACAAACCACTGACCCGCAAGTTTCTTCAATCTTTGTAAGCCCATGTAGTTTTATTATTATTATTTTTTTTTATCATTTTCAAGCTATTTTTAAAAATTCAGTATTTTCAAGGCAGGAGACTGAATCTGCACTGAAGTCTTCAGTTTTTTGAGACTCATATTAAATGAGCTTCTAACACAAAGCTCTGGGAAACTGTTTTAACTTTATGCACTCCTCACAAGTTTGTCAGGAATCTTAGCAGTATTTTCTCCCAACTCTTCTTCCTCTTTTCAGAAGAGAATAAAAATTATTTCTCCAGGAATTACTTTTAGTAGAAGAAGGGGATCCAAGGGAAAGTGCTAATAAAAAGCGGTTTTTCTTCTTCTGGGATACGAGACAGACAAACAGAAGTTCATGACAAAGCCCTCTGATGACTAATTCCTTTTGTTGCAATAAATGCTGACAGCTCTCCACCCCCACACAGACACACACTTGATTTCATTAGATATTGCTCAGATGTGTATTCTAACTGAATATTTCAGGAAAAATGTACATCCTGGCTGACAAGCACTATGGGAGAAGGCAGAGTGTTTCACTGGTCACATACAAAACGCTGCTTTCTTGCAGTATGGACAGAGCACACGATACCATCACTGTTCCCAGCACAATTTCATTAACGCTAATTGCTTGTTGACCTCCCAGCAATGTCTATAAAAATGTGTGCGCGCCACTTGCCGATACCACGTTGCTCTGTGTGAATGCACTCACACCCACCAGAATGACACTGCACTCTACATTTATTTGCCAAACTTCTCAGACAGATGTTCAAATCTATCCTGCATTAAAACAGTGCAACTCTAATTCTATTCTAGTGGTTAAAACACACACCCCTTACCTTAAATAGGTATTCTGTTTTTATAGATTATGAGGTCATTCACGATTTCGTCTCCCTTCTCCCAACCCTCATATATATACATTTTTCAAAGTCTGCCTTAAAACAACTAAAAGGGATCTCCTTTTTAAAGGATGAGGGCTTATCTCATTCTGGTAATTAAGCTTCTTTACAGGGTCTCAAGGTGGGCAAGCTGTCTCATGGAATGGCCCATAATCACCAGTCCCTGCTAGAAACCTTGCCTATATTACATGAAACATGAAATAGCTAGAAATACAAGGAATACAACTAGGAATTCAACCCATAAAGCGTTCTTTGTGTGACTGAGAAGCCTCAGAAGTGCTTTGAAAGGCTTGAAGGAAGAGAAATGATTTTAACAAAAGAACAAAAAAAGAAAACTTGAAAGAGAACAGAAGTTCTGAAGTATGTGGGGGTGGGAGAAGTCTTCAGTGTTAGGAACACCAAAGAGATCTCTAACTCAAAGCTACCAGAATAGCTTAAACAAGCTGAGGTGGCTGCAGCTTGATATTCTACTTCAGCAGTGACTGTAGTTTGGTGCCCAGGGGACTGCACTGTGGATCTAACTGGACTGTCGTTTAATTCACAGGGGACCCAGAGGATGGCTGCTCCCTACGTCCCAACAAGAGCAGTTCAGTTTCCAGGAGGCTACCAAGCTGTGCTTTCCTTGCCAGCCATGGCACACCGCCACTACAGCCAACCTCCTCTAATCCATGCGGAGCACAAGCGAAGGGACACGGGCAGGGGGAAGAGGGCCCGTGTATGCCACGCACGAGCTGCCCTTCTGTGCCAGCAGAGCAGCTCCCAGACGATCACCAAAGGGCTGAGACAAGAACGGACCAGCAGTCCCTCTGCCGCAAAGGCACCAAGCCTCGAATTTTCAATCTTCGCCCCGCTCCCCTGGGGTAGTTTATGAGCCATTTTGGTTAGTGAACATCGGCTCCTAAAATTAATGAGCATGTCTGTTTTCAACATACGGTCAATTGCTGATTGTTCTGATCCGGTGAGCTAGACTGATGAATATGTACCACCCACAGACAAAGAAAGAGCTGGGCTTTCCTGCTGCATGTTGAGAAAAGGGAAGAGGGAAAAAACAACAGCAAAATGCTAAGCCAAATGCTAAAGGTACATCAGCGTGACTACATCTAAAGCTACATTGAACAAAGACCTAAACTATAAAAAGTCTCCTGCTGCAGCTCAGGTTTTACTGGCAACCTGAATCTGGTCATTTCCCTTTTTTCTGTAGCCAGTAACAGACCCCCGAGTCCTATAGCCAGGGCCTAAACTGAACACCAAATCACAGCCACAAAAAGGCCTCTCTTCCCCACTCTGCTCACTCATGGGAGTACATAACATCAAATTCTGGCCAACTGGTCCTCTTTCTTATGGAGAGCTCCTGCCACAGGTTACGTACCCACCTGATGCTGTCACTTCACACTGATACGTAGTCAGCTACCAATTCCCCCGGGGAAGCGGCTCAGCACAGCCAGAGGCACACCTGCGCACGGCCATTTTACAAAGTGACCACAGGTACTACTTGCACAATCGTGTTGGACAACAGGCACACCTAGTCAACCCAAAATGTCAAGTAATAAAAGTTCTGATTAAGAATAAAATAAAATAAAAAGGCCAACCACCCCTTGCCAGTCATAAGACATGCTGCCCACCAGCAAATTAAAATTTTTATGCCACTGCATAGATTGTGTGCCTGCTATCTACAGCCATGTGTTCACCTCATGAAAAATACATGAAGATCTAAGTGGCATTAATAGTGTTTATGAGCCCATCACCTGGACAGATACTCCCTTTATGATTCTAACGAAATAACAGAGACAGACACACACAGACCACAACCTTCTTAAAGAAAAAACCCTAATCTGTATTCCTGACCCCCCAACATGAATTCTCGATGTCCCAAGATGGAAGAAAAAATATACTCCGCCAGAATCGACACACTAAAGAGCCCCCTTCATTTAACAACAAAGCATCTGCCAACCTTGTTATACATCTGTCATGGATAGCAGGCTGGGCTCGCAGGAGCGAGGAGCTGCGCAGGAAGTGGGAGCAGAAGGAGGGTGGTAAAAGAGGAGGGAAAGGTGGCAAGGGAAATTAAAAGCAGATAGCATTTGAGGGTGGAGGAGCAGAGGACAAACAGGAGAAATGGAAAAGCAGACAGCAGAAGGGTAAGTTAAAGGGAGGTAAGGGAGAGAGGGTTTGATCGATCGCCGAGCCTGTATTAACTCAGTCGCAGGGCTCTGATGATCTCTAAAATGGACTGAGCTCTGCTCTCATGGCTTATGATACCAGCAGAACCATTTGATTGAATTACAGTTCTTCAATTGATCGCTCCGTATCAGTAATCTTTGACTTCTCTACTCACCAGCCAGCTCTTCTTACAGAGGCAAGCTTTGATGGCAAGGAAAGCTTTCCTGACATTTTTTAGCTGGAGCAAATCAGTATAAGAGCTGAATTGCTTTCGTTGACATTTCACAGGGACAGCAACACGGCAGGTACCACTGCCAGTCCTTGATAGCAAGGAAAGGGCAGCTAAGAGGAGACAAACACACTTGGGTATACAACATGGAACCCTTTGAACCAGGTGGGGACGACGACTACTTTCAAAAAAAGCATGCCTGCACCCTCATGGCGTACATCCATCCTTTCCCAGCTGTCCCGCTCACATCCAGATGCACTGAGCAAGCACCGGTGCTGCCAAGAGCCACTGCCTCGACCAACACACTTTACTGAGCAGAAAGGACAAGCCTGCCTTACAATGTGGTAAGGAGTCAGACCAGCAGGCATGAGCGCAGAGCACAGGAAACCAGCACAGGCAGGACGCCATGAAATTAAGGTGCTGTACAAAGACAAAGAACAGTCTCTGCCCGAAGGATTTAACAGCCATATGCAAAGTCAGAGTTAAAAGGTGGACATAAAGAGATGGTAAACTACACAAAACCAAAAAGAACATTTTGAGCAGCTTGAGACTCACTGGTCTGAATGAAGTGCCAATCTAAATTAATCCAAAAGACTCAACTAAACCTCACATTTGTTCTCAAACAGGAACCAAATCTGGACTGTTACTTTGATGAGTTTTAAGCCCAAAGCTTTAAATATTTAACTTCCTTGTGTTTCTGCCTAGCATACTTGTTGCCTCACTTCCAAGCATTCAAATCTGGGGCTCTGCTTTTAAAAGTACCACAATAAGAGAAAGTTTCAGAAGGGATTTGAATGGGAAAAAATGTCAACTTTGCCCACTTTTACAGGGAACTCTAGCTTCTCTTCTTTCCAGAGGAGAGGATCAAAGCACAAGGAGAAACATTAAGAAGTCATATATCACCACTGCAAATGCAGAATGAGACAACACAAGAGACTGCTTCAGCTGCAGCAGGGACTTCGAACTGTCTGAAGTCAGCAGCTCTGAATTAATGGAGGGGGACTGTGGAGGAAAGAGAGAGAAGCGTACTGGACATCAGCAACTCTTCGTCTCATACACTGGCCCTTGGTGGTTACCAGGTAAAAGAAGTCAGAACAATTTTATCAGTGGTCCAAGTTCAAAGCCAAGCTAGCCCCAGGCCATTTTCAGCTACTTTTGGCCCCTTACCTTCCCATACTTCCAAGTCTAATAAGAACATTTTTTTTTGTCAGGCCAGAACATTGACTGCTATATCTGTCTCCATTTCTAATAGTCAATGAGTGGGTATACAGAGACAAAGATGATTTAAAAAAATCCCAAAGCTTATAATGACATGTCTCAAAACCACAGTCAAATCTTGAGCAGTGATGGGTATCAGAGGGCAGTTCAGACACAGGGCACTTCTTTGGACTTGGATCTGTAGCAATGCAACTGTACCCTGAGGCAAATACATTGTTTCGCTAGAAGTTTGCAGCATATTGAGAGAGAGAGAGAGAGAGAGAAAGACACACACCCACAGCTAGTGTATTTCTAACTTCAGTAACTATCTCCTTTTTGGAACTGCCAAGACAAGTGATGCATCGATTTTCCTACAGCTCGCCCTGCATGATTGGTATCAAGGCTGCGTAGGCGTCTGGCGAAGCGTTCACAAATTTCTCTGAAAAAGACAAAGAAATCCACAACCGTAATCAAATTCAAGACACTGAGACCAGTATGAAAACTTCTCCATACAGCAGGCTCATTCTAATGCAGCCAGAACAGAAACTAAGCCATTACTGAAATCTCATCTAAAGACCTTTGCAGAAAGCACCTGCAGCACTATGTGCTTGGGAGTAACCTTTGCAGAGGCAGCTATGGCAGGGCAAGTGAAATTTGCATTTTGGAACTAGGCAGAGGATCAGGCAGAGGCAAGACGAGAAGGGAAAATAAATCTACAGCCACCCATTGAGATTCCTGCTGAAGTATGGGGCAGAAAGCGCACAGAGGTGTGGCGTGGTGGCCTCATCAGTGACTGGCACTTTGTCACAGCTTTAGGCTGTGACATTGCATCCGATCTTGCTGACCAACGCCCACCAGCTCCTGCCTTCTACCTTGCACCTGTATTCTGCTCACTGGATTTAAAAGCATGCACTGACACACAGTTCTGAAAATACAGACAAAAGACACAGGCGTCCCACAACAGGCTCATGTTAGGTTCCTGCTCCAACAATCCCTTTCTCTCTCTTCCCCAGGGACCCGTCTCTCTTTACAGAATGAGCTGCCCAAGGGGAAAAAAAAAAAAACAACACAAATTTAGGACCTGCCACCCACATGTGTTAGCTAACTTATCTCCCAGAGGTAGAACTGTTCCTTATCGGACATTTTGCAAATGCCATTGTCACCGGCTAAAACCCAGGCCCAGTGGGAACCACTTGCCATCACAGCTGAAATCAGCATGAACAGAACCCAGGTCCTGCAGCTTCTAAATCAGAGCTGTGTTCCCTCTACCTCTGTGGCATCACCTCCAAACATATTCCTCCTCCCCTCCAATGTTAAGATATAGCAGCTTTATAATGGGCGCAGATGCTGAAATTTTTGCAGATGAAGTTTATCATCTAATCACTCATTCATGGAATAAAGTGCCAAGTAACATTTGAGTAATCAGACTGAATGTATAAATATCCTATAGTTACACAGTTGTTACAGCATATCATTTCTTCGTTTGCTGCTTTTACAGCCATCATCAGTGGTGAAATCAATCCCATCCCAAACAGTAAATGATCTCAGGTGGAAGAGGAGGGAAACACTGTTCTTCCCACTAAAGGGCAGAGAACAGCAGGCAAAGATGAACATGATGAGCAGCCACTATTCCCTTGGACACTTTTGGATGCCAGTTCCCCACGTGACCCGCTCATGGACCTGAAGACACATCCCCAGCCTACAGCACCCCCTGCACACGGCCGTTCTTCTCCACTCCGCATTTCAGAAGTAGCCCGGTCTAACAGCAAGTGCCGCAGCCAGCACCTGCCCCTCTCTTGCAGTGCACGAAGCATTCGCAGAAGGCCCATCTCCAGGCCTTGTCCCCCAGCATGGGTCACATTTAGGGAACTTAGCTGTCTTGCCACTGGTAGGACAAGGCTGCTGCCTTCAGTGAGCTCTGGTGCAATCTTCAGTTTCTGCATAGAGAAACTCAAAGTTTAAGCACACGTGAAATTATTCCCCCTCCCACACAGAACAAAACTAGCAAGAGTAAGTCTATGAGCTAGCAAATAGTAAAGAAAACAAAAATTCCTTACTAAATTTCAGTATTTTAGTAACTACTTCCTTTCCAATTCTGATACAAACTTGGAATTTTGGCTTTCATTAGCCAAAGGGAAGATATAAAAGGCAACTGAGAACTTTGAATCAGCATCTTTAATTATCTAATGGTTTTAAAAATAAAAGTTAAATGTTTACACTTTCTTGAATCAAATGCTTTGCTTCAATTTGATCAGTCAGTTCCCCCTTCTCCCTAGAACAGCCAAGCTCCCGGAAGGCAGTGTTTTCTAAAGGGAAATTCAGTAAGTTTATCTCACTTTCTCTTTGTCCTCTATACACCAGATAATATAGACCCATTTTGTGTCCCATGATGTAACACGGCTGTCCAACCAGCGACACACTGTCATTTCAACCAGAAGAGACCACAGCATGTCTTGGGAAACAGGCCCCTCTCTGCAGGGGAGCAGCAGGAACACATTTTCAATAGAAACTTTCCAGTCAGCTCAATCAGTAGCTCTTAAGGAAGATAAATAGAAGCATTTGCTGTTTATCAAGGAAATATCCCCCGTGCATAAGAGGAATACTGACAACAGCTCCTTGACCAGTAAATGTGAATTTAACAGAGCAAGACAACTCAAACTCTGGAGACTTCATTATGGAGGTGGTGCTCACACTGAAGTAAACTGAGATGCTCTGAATACTTTAATATTTCAAGGGACCTAGCTCATTTCTGATAGGGCATGAACTTCCAATAATCCGATAGTTTAGAGATCATTCATACTCCAGTTGCTTTCTAGGATATCAGACACACACACATTCATGTTTTTGCTTGGCAAAGACCCTGTCAGCCCATCATAAAAGTCCCTGAAAGATAGCTGTCCTTGGAATGCTTCTCCTGGCATCCAGAAAGAATGCAACCAAGGGATAGATGGATAAAAGAATGGGCAAGAGGGATGTAAGAAAATAGGACAGATTGGGGCTGCAACAGCTGCAGTCAGTTTGGACATCCTCAGGCTTCTGGTACTGAACTAAGCAAATCACAAGGCACCATGAACTGAGGAGACAGAGGCTTCATAGTATCCAGCATGAGAAATCCCTGCTAGAACTGTCAGATGCCAGCAGACCTAGCGTATCTAACAGCACTAGCACGAAGCACTGGAACAGCTACTGGCATCTGGCACCTACCACTGCAAGCACTTTCTCATGCGAAACGCGAGAGCAGTGCTGCTAACGAATTCTCGCTGGGACCAGATATCATGCTGTCCCCAGTGGGGGAAACACACGCTGATAAATTGGCTAAAAACACTGAGATTTGCTGGTTCCGTGGAAAACACTGGAATGCGAGCTGCCTGCAAAATTTAAATAGGCCATGTAAATAGGTCCTCCTGTCTCAGGCACAGCGCACGCACGAACGACTTCCAGCCCTAGCAGCCAAGGCAGGGACGCGGCCGCTGCTCTCCTCTCCCCACTGTCCAGCAGCTGCGCAGACTCAAGCGCGCACATCACTCGCAGCAGTTTTGCGAAGCCAGCGGCGAGGGAGAGGGCAGTGAAAGAGATCAGCATGCCTGAAGTACTCCTCACTCTCATCAGGCTGTGGTGAAGTGGCCTGGGAGTAGCTGATTGCAATCACAGTCTCCTGCTGTGCTAGATGGATGCTACAGAAGGCACTTTCCAGCTGGACTGGGGTAGAACAGTAACTGGCCACAAAGAATGAAGACTCAAAAAGAGATGAATTCTGGGACAGCAGAAGGATGAATGGAGGATGTATCTGTGTTCAAGTCAAAATTTACACACAGGGCACTATTTACATCGCAGGGCACTATGTTCACACACAGATGGGCCTAAGCAGAGATGTTCTCCAAGCAGCCCCTGTATGATTAAGGCTTACTGGTCAGGGGTTTCAGCCTAGGCTGTCCCAAAGCATTTTAGAGGTGTTTGCTCTTTTGGTTGTTTTTGATTTTTTCTTTTTTTTCCCCATTGTTGTTTGAGGGTTTGTTTTGTCATTGTTTTGTTTTTGAAAAACCCTTCAACTCCCACTCGATCCCTATCAGGACAGAACCAGAGTAAGCCGCTATCAATTTTCATCATTAGCTCTTACTGGAAACAACCCGTTTCTATAACAAAACGTTTATCTGCTTAAGCATCTCAGGAGTCTGACCTACAGTCATGTTTAATGGAACAGCATGGCTAATCCTAATTCAGACCAGGCCATGATCAGCCATGACTGTTTCAGAAGGCCTCAGCAGACCTTCTCACTGCTCCCTGCCATATCAATTATTTTGCTGCTATAGGACTAAAAGATGGTCAGCAAAGACTAAGCACCTTCTCACATCAGAGTGGCTAATAGAAATCAAGAATACTACAAGAAAAAATAGATCTATATGGAAAAGAAATATACATACCTCTAGCTTAAACATTTAGTGCAATTTCCATACAGGTTTAATGTGTGGAAGTGGCTGTAATGTTCCATACTAAGCAGTACTTGGGTTTTTGCATCTCCAAGGTCTGGCTAGCCCAGCACATTCATTCACAGAGGACTTGTTGATGCTTCAGGGAGGCTCTGCAGAACTGTTCAGTGTTTTTAATATTCCAAGTTAGCAGGCTGGCAAAACAAATCGCCGCCTTTCACACTGTCCCATCTTTGCTCGCAGGAGCTTTGACGAGGTCCTTGAAGACAACGGGCTAAGATGCCTGCACCCATTTGTTTGTTCACCCTCTTCCTCTGCCAGGAAGTTTAGCCAAAACATCCCCATGAGAACACCTAACTAAAAAGTAATTCCTTTTCTTTACCAGGTCACAGGCAGAATCATACAAGGTTGCAAGTTCTTGTCCAATGGACAATGCTTATAAGTAAATCCTTGCAAGTTTAATTGCAACTGCCAAAAATCTCAGTGGGACTCCAGAAGGATGGGAAGGGAGCGAGACTGTCCCTCAAACACCTCTCTCTCAGACATACCTGACCACATTAAGAACAAGAAGCTCAAAGACATAATTTAACATTAAAGGGGAAAAAAAGAAGCCAACAAAACCCCAAGGGAATGCTGTGAGCAGCAGAACTAATGAAGCCTCATTTTCTACAGATTTGCATCTCGTGATTGATTGACTTCGGTGTGTAAGGAAGAGAAAGCACCAGCTGAAACTTTGCCTGCCCTTGGGGCATTTATAACAACTCACTCCTGTGGATTTTTGTGTCTAATAAGGTTTGAGTTCATGCTGCAGAGTCTCCTGCCACTGGGGAATTCAGAAGGCCCTGTGGGAAGTAATTTCACTTAGATTAGCCCTCACTGCAAAGGGAGGCCATGCGAGTGCAGTGGCAGAGAGGGAAAGGTGCTATTAATTCACCAACATGCAGTAGTAACTTGACAGAGCGAGTCCACAGATGACTTCATCCTGCCTGGTCTGGGCAGAGCTGGAGCCCAGAGGACATAATAACTCTGTTTTCTCACAGGGGCAAGGGAAGAGGACATTTATGACCAAACAGGTTTGTCAAGTGCCCACAGGCACTATTTCGAAGGATTTTTTTGCCTGAGCATTTGATGCTGAAATAGCATTTTGCAACAGAGACACGGACCGCTGACAGTTACCATTTTTTCCTTAGTTGTGTGTTCAGAGCAGTCTGGATGGTAGGAGAAGAATTGAGTCCTGAAGACCTCAAGCAGCGTGGCTACAGAAATGGAGACACCTTGAACTAGAGGCCAAATGCTGACAACCTAGGCCCTGTTGAACTACCGAAAGCTCCCAGAAGGAATCTGCTGCACAGGCGTAAGCAGAGTTAAGGCTTCTTGTCCTGACAAACACAGGAAAACCCTGCCAAAGTGCTGGTCATTCACAACCACGGCAAGCATACTGCTGCTGGGACTGCACCAAGCACCAAAAGCTCAGCTGAGTGTCATCTCTTCAGGCTGAAGAACCACTTCCCTGGCACAGGGAAGCCTGGGGTGTTCTTGAGCCTGAAGCAATTTTACATAAGACAGCAACAAAGTAATTAAATGTCGAATTCTCTAGAAATAGAAGGCTGTGCTTGTCATTTTGGAGTCCCTCCTGCTAGCAGGGAACAGCGTCTTGCTGATGAGTGGCATCACGTGGGCTCAAGGTGACAAACCAGCCTTTCCTCCCAAGTTAATACCCTGCCTCACAATCCAGGAGAGGACTTTTACTGTTTAAGCACTGTACTTAAATATTAGATAATTAAGTTCCTCAGTCTGCATTCTGAGCCAACATTGCAGCTGGACAAAAGATGGATAAAGAGGCTTATCTTTTGGACTCCCCAAGTGATCAATGCCACTCAACATTTGTACCCGTAAAGAGATCAACCAAGTAATCAAAACACTGCATGTAAAAAGGAAGGTTTACAAATATTAAAATTCCACGTCTATCAAATCCTTTCTTCAAAATCCTCGCAGTCCTGCTTCCCAATTAAAATAATCCTGTTCTATACTCTCCTTTTGGTACGACTCTCATACCACTTATCAACCCCATCAATCCCTAGAACTAGGAGGTTACTGTATGTCACATTAAAAAACCTATCACCATTTGTTTTACAGTAGCAACTAGCTTCACCAAGAAGAGTGCCTGATTTTATGTCAAGCTGTACAAACACACAGCAGATACTTCCTGCCCGGATCACATAACCATATAAATACACATGATAAGGGATGGTGGTATTACATGCCTTTACAGAAGGAGAATGAGAAAAATCCCGTAAACTATCCACAATCACTCAGGAAGTCCATGGGAGAGCTTAAAATCGCTCTCGAGTTCCAGCCCACTGCGTTGAACATTAATCCTTGCTTTACCTGCCTTCTTTTGATTCACAAGAATACCTCTGCTACCAAGAGGTATCTCCACTAGTACAAAAGTACACATCTACTACCAAGGCAGCCAGCCACCAGTAATATCCCTCTTTTGCACTTTGCTCCCCAGACCCTTTTGCATGTGTATGTACTAAGTTTTCATGCAAGACTTCCATCTCATCCATACTGTGAAATGTTACGTGCAATATAGAGGCGTATAAAACAAATACTCCTTGTACTTAAGAAATCGATATGCAGGAAGGCCTCAAAAGCTGAGCAGGTTAAACAGAGCCCCTGCATTCTATAAGGGTGAGACCAACATAAATACTACAGCCAGGCTAAAATTTATAAAATAATTCAGACTATGTTGCAATTACTTACACAAAAATGAACAGTACAAGAATAAGTATATGTGATTCAATATAACGTATGTGAGAGAAGAGGAATGTTAAGTGCTTAATATACACACACATTCTTAAATCAAATACGAAATTAAACAAGTAGCTCCATGAGCCATAGAACTAATGAGGCCCTTTTCCCTACAGCTGTGTTCCTCATGGCTGCACAGCTCCAACGGCTGTGCCAAGGAAAGCTTCCTCCACCACAGACGCATTCCTGGGGCTTTCTCCTGGATAAGCTGTGGGGTTTAATAAAGAGCTGGCCTCATGCTACACTTTCTCCCTCAGTCAGATCAAACCAAAGGGCTTGCTCCCCTACATTCAGGTGGCTATTTTCACAACTCACTTTTTCTTTTTTAAAAAAAAAAAGCCTTGCCATCTATTGTCTGAAATAGCTAGTAGGACACAGAGTTGCATCAAGCAGGAAGAGAACACAAAGGAGTACACACACAAAAACACAACTGTTTTTTGTTTTCTCTCCTTCCCATATTTCAGTAGCAAGGTGGCTGCGCTACCAGCACGCAGCTGGTAGTATGACAAGCACCACTACAGATGACATCCTAAACCCTGCTTGCTCCAATTATGCAAGCAGGAACATACCAATCTGTATTTAACTACAGCCCTTGTGCTACCGCAGTTCAGTAACGGGGAACAGCAGCAGCTGGTCAGTTTATAGCAGTCAAAGTGGTACCAGAAGGACCTGTGACTGTTAGCTAGGCAGAGAAGAGCACGATAGGCATGCTTTCTCTTCTTTCCCAACCTGCCAGACTGCACAACTGTGCGATTAACCTTTTGTCCAGTGATCATCAGGTCTTTCAACATCAGAATGAACAGAAAACCCTGTTTCTAGATGATGAGGTGGTACGTGCAACATGCATGTACTGGGACTCGGCAGAGAAGAGTCACAAAGAATAGTTGTTGCGTTTCTTTTATTGTCTGCTTTGTAAGACATAAAAAGCAAAAATAACAGATTCCATAACCTTAAAAACTTCCATAAAGATACATGCCGATGTCTCAGAGAATTGCCAGAAAGCCTGCAGCCCACCGGCTTTCAGAGAGGCTTGCTAGCCAGACCTTCTGCACAGTAACGCAAGTCTGAAGTGGCAGCTGTAGCACAGCACTGAGTGTTCAGGGCACTAGTGCCGATTCTACTGCGAGCACATTAAGCAAGTCATTTTACCTTTCTGTCTCAATTTCTTTATCTGTGAAATGGAAATGCTGATACTTAAGTAGAGGAATTCAAATGAAGAAGTACATTCAGGCAGGCTCTAAAACGCAACAGCGCTGATTGTCAAAGACCTGAGACAGCCAAAAATAGCTGCAAGAATATTTCACCTACATCCTTATTAGACTATTTATTCCCAGAGGTGAGAGATACTAACAACCCAGCAACTCTTGCAGGTTTAGTCCAATGCATTAGAGAGAACTCAAGGCAGGCAAGGCCAAGCTGTCATCACTAGGGACCTACTCATCTCCCTCACAGCTTGATATTCTTTTAAGAAGGGCTTGGAGCATTTACCCCAATAAATTCAGCATGCACCCTTCTTCAGAACCTTGCTACTTAAACACTGAGAAAATTCCTTAATTCACAAACTTACTATAGTTGTAAGCCAGTTCATTCCTTGTTTTTCTTGAGCCAACATTGTTCCTCAGCTTAAATATTCCTTTTCCCTCCCCACTCTTTATCTCTGTGTATTTACAGAAGTCAATGCTCTTTCTGCATCTTGATTTTAGTAGGCCAAACAAACCCAGCCTCTGCTGAGTCCATGTTTCTACAGAGGGCTTGCACTGAATCTCTTGAGAGGCACAACCGTAACAGAATCAGCGCTGCCTTTCTACCATTATCATCCCATTACTTATTAGGCTTTTGTGTTACACTGAACAGAAGCATGTGGCAGGTGGGTGCCACATGATCATCAGAAAGAGAAAAACAGCACATGAAACACAAGGTTGCAGAAGTACAGTGTCTTTCATACAGTACGCTACTGTTTGCTGTTTATTATTGCCATTGGGGAAGAGGTGGCGAGGACAGAAGATGCTTCATGTTGCATAAGAACACTGTGCCAGAAGACTTGGATCAGGTGCACAGGAGCTACAAAACCCAGCCAGGCCAAGGGTCCTACATGAGCTACATCCTGCATAAACAGAAGCAAAGTGACCAGCTCCAGCTTTCAGCCATCTTTGTGCTCTGACAATGGCTGAGAAGCCTCAACTACACTCATAACTATTTCAAGCCTTTAATCTATATACGCTGCCTAGGGCAGATTACCTTTAGATGTAAAAATGGTGCAGGGGGAACAAGGAGAGAGGAAACGGTGAACACTGAGTTCAGGAATTACAGCACAGAGAAAAAGAGGAGACCCACAGAGCAAGTGCCTGCCCTCTGCATGTAACAGAAGGCACTACTGCATTTACAGCAATGCCCAGCTCCAAAGTCCTCAGCTTGGTGGAGCCTTGCTGCCATTCGGACCATCACACCAGGTTTGCTGTGTCCCCCGTGGCTACGCCAGCCACATCCCACAACATCTGCCACTGCTTTAACGACAGTGTCCACAGAATGTAATGAGCCCCTGCACAGCTTCGGAAAGCAGCTGGCAAGCCCCCTCACCCACGCAGGAGCACTGTGCCTGCATCCAGGGCTCAGCCCCAGGCACAGTACCCCCACCACTCCTGATCTGCAGCTCCTCCTTTCCACCCTCTTTAGGTGGAACTGAGAAACATGACACAGCCCCTATTGCCATCCTGTGCCCAGAAACTCTAGCATCCTTTTCATCTTCCCTTATAACAAGTACTGCACATGGGAACTGCAAGACACCAGTACTTTTTTCCAGAGGTCTTGCCGCGCTAGCTGACTCTCTCAGCCAGCCAGCTTCACTAAGGTATCAGAAAAGGATGTGCAAACATCCCAGCCAGGCAATTATAGGATGACTAGTCCATGTTAAAAAAGTTCCTTCCTAATCCTGTCAGATGCTGCTTGGCTTAAGCCCTGAAGCTCTAAGATATATTGATCACCATCTCCTTTTATCCTGCACAACAGAACTGTGTTTATTCTCAAATTCCTTGGCCAACCCTAATCCCACTCACTTGACAACCCAAGTGATCTCTCGGGGCACTGAGTTCTGCTGCCCTAGTTAGGAGGAACATGCATATGTAACTGTTTCAGGCAACTATTAGCTTTCCAGGAAAATGCAGACAGAACATTTACCCAGTAGCCTCTGCTCCATGCCAGAGTTCATCAGATGCATGTGTATGCACAAACCAACAATGCCTGTAAAAGGTAAAGCTTTGCAGACACTCAGAATTACTAGAAAAATCTCATCCAACTTCCTTGAAGTACACCAGATGCTACTGAAGGGAGTGGTAGGGGCAGAAAGAAGGCTGACCTTACCACAGGCCAGTTTACAACGTTTCCACCTGTGCTAAGACCATTTTTATTCAGGAAATTCAGAGAAATGAAGCTATCCAGGATCTAAGCTCATACCTTCCACAGCAGAAGGTTTCTTACCACCAGAATACAGCTGTACTATACCACTCTGAGCGTCACATTTTCCATTCTCAGCAAGGCACCAAAGCCTAAATAATATAATTCTGGATAAGGAAACCCCACCTCCCCTGACCCTTTTAATCTCACAACCTAAATACACAGTCAGGTTTCAATTTCAAAGTACTTTTTCATCCAGCCAAACTAAGATGATTAATTTCCCCCACATGCATGCAATTATTTACACAATACCGTTCTGCACCCACCGTTGTTTGGCTTACCTTAGGTACACCCTTCCACATACAGAAGTATTGGGCTGGAAGCATCCCGTTCAATTCTCCCATCCAATGCCAGGGCTGTAGTTGGGCTCATTGCTTAACCCAAATGTTCACGCTTTCAGACCATTTTGATGATCTTGCCTGACCCTTTGCGTAACACAGACTGGGGGATTTCACTTTCCCAAAGCAGCCCGTAACATTCCTGGGCATCTCTTGAAAGAGGACAGTCTCAGAGTTTCAAATCCCATCTCAATCCTCTATAACTTTCACAGGATACAGCAATCAGTATTATTCCAGTCAAGTGCATACTATTGATTTATACAGTAGTATGATAAGATTGTCAATGTTTTCTATTCCAATCTTCATGCATCCTCACACTTATTAATTTTTTTTTTTTTTTTTTTGAAGGGGAAGAATGAAATAAAGCAAAATCACTGCTAGGTATCGAGCAGAGGGTTTCAGTGCAAAGACCTCCAGTCTCTTCCCCGTTACTGATTACAGTTAATCAAGAACTCAGCAATGTGTGTGAGCAGTCCAAATTATTTCCAGGAGGAAGGGGGTATAAGCCACGAGCACCCCAAAGATACGCACTGGAGGCCGAGGTCCCCACCTCTGCCTGCTGAGGCCAGAAGCCATTTTCCCTCAGTGCTCCCTTCGCCACAGTCCATTCTCACCAGGCCTGCAGCTCTATCCTCTCCACACCGACAGCCCATACGCCACCTGGCCAGCCCCAGGGGTGGTCACAGCCACCCCACAGCCTGAGGGCACAATAGTGGCTAGCTGCCCTCACCGCAGGCCAGGGCCTACCAGGTGCAGGTGCCCTCCATCTTGTGGCTGCCCTGCTCAGCCCTCCCGGGGCAGGTCGAAGATTGCTGGTCCTGCAGAGGTGCCGGGGGAGCTCCTCCTTGTTTCACCAGGTTGAAAAACAACCATCTCATCTCAGCTTTTATGCTCTGCCCTTCAAGCCAGCTCCAGACCTCTGCCAGCATGTTGCCACTCATCCAGGAGCCACACTGTTTCCCTCGTGGACTCTCACAAAGACTTTTGTCACCAGACAGGAGACCCCTGCAGAGCAGCTTCCCTCTCCATGCCAGCCACCAAGGAATGAAACTCCGGAGAGAAGGGGACCATCCTCAACCAGGGCTTGGTTATTAAACATAAGCTCCACAGGGTGGATTACAAACTCACAGTAGAAGCAGGAAGATCCCTCCAGCGCTGCAGGTCCTGGATTCTCGTAGCAGCATACAGGGCATGCCTCTTTCTTCCCTTCCCTCGTTATCCCTGAGTGCCTCCACCTGCCACCCCACCCCTAAGCACAGGTGGGCCTCATCAGAAGTCAGCCCAACTGATTACCCAGCACCAATGCCCATCCCTCCCACAGGCCTCCTCCTCCCACCTCAGACCAGGGCAAGGAGGCCTGCAGCTGTGGCCTCCCTTCTACAGCTGGAGGAGATGAGGATGGGGGTGGGATGACTTGCTCTGACCACTGGGCATGCAGGCCCAGGATGAGGGTTTCCACCAAAGTCCCAGTCCCTTTTACAAAGCAAGACACTTTGTTTCATCATCGCTTACAAAATAGGTATGTCACAAACAAGGCTAAGTGGGTAGAAGTTTGGCTGCCTGAAGAGACCTTTCAGAGGGTGCAGGCCTGGAATTAGCCCTAGAAACCACAATAATCACAGACCCCACCACTCCAGTCATCCTCAGTTCAAGGGCAGTCCTCTGAGTCTGGAGCTGCTACTTTTTGAACAGGGTATCTGTTAAAAGGCAGCATGACAGCTGGGTGCACCGGCACACAACAAAGGGTGGTGGGAAACACCTACAAGCCATATCACACCAGGAAACTGCAAGGAAAGGGTGGCTCTGGAGCAGCATGATAATGCAGAGCCAACATCACTGGAAGACCAGGGCACCTCTGTGCACCTTCCCCATCCTAGCAGAAAAGCACTTCCCAGCCTGCAGCTCCTTGTTCTGTGGGGGTGAAAGCCATGTGTCTGACTGCCTTCAGAAAGCTGACCTTCAGTCTCCCTGTGCCCTGACTCCTTTCTGAGGAAGAATCATTTCTCCTTGAGGCACTGAGTTCCCATTTCTACACCCTTTGCTGTCCCTCTTTGGCTGTGCTGTCTCTTTAGACTTTGGGGTGGGAAAAAGCCATCCCTTGGCAGAGGAACATGCAGCAGCTCACATGAAGGAGCCTTGATCTCAGTATGGCTGTTGCATGCAGTCAGAGCAGGATACTGCCAGGGCATCCTTGGTGGATGAGTTTCAGAGCTGAAGACCTGTGAGCACAATAAAAAAGGACAATGCAGCCAAAGGAGGGAAGAAGTGCACCTGACTTAGGATGTTCACCTCTTTAGAATCCCCGAAGAGTCAGTGGTGAGAGGCAAGCATCTCCAGAGAGCAATTCAGCGCATCTGTCTCTCTGCGTTGACTGTACAGTGAATTAAGACAGACTATCCTTTTAACACAGGCTAATCTAACTTAGATGCTTTGAGTTAGGCAGTGTAAATACTGCTTCCTCTTTCTTTCCCTTCCTCAATAATTTCCTATTGTCATTTAAATACTAGAGAAATCACATGGAAAGTTGGGTAGACAGAGTGCATTGGAGTCACTGCCATCTGCCTGAGTGTACAGCTGGGGATATTAATAATCATTTCTTCCACTGGAGCTTGAGGGATAAAAAAAAAGAAAGAAAGAAAGAAAGAAAAAAAAACAACAAGTGTTTTGTAGCTTCCTGTTTGAATTAATCTCCTCTGACAACTGCTGATTTGGGTTTGTGATTCGATCTTCCATATGTCTAGCTCTATTGGTCAATTAAGTGCAGGGGGCGATTGGGAGAAGCAGTGATGCTCAGACTGATTATAAGAGGAAGCATCACACAGTACTTAGAACATGCAAAGCTGGCTGGCGCGCTCAGCATTAACACGGCCAAGCTGAGCATGAGGTAGCTGCTGCTTCTGCTTCCTTTCAGGTCAAGGAGATTCTTTTTGGCTCCTACAGAGACAAGACACAGCTGCCTGGCTGCTGACCATTTGTAAACAAGGGGCACCATCGCAGGGAGGGAGTGAGCAAACAAGCACAAGTAATTGGGGGGAGCAGTGTGTCAAAAAACAAATAAAAGAATACAGAAACATGAATAGCTTCTTCCATTACCCATTGCCATAGACAGACAAATATAATATAAGCCAGAAAGGTTAGGAGGAGGGACCAGCAGCAAAAATGAGAATCAACTTAGAATAATCTAGGCTAGTACATGAGGAAAAACGAATGGAAACCAGGACTTTAAAAGAGAGGTAGATTTGGAAAACTGTGATGGGGGAGATGAACAGGCTGTGGGAGACGGTGGACAGCAAGTTAAGTTACAGATCTCCAATGCTCTATAGCAGCAGCAGGTTAAAAAAAAAAAATGCTGTGCTTCATCAGCAGAGAAATGTCAAAAAGCACGGAGGTACTGGCCCTCTGTATAGATCTGGCAGGAGAGCACCTGGAATACTGCCCTCAATTCTGGGCAACATGTATTTACAAAAGATGTTGATGAGCACAGGGAATACAGAGAAGAGCAGTAAAAAAAATTATTAAGGGTCTGAAAGCACTGACATATGAGAAGAGATTAAAATAATTAAATATGTATTGCTTGGCAAGGGGTAAGATTAACCGTCTACAAGTGTGTAAATACCAAGAAGGTAGAGGAATTGTATTAAGGAGTATAAATATAAGTGTAATAGAGCAAAAGTAAATACAGGCTCAATATTAAAAAAAAAAAAAAATCCTTAGCCCTGAGATTTTTTTAAACTCTCCTTGGGAAGGTGAAGCTTATTGCTTGCAGCAGCTGTAGTGGCATGAAGAGAACAGGGTTGCAGTCACGCCTGAGTGGCAAGTCTTCACAGAAATAGGTGCAGAGAAGAAGGTAAAATCTCACGAGTCACCAGTGAATAGGAACAGCCCGAACTGGCCTGCAGATAGCTCAGCAGAAGCCTGGGCTGTGGCACACTGACTGGGCCAGCTGCCGTAGCAGAAGGTAGCATGGAAAGGGAATGGAGACCAAGCTCTTTCTTCAAAGGGCACCAGAAAGACACTTTGGAATCGGGGTGAGCTTCTAGCCATCTTCTTCCATCGTTACACCCGCTCCTTCCATTTTCACCAGCTAAACCAGGAATGCAGCAGGGTGTCGTCTCCCTGCCCATACAGTCTGCAAGGGCGTCTCCCATCTCGGCTTGCTCTGCTGTCAGAGAGCAGCAGCACAGCCCCGCGCCAAGGAGCCATCAGCAGAGGGTGCGTTCTGCAGTGCCGTGAGAAGCGCTGCTGGCACTGCCGCAGCAAGCTCTCCAAAATTGGCCTTGTCACTTTAAATACATTAGACAATAAATCATCCCTCTGAGACATCCCCAAAGGAAAAACAGGGGGAAAAATAGCACTTAAAAGCCCTTTTCTATTACAAAGCCTCTGGGGAGCTTTTAAACTTGGAGAGTTTTTTAAGTGAATTTTATGCTTTTTTTTTCCCCTTTGCCTGCCTTTATTATCAGTTGCTAACATTAGCCTTGCCTTTCCATGACAAAACTGTCATTCAGACTCTTTTCTTTTGCTTCCCTCAAGTTTCTCCCCCCTTCTTTCTCCTTCTGCTTACATGTATACACACAAACACCCATAATGTCCATCTAACAGCCCCTTTCCTGTTCAGCATCTCCTTCTAAAATTAAATTAGTCTTTGCCAATATTCCTTTCCTTCCTATGATTCTCTGAGTAGCTGCAAATTCTGTCACCTTAAGGAGGGAAGACAGCAGAAAGTCCACCTTGGAATAATTTTCTCATAAGCTACTTTTTTTGCCCCATCAGTGGAGCTCCAGTCCCTAGACCTGGATGATAAAGGTGTGTGAAGCAAAAGCCAAGAAAGACAGGCATGAAGTCAGATGTAAAGAGGTTGTCCCTAGTGCAATCTGTGATGTTTGCATACCAGGCCACAGAAATCCACTGCAGTTAACTCTACTTTAAATGCCTGATCCCACATTCCCACACAAAGTTCCTTCACACCTCTCCTGTTTTAGTGTTGGCATTTCAACAATGAAGCAAAATCAAGATGATACAGATGGCTGTTTTATACCTGATACAGATGTGTAAAACAGTGTTTTATGGCTGCAAGGAATTCTGAAAGCTCAGAGATGAATGTATTTAGGAGGACTGTAAATTTTGCAGCTTAAACCTATTCAGTTTTTCCCACCTGTACTAAAGAATCAAGTTTCCTCAGTTTTCCAGGAAGTCAAGTGTGGCTACGCAACCAGATCTTTCATGCAAAGCTTAAACTGTTCTCCTTCACATTCTTTTTTTTTTTTTTTTCTTTGCCTTACAAACTTTATCCTGAAAAGCTTGAGGAATATGTCCAGTCTAGCTGCATACATTTCTAAAGCTGCATGGGAGAAGTTGGTAGCACTTTCTAGTTAACCACAAGGAATTTACATATTCATTCACAGATGTGGATTGTGCATTGGGGTGGAAAGAGGCAATATAAGATAAGTGAGGGAAATTTTCAGGGAGTTGCAACTCTGTGAAACAACCAAATAATTTTACATAGGCACCCTGCTGGGAACCAAAACACACTTGCCAACATCCAGCTATCATAAAGCAACTCTAAAGCCACAGCTGACCTATAAACAGTTCTGCACAGACACTATGAGTTAATTTTGTGGCATGGCAGTTAGGACTGTTACACAGCCAATTTCCCACCACACTGGCCAGTTATATTGTAGCATGTGGGGACCCTGTCAGATGAAAGTGCAAAACACGCTGGCACAGGCAGTGGCAGCTATTTCAATGTGACCGTTCTTCACTTTCTTTTATTTTCGTTCCTACAGGTGCTAGCCCACGGTGACCTTGTGATCTACAGTTCTTCATCACTGCCGCCTGAGTGCAAACATTGCCATGGTCAGAAACACAACTTCTAGAGAAGCACAATGTAATGTAAAAGATAGCGGGCTGATTACAACTATCCCACTACAGCGCTTCTCTAAATATCACAAAATACGGTATTTTTTATCACCAGGGATAGTACAACACTGATGGTTGGGGCAGAAGAACCAAACACGCTTGATAGCTCTGTGCTTTGCACACAGTGTGCGTTGGATTCGCCCCAGATGGGGGACAAAGCAAAAAAAATGAGCAGCAGTCACAACGGTTAATTGCCACAACAATTAGTTTAGCCTAGAGAACAGAAAGCTCTGGGAAGACCTTATAGCAGCCTTCCAGTACCTAAAGGGGGCTTGCATGAAAGCTGGAGAGGGACTCTTTGTCAGGGAGTGTGGTGATAGGACAAGGGGTAAGGGCTTTAAACTAAAAGAGGGTAGATTTAGATCAGACATTAGGAATAAATGGTTTCCTATGAGAGTGGTGATGCACTGGGGAACAGGCTGCCCAGAGAAGCTGTGGATGCCCCATCCCTGGAAGTGTTCAAGGCCATGTTGGAGGGGGCTTTGGGCAGCGTGGTCTAGTGGGAGGCGTCCCTGCCCATGGCAGGGGCTTGGAACTGGATGGTCTTTAAGGCCCCTTCCAACCCAAACCATTCTATCATTCTGTGATTCTATGACCATGTGATAAACTGGGCAGACTGAAAGATGGAGCAGAGGAAAAGAAAAAGGAGATGGCAAGAGAAATAAAGATCAATACTTGGACACCTTGTGGCTTCCTGGTCTCCTTGGTGGTCAATACCGATGCTTAGAAGTTGATGGGCATCCTCCTCACCTCTAACCCATGCCTTTCCTGCTCCTCAGTCCCTCCCCAGCCACAGCCACAGCCACAGCCTGAGTGACCAAATATCATCCCCAGGGTGGCCAGGGAAAGGCCTGGGGGAGACATGGAGGACTGAAGGCTGCATGGAAGGAAATGCTGTATCCCAGGCATTTGTCAAGGGAAGCAGGAGGTGGCGGCGGAAACGAAAGGTCTATGTTCTTCCTAATCATTTCCGCCACGATAAGGGAGAGAGTGCGACATACACCACTGGATCGCGGCCATTAGAAACGAGCCGTTGGCGGCTGGCAAATTGTAAATTAGAGAGCCAGAGTGAGAAGAAAGAAAATCAAAGGGGGGACGAGGTCGTGTTTTATTTCACTTGTAGCGCTTTTCAAATTCAGCCCTAACCAAACCTGATTAAAGTAAATCCCTTTTTTACGGCCTGTGGAGTCTATAAGATTATGGTGTTAATGGAAGTGTGATTCGATCCGTCAGTAATGGTGCATGTCGGGGCCCAGGCGCCTCAGACAAGTCCATTTTTTAAGACGTATTTATTGTTTTTTTTTTTCCCCCTCTCCTTTCTGTTCTCTGCATTGCGGGGCTTAATTGAACAGTTTAAAGTGATTCTTCTTCAAGGCCCATTAATTGATTTTATTTGTGTATTCTCCAGGGGTCAAGGGGAAAATATAGAAGAAAACATAAGCTCCAGGTTTGAGTTTGTCACAGTTCCCACCTTTCCACAAACATAAAGCACATTTCATTTTCTTTATCATTTCAGATCTCTTCTCTTCTCACCCTTATTCCCCATCACTAGTGCTCTCATGTTAGTCCCTCTGCTTGCCCTTTTCCACTGCTTATCACTAAAATTTGCCATCACTATTGGGAGCACAAGGCAGTAACATTCTCCCTCTCTTTTCCCGCACAACAAATACCACATTGGTTTTGTAACACCTCTTTGTTTTCAGGGACTCCAAATGGCCTCCCTTGCCCTAACCTGAGCAGAGGGGTGGGACCTGGTTTACATGTATTTGTAAACCAGTGCTCCTCAAAGCTCAGGTCATTTCCTCTACAACTGGGAGATATTTCTGTGAGCTTCTTAGAAAACACTTCCAGAGCACTTCGCCTCTCTTACAGTGCTACTCCAACGGAGCATGTGAGCCTCTGTGAGACAACCAAAGACTTCTTTCCACTACTGGGTCTGCAAGGGGACATCGTTTCCTCCTCAGCCCTCCCACGCTCAACGTAAGTTAACTGGCTGCTCCAAATACGTGTCAAGCTGACTTCATTTGCTTCACATACTGCAATGTCATTTGTTTCCTTCAGCTCCCAGCTCCATTCCCTAAAGCCAGCCCCAAAGGATTTTTTTTTCTGATTCACCTTGCTGAAGCCCTCACTCTCCTCTTTTATGCTGTTCTCCTGCAGAACTACACTTCTTTTAATAGAGTTTTCAAAACACAAGGGTTTTCTTTTTATTATTATTTTTAAATCACAAAATGCACCAGGGAAGATTTGTCCTCCCACACACCTCATTCAGATCCTTTCCACAAACTGTCTAAATTAATGCAAGGCAAAAGACACTTTTCTTCCCATCCTCTGATTGTCATGGTCTGGGTGAGAGATCATTGTCACAGCTCGGGCAGTTCTCTGGGGATGCAGCCTTCCCAATGGTTTCATGCAATCCTGAGGGTTGCTTTTTTCGTGTTGTTGTTGGTGGTTTTGTTTTTGTTTTTCTGAAATTCAGCATCGCTTAACATGCTGGATGGGACCAAATCCAACACAAACCTCTTACCAGTAGACTTCTTGTTCTGCCTGTTCCTAGCTGCAGAAAAAATCCACTCTATACTAAAGCTGATGGAGAAGCTACGGAGGCAGAATGTAATTACCCAAGAGTGGAAGTTTGCCTTACTCCCTTTACTCTTATGACAAGAACTATGGCATCTTTAAGCAGGCAGAATTTCAGATTTATGTCTGAAATCATAGCAAGGGAGGATTCACTAACATCATGCAGGGGAAGAGGTTACAGTAAAGGCAAAAGAAGAGCTCCCCCTGCTAACTCATCAGCAGTTTTCTGCCCTAACCTTAGCTTTGCATGGAAGGTTGAAAATTCAAATCCTGAGTAAGCTATGTCTACACTGAACTCTTAGGCTCTGGCCAGAACATATGTACCCGGAGATGCACTCAGATCCATGGCATTGCTCCCCACTGTCACTGGAGCAGTTTTCCAGGCTGACAGTTCATTGATGAGCATGTATGGGCTCTCTTGGCAAGAAAAGGGGACATTCATGGGGTGTGAATATGTTCACCTGGTTACTCCTAGGAAACACTTCACTGTGGTATGGTCTTCTCCAGTTATCATCATCTTCTAGCTCTACCTTTACAAGTGCATTTGGAATCACCACCTTGTCCTTTCAAAATTATTCCTCTAGTCTCTTCCTTGCTCTGCTAAGATATGCTCTGCTGAGATATCTCCGATAGCTCTGCTGAGATATGCTGCATAACATCTCTGCCTCGTGATTAGCTTCTTCTGGAGCAAACAGGGCCATCTCATTTTCTTAAAGGTTAGAAAGACAGTATCCTTATAACAGGAACTCTCTACCTTTCTAAGTGTGATGATTTCTGGAAAAAAGAAAAGATGTTCTCTTGACAGTGCCTCTAGCTCTCAAGAGAGACTGTGATCTAGACTGATACCATTATCTAGCATTTCCACTGTAACAGCTGAATTTTTAGGTTCCTGTCTGCAGAGTTGTGTGTCCTCTGTAAAGAGTTCCACAATGTAGCTCTCAACCCTGGACACTAATCTTCCAAACTTTCAGTTACGGCCGCACTCCGTCAAACAGGATTCAATTAAAATTTCCTCTGTGCATACTGATGCAAATATACAACTCCCTTCTCCCCACGTTCTCATGTCAAGGTTGAACACCCTACAAGTCCATTATCATCTGAATTCAAATAATCCATCTCCTCCTCAAGATCTTTCATCCTGATCCATCTTGGTGTCCCTGAACAGGCTATCTACCCTTCACTTTTCGGCTAAAATTTCGTTTCAGCATAACCTTGACCTGCCTATGCTACCAGAGCAAAAGATCTCCTCCTCCTAATTGTTCACCCTCCCCCATATACATATGAAACTCAGTGTCCTCCCTTAGCTAATATAATACAAAGGAATCAATCTGTCAGGCACACGTACCCGCGCAGCCTCAGCATATTAACCTTGCAGAGTAATTAGGGCAAGTGCCATGGTGTGGGTATCCTGCCTCATTTTGCTGCTCTAAGCATTGAAAAACTACCACGGCACAGCTACCAGCTAATAAGAATAAAGCTAACCGAGTTCTTCTTTGTGCCTGTGGTGGGCTGTAAGGGTGTATGGCGGTGTCTGGATGTCCCCGTCATTACAGCTTTGACAGAGAACGGACTTGAGAGGGGCTGCTCTTCAGCGGAGGCCAGGGGCTCTCAGAGGCTCAAGCGGAGGACAGATTTACCGGACAAGAATAAAGGAAGTTGCCAAACAGACTTTCCAGGCCTGTCATGGCCTAGGAGCCGTGGAAGTCAGACAGTTTCTATTTGCATTGCGTAACTGGCAGAGCCTGTCACAACACTGCAAAAGCCAGATGCTGCTTTCCGCTCAGAGCTAATTCCACCTGATTTATTTAATATTGTAATGAGTGTAATCCTTTCTTGCCACCCCCTCCCCACACACTCAGGCAGCAGTTGGAGAGAGCAGACGCTGCAGACAAACCTGCACAAGCAGGTGGCATGGAGTACCTGGGCTCTTGCAGTGCCCAAGCAGCACAGAAACGCGCTCCACAGAGAGATGTGGGAGGAGTGCTGCGTGAGTGCAGCTGTGCTGTGAAGCTGGACACGGTCTCCTCACACTTAACAAGTGGCCTGCAGATCGGCAGAGGTGGCAATGGATGACCAGATGCGACCACAAGTGAAGGAAAGAGCAGAGCGCTGTAGGAAGCTTCCCTCAGCTCAGGGTTCGGAAAGACTGGTAGATTAAAGATGTGTTACAAGGGCTTGGAGAGGTGCAAGGAGGTGAAAAGAGAACATACTCAATAGTTATGGGAACATAAAGTCAATCTGCTTGACCTAAGGAAAGATGCCAGCAGGGCTGGTGGATAAGGACACAGCATCTAGGGAGAGAGATACAGAAAAGGATCAGGAAGATCTGCTGGCAGGTGTCTTACTTCTTCCACTGTAAAAAAAATAAAAAGAAAAGCCCACTATAATCCAACAGTGGCAAAGCCAGGAGTAGCAGCTTCTGAAAATCAAACCACCCCGGAAGGACAGTAACTTCTGACAAAACTTGGTAATCATTTAGCTTTGAGGCTTCTGGTGTACCGAAGTGTAAACAGGTACAGCCAGCAAGGGAATGAGTTCTGCGGGACAAAGATGGCTCTAACAGCTGGACTGCAAATGGAGCTTTTCACAGGATAAATCATACTGTAACAATAACCAACTGCACCAACCACAGCTATGGAGAGAGAAAAGTGAAGAAAATGGGAAATATTGCTCTCCTCTGCACAGCATGTAGGGAATGCAGCCCAGAGATAGGAAGGAAGCCTCATAGTCCTAGTCTCGCTTGCTGGGGGAAGACCAAAAGAAGACACGAAGCCTAGCCTTTTATTCAGCAGCAAAATCAATACTGTTTTCAATTTGGGCTTTATACTCATGTTCAGTGGGTACTGTGACAGGATGCTCAAAGAATGAGAAGGTATTCAGGAGAGCTCCTTTGGTGTCACAGCTGCAGGGAAAAGATACAAAAGATGAGAAAAGGGCTGGAAAGTGCTGAGAAACAGCAATGTTTATCTAACAAAGGATGAGCAAGATGGAGAGAACCAGGAAGTCTTAGGATACAGAAGGAGAATGTTCCTTAGAAAAAAAGTGGTAAAAGTATTTGCTGGCTCTGGAAATGTTTAATTTGCTGTTCCCACCCTGGCAACATCTGGTTACCTCCAGACAACTTGAGCCCTTACATTTTTATGCCAAATTCTGCCTACTGCCCTGATTGTAGAGCTCACACCCACCAATGGAGAAGTTGCAGAAGGTGACTGCTGTTCATCAGATACTTTGTCACGTAATGTGCAACTGTCATTTTCAACTTGCAAAATGTTTAGGGATATACTTTCATGAAATAAATATGTAACCAAACATGCACAAAAGCTTCCCTTGTTCTAGAGAGTGTCACATACTGTTAGAGTTTTTAAGTAGTTGGTCAAAACCAAACATTTCTCTTCCTGCGCATCTTAACTGGGTGTTTTCCAAAACTCAGAACAATTAATCTGCAACACATCCAACAGAAGCTGTGCATAGGAACTATCATCGATGCAAGAGCCACGATACTGAAGGTACACTATCATCCAGATGAGCTGCCACCTGGAGCGGACAGATGGAGATGAAGGGGAGGAGGGAGAAAAGCCAGTTGAGTGAATGGTTTCATTAAGCAGCAAGGAGGAAGGGAAGCATATAGAAAAGGGACTCAGTGTCTTGAGACACTAGCTACAAGTCCGTGTGTTTGTATCACTCAGTTGAAACAAGGACCTTAGCCCTGTCCTGATGAAAAGTTTTGTTGGTCTACAACCAAGAAAGAAATGATGATGTAGAAACATCCTGACTTTACTTTTTTCCCTGATCCTTTGGAAATGCTTAGGGAACGACATGCCTCCACTTCCCCCGTCCATCCCAGGCATTACAAAAGACACAGAGCACACTGGGGCAAGTCTACAGAGAATTAGTTTAGATCCCAGCCAGAGCGGAGAGGCTCAATAAAATTGCTAGTCTCTCATATTAATACCAAGTCTTAGCATATTAATCCCAGGCTCTCAGTGACCTGGAACACAAGCTATGCTAACAACAAACTTAAAGTCACAAAGACGACTAAGTGTGAAACCAGATTTAAAGATTTAGCAGCTATTCTCAGCAGTCTCCTGTTTAGGCAAAATGCGTCAAAGGCATTTGGAAACTACAGAGAGGTGCTCTGAAATGGTAGCTGATTTCATGGCTGACAATGAAAAGCAGAGCAAGGGGCTTATCTCTGAGATAGAAGTGAGCAGAAGGAAAACTGCCACCAGCTACAAGAAAGAGCCGATCCAACTTGCTTACTTGCCTGACACTGCAAACACTGCTCCCTTCACCAGTGCCACCTAGCCGATGCTCCTCAAGAAAATGCAGTTTCAGAGGAACGAGGGAAGGAATTTGAAGGGGTGAAGAGAGCAGAACCAGAGCACCAGAATCGGGAATCTCGATGCATGTAGGAGCTGGCTACATAACCCATCCTCTGTCCTTTACAGCTCAGAGAGACACTCCAATTTGCTCAGGTAATGACCGGAGGAAGCAAATTTCCTATCCTTGAATCTGCTGCCACTCTGAGTTTGCAGCAGACATTTTGTAATCAGAGAGCTTGTCAAGAGAGACAAGAGCCTTTAGGAGAAAAGAGGAGTTAATTGCATAACGAGGGATTTAAAATCTTTGCAAAGGGGGACAATAAAAGAAACAATTATGGAGTTTAACCACTGCTGCTGGCAGGGTGTTGAATGTCATTTGTCCTTAGCTACACTGATATAGTTAAACAGTACAGACTCATGACTGATGTTTCCGTTTGCTGGTGATTTTGGAATGTCAGCAAAAGTTTTGTTTCAAACTAAACCAAATAATTTCTTCTATTTCAAGCATTTAATTAAAAATGATTAGAGGTTTTATTTTAAAGAAAAGTTGCTTCAAATTGACACAAACCCAAGAATTAAACTTTTTTAAAAATGGGAAAATAGAACATTTTGATTTTGGAGGAATTTGGGGATACTACTTTGAGAACTGTCAAAATAGACACAAAAGCTGTCATGTAGTCAGCAGTTATTACTCTACGTTTTTCTGTATGCATTCAGATATATACCCAGCTGAGACCGTAATGGTCCATTTCCACAAAGCAGAGTTAAGCCCAGTGTTTATTTTGCCTTTCATGCACATTTCTAAAGGCATGTGTATTAAGCAGAAGTGTGAGGAGCATCTTCTTGACCTGAAGCATCTACAGCTCACTGGAGGAGGCAGAACTTCTCCTACTCTTGCTCCAAACAGTTGTTAGTGGTTTGACATTACAAGGACTAAACTGTAGCATTTCTGCTATAACCTGCTACAGGGAGCAACTCAGAGCCACTCTGCCTCCCCAAAAAGCATTAGGAAAACACAACCTGACTACTGTGCTTTTCAAACAGGGAATTGGCAGTCTGTTTCATGCATTGATATATGGCAGAAACCATCTCAAGCAGTTTGGGAATTCATTTACGCACAGAGCTGTAATTGCTTTGTCCCTTGGTGAAGCTCTGCAGAGGAAGGGCAAAAGAGATTTACTCACTGACTAAACTCCACCATTACATGTACACATCTGACTGTAACTTTCTCGCAGTTTTATTTTAGTCCCCCTAAAGAGAAATTCAAGTAGAAATGACATGAATTCCAGTCTAAGGCATTTGTTCAGATAAGGTTGTTCCTGGAGATGCCTTGCAAGCACTGTTCTCCAATCTAAGTCTATATGAAAAGAACAGTGGTTTCAAAAGAGCCCACCTGAAATTAGGCTTGTAATGAAGAAAGAAGAATTTCAGGAGTGTTGACTACTCGCAGCTCAAGATGAACACAGGGGGCACCTGCTATCCCTCAAAAGCAGGGCACTTGTTCCGTTGAAAGTGCCTTGACTATTTCTGGGCCAGTAAAACATGAAATTTTTTCTCTCATAAAGACAGAAGAGCAACATTCACTTGTGCCTTGATGAAGAAATGCACAGTACTTGGAGTTCTTTAATTGTGAAGAAAAAAAACTTGAAAGGGGCCTCAGGAAGTCATCAGCACATCCTGTGATCCAAGGAAGGATCACAAACACCCATATTATTCCAGGGGGATGTTTTTCTACCCTGCTCTTGGACTCCTTCAGTGACAAAGACTCCCCAGTGGTCCAAATTCCTGCAGTCCCCCCCGCACGGCTGTTCAGCCAGACACTGTGCGTGGGACAGGAAGGTGAGTCACGGAGAACACAAGTTAGTTAACCTGAAGATGCGTGGAACTGAGTGACTCAGATAACAAGGACGAAAAGCTGCTGCTTTGCAGAAAAATATACTAACTCGCCAAAACAAATCCAAACAAGCTATTGCCCCTTATAGTATCATTCTAGTGTAATTTCAATAGGAATAATAAGGCAGGTGGAGGGATGTTGGACCCAGGAGGGCAGTTACCCAGGACTTTAAGACGGTACTTAAAGAAACATGAGAGATGCCTTAGTAAATAAGATAATATGGGATGAGTTTTCAACCAGTCAGTGCTGGCACCTGGGAAATTCAGAATAACAAAATTGTTTATTGTAATTTGGTTTATCTTCATAAAACAACAACAACCTAACCAGATTCTTAGAGCTTAATAACACCATCATGTAAACAGAATTTTTTTGTCATTCTGATTTTTCACAGGAACTGCTAAAGAAGGACAGGGAAAGTAATTTGTTCAGAGCTTCACCAGCAGAGTTACAGTGATAATTGAAAACTAAATATCCTGCTTTGGAGACATCTGAGCAGGATGTTCTGGGTGGGCCAAAGCTGTCCTATGGCTCAGCTTCTTCTGGCCAGGCACGGCTGAGGAGAAGGCGAAAGCTGACAACTGCAGCGTGCCCTGTCCCAAGAGCTGACTGCCGCGCACCCTGTGTGGGCACGGCCAAGCTCCTGCCACCACAATCCCTCTTGCTAACACTTCCACGTGGTCTGCAAAGCGGGACCCGAGCCTGCCATCCTACCCTACACTCATAAGAAGGAGAAGCAGCTAGCAACTCGGACTGTAGGCCAAATTACACCCATTCGGAGACAGAAAGAAACTTTACTGCTGAGTTAAAAGCACTCTTCTTACTGGGTAGTTTGGGGGCTAGTCTGCCGAAACGAGGACATTGGGCGAGACAGCTTCTGATTCAAACACATTTGGCAACACCTGTGTTTGTTTGGAAGAAGCATCCTTTTGACTGATCTGTTTGTTTTTGCCCCCTGCTTTTTTGTTTGAAGATGAACTCTTAGTAAGTAATTTAAGCACATCCCTGACTGGCTGTTAGCTTCCCAAGGTCTTCCTCCTATCAGTATTCTCCAGGAGGGAGCGTGCTTCTTTCCTCCCATAACGTACTAACTTTTTCATTGCTTCCTTTCGCTCACTTCTCACCAATCTAAATAATGGATCAATTGAGGTTTTATTCTTTGCTTTAATTAGGTCTTGAATTTTGAGAGTATTTCACTGTAATTACTTCATTAAACGTGAACTGAAAAGCAAAAAAAAAACTCCAAAACAAACAAAGTTGTACTCTTGCTCTTTTTATCAGTTTTTGTTATGGTACACAAAGGCAGACTCCAAATTTTAAACAGATACGGAGGTTTTCCTCTCATTTGTATTTATAGGAAAATACTAGCAGCTTGGGTTCACTGTTTCAAATCGGCAGAGAGAGAGTCAAAATATAGCTATGGATGATAATTCTGCACACATCTAACTTACCTGCAATTGCCTATGCCCTGGAGGCTGTATTTTGGGTCAAAATAGATGGTTCACGGTGATGCTTAAGTTATACCTTCCCTTCTTTTGAGTATGAACAAGATGGCACGAAACCAGCAGCATCACTTCATACCACCTCCCTGTCACACCAGGGTAATTCCTCACTAATTGACTCCCCAGATTCCTGATCCACCAGCTGGTGACTGAATGATACCCAAGGGAAAACAGAGCATGAAATCATGAAGCTCGTACCCACTACGAGGCGAAGGGGAAGAGAGGCTGCAGAGAGGTGTGCCATGGGCTGAAATCTGAGCAACAGCTTCTTTTGGCATGGGAAGTTCAGGTCAAAATCTCGTTAAGTCAGCAGAAGCCTTCATATCGAATTGAGAGGTCCCAAGTGGAGAAAGTCTGGTTTCTCACACTTTGTTATATACTTTTTGATTTTTTATTTTTATTTGTTACTGGAGGGGGGAGAGGGAGGAGAGGGCTTGACAGAAGGAGGAGATTGTGTCTCCTTTTCCTGTGCTAAAATTTCACTCAAATTCTGAAAGGGAAGGCTTTAAAATCTCAGTATTTCTAAAGGTAAAAAACAAAGCAGAAACATGCACCTTCAGGACACTATCATAACAGAGTCTGTATAAAACAAGTCAAGAGCATGAGACAAAATGAACTGTTTTGAAGTGCATTTAAAGACCATAAAAATCTTCCTCACAATCGCTTGTTCTCCCCGTTCCCCTGAGATTTCTAAGCCTGATAACAACTGAGATGCAACTAGGAAAACATACAGCTAATACCTCCAGATTGCTTTTGTTCTGGATTTGTACAGCCCCTTGCACAAAAAAGACCTAACTTGTTTTAAGCACCTTTGCAGAACCACTAATAAGCAAGACTAATTGCAGTCTATAAAATCAAGAAGATCCATGGAGAGAAATGCAGGAACACTCTACAATGCTGTAAATCTCAGGGTGCAGAAGTTTAAATTACATTGTGTAATAATCATAACAATAGATCAAGGTGTTTTATCCATAATTTGATAAAGCATCCCATCCCTAACTTCTTATGAATGTAAATCCAGTGGTATTAGGTCAAATGGTCCTGCTAGCCCCCTGTCTCTGGCATTGGCCAGAGCAAATGCCTTATGAAAGGCCTATAAAAAACATGACAAAATACAGTGATGTTTCTCCCTAGTATATTCTCCCAGCATACAGCAATGTATGGCTTAGGGACTTCCTGAGCCAATGTTTACATACATATCTGAGTTTAATAGCCCTTGATGGACTATTTCATGCACTCCCTAATCCTTTTTTGAACCCATTCATACTTCTGGCCTCCCAGACATCCTCTGGTGACAGTTTCCCTACTTAATTGTATAGAGAATATATAACACAATGTGAATATTGCAACTAAATGAAGGCTAAAGGGGAAAATGATAAGCCTACAAGCATGATGAAAGAGAGAAGGGGAGGAAATATTTTGCATGATTAAAGGGGATATGATAAGGAGTGACAGGCTGAAATTATAGTCAGCTCAAAGAATAGAAAAGATCTCAGTCTATCCAGTAGTTATGTATGCTCCCAGTAGATGTGTTGATAACTCCACCTTAAACTGGACAGGATAATTTATTCATCTGAGAGCAACACCTGGAGCTATCCTGTTCTGGAAGGAACAGCAAACAGTCTGGATATAACAGCTATTTTTCAAGCTTAGCATCAATTTCTACAGAGTCAAAGCAAATTTTTAAAGGAGGAAAGTTTTCTAAAGAGAAGTCTTTTTGGACAGAATTGCCGTCTACTGCCATGGAGCAGGAAGAAAGCCATTACATTTAATGCTGTGAAAGGGCTGCAGGCTGGGAAAGGCTGTCTCTGGCCTTACAGAGAAGAGGCGTATGGTACAGATTGTTGTGGGATGAATGATGCCAATGGCTCTTCGCAAGGCTGCATTCGATGCTGTTTTTCTTAATATGTTTGCTTCGCTCTGTTGCTTGGTTGGTAAATTTTTGTTAGTCAAACTAGCCATGAGGGATCTGGATTAGTAAAGAGGGAGGACCGATACGGCTACCATAGTTGTCACCAGAAACATGCATGTGCATTTGCATGCACATAAATACACACAAACTTGAAGCGTATAAATTCCTTGGGCATCGAGCCTATTGAGCAAGAAGGAGTGGGGAGTAAGAAAATTTAGATTACTGCCTATAGAAGGGTTCTTCATGTGTTTCTGGAAAACATCAAGTTAATTAAAAAAAAAAAAAAAAGAAAGAAAAAAGGACAGACCTGAATGTTTCTAAAACCTCAGTATTAGAACCTACAAACTGTGGAAATTTTTCACAGCTTCCATATGTTCTGAAAGCCAGGCTTACACCACTGGTAGTGCTGGGAGCAGATCTGCTCCCAGCATCCCAAGGTCTGTAACGATGCTTACAAATGTTTAACCTTATGATCGCCTTCTCTGACTCTCCTGGAGGTGCTCTGGTCTAGAGGTTAAGCCACTTTCAATGTCCTGTTCAGGCTGTGGCCTCTCTGCAGAGTCTGCCAACAAGGGGGGCAATTTGATATGCTGGGTTTTCTGATGTGAGCACCTGCCCACCAAAATGAGATGGAATCAGTCAACTCATTTTGTATCTCATAGGTTGCTGCATGGTAGCAGTTTCCAAGATTACTGAGCTGGGATGGATTCAAACTGGCAAGCTATACAAGCTATGCAATGGCTTTCCATTTCACCTTTCAAGGAAAAATTATCTAAAGTGGTTCTGCCTAAATCAGAGCTCACTTCTACATCCCTCTCTCTTCCCCACCATATTTCAGGCCCAAGCATGACATCTGGCATGACGCATGGGGAACCTGCGATCTGAAGAACTCATCCATCTTCATAAGTGAAGGACATCCATATATTTCAACATAGCCTAGGAAAGACTTGCTGCAGGAGAATCCAGTAACCTGGCCAGGCACTCTGCATATTTTATGAATGACAGTACCTACACTAGCTCAGCCTGTGGAATAACAAACCCCACTGAAGTGGTCTTGAGAGCACTAACATGGGCAGCATAAGTATTTCTGGGAGGGGAGACAGACCATCACTGATTCATTCTTCTGCTTTCTGCCATGCTTCCTGGCATATCCACAACTGCAGCGATTCACAGTTCTGCCTTCATTCATGGAAGCAGGCAAATGTTCATATGCCCGCTGCAGCTCTGTGGTTCATCTCTGCCTCAGTCCCCATCTTCCTTGTGCTATGTGTCCCCCATCCACCTGCAATGCCAAGTCCCTGCTGTTCTGCCCCGTCTGGGACCTCGTCCCACTTGCTGCTGTTACAGGCTGCTGTACCAAAGCCATCTCTTCCTCTGTGGTTACAAACTGAAGCTTGGCAAGGACAAGGAACCCTTAAAGCCCAGGAAAACCGAAGCCAACCACAGAAGCTGAAAATGGTGAATTTTGTTACTGAACAAGTAAGACGCGGGCAAAGATCACTGTCTTATTTGAAATGTTTAAAGGTCTGATTGAGCATAAAGAATGTCAACACAGACTGAGCCACACCAACCTCCTCCAGGCTGAACATCAACACACATAGCTTACGGCCTCCAGAGAATGCTGAGGGAATTCCACCAGCTCTTCCCTCTTATATTCAAAATGAGTAAAAACAAAGGTCCATCCTCTTTGAAACAAGCCCTCTCCGGCCAAAGCATGAGGAGGACAGGATGAGTTAATATCCCTCTGGTGAATACACTTGGAGGTGTCATTTCTCCACAAGGGACCACAATTTGAAGTTCCTCTAAAGGTCTTAAGATTCTATGGCTGTGGGAGCCATTTGGAAAGGAGTGCAAACTATTTATGTAACACACACTCCAGGCTTGCATCAAAAATTCTGGCCTTTGATCAGAAAAAGACATTATCCAAAGCCAACCTTGCAAACAGCAGCAAGAGTGCCAGCGTGGCCAGATGGTGCTCGGGTACCACTGCAGCCCCCTGGACTGATTCCCTTGCAAACACTGGCAACTGCGATGGGCTAGGATGCACCCTCCTTCTCCATCACTCCCTACATAAATCCAGCAAGGTGTGCCAACTTTCCCCAGCAGCATCAGGCACTTCTGCATCTCCCTACTGCTCCTCTCACAAGCAAGGCAGTGCTGCCAGTGGGCCCACAAGTGCCAAATACTGCTGCACCTTCCAAACTGCTTCCCTCTCAAACACACGCTAAGACAGTGTCACTAGCGATGCACTTCTCCATACCCTTTCCAATGCGAGTACAGGCAGCGATGCCAAGGCACCCAATCTGTGCCAGGCATTGATGAAGCCCCTTTCCAATAATCCCCTCTTGTAAGAAATGGCAAAAAGACCGAAGTGCCCAGATGGTGCTCTAATAACCTTTCCTTGCCCTTTATGGCTCATAAACACTGGCAAGGATACCAAGCTGCCCACAGTAACCTTACAAATCTTTAAGGGACTCCCTAAGCAGAGGAAAAAGAATACTTCAGTGCTCTGGGTAGGTAGTTTCTCTTACTCATACGTAACACAGCTATATGCAAGTTTATAAGCAACCACTCTTACAATTACTACCACTTCTCCTGTCTTCACTGCCAGTAGAGCTGCCCTAAGGCAAACCCCAGATATACACAGGCAGTATCCCTACAAGCTGTGGCACACACCGGGGCTGCTCAACTGACCTTCTTCACCTGACCTTCTTCACCTGCCTTTTTACTATGACAGGTTTCAGTGGCACAGCACGCCCAGCAGCAGGTCATCAATGGCAAATCACTAGTATAGGTTGAGCATTAGAGTCCGGTACACGTTAAAAGAAGGAAAAAAAATCATGCCCTAAGTGATGTCTTTGAGAACTTAAGCTAAGTTAAAACTTATTCTGTTCCTACTCTCTAACTACCATTGCTGTAAATTCTTCATGGACCCACAAACCAAAATCAGGCTTTGGTAGGCTAAGGGTAAAGCCCAGCAGATTTCTTCTAATGGTATCACGTGAAAGCTTAGCCCCTGTTTTCCTTCACACATACTACTTGGCCTCTTTGGCCAGCTACAAACCTGTGCCGCTTCTGCTTGTGAAGGAAAACACTGACAGAAGATGAAAGGCTGCTTCTGTGCTCTAAATGCCTCATACTTTGATTAAAAACATTTTTGTCAATTAGAGATTGATTTTTGCTGTTCATTAAAGTGATGGATGTCGGTGCTGATGGAGGTGATATTTTACCCTGCGGTGGCCTGCCTTGTAGATGGGTAGGTGAAGGTAGAGGCTCCAGTTTGCCAGGATGGACTTGATGACCAGGACTGGGATAAAATAGGCCAGTCAATGGACGCAGAAACGAGTGCCACAGTCCCCAGGGAAGAGAAGGGGGAAGCTCACATGGCAGATGTTTGCGGACAGTCCTTACCACTTTGTCTTTCTGAAAGTGCAGTGGATCCTGAAGGTAGATTTTAGGCAAAGCTAGGCATGTGGCTTTTTGGAGGGTTATGCAGTGGGAATGAAGATACGGATTGCACACATGCCACAAGCTGTTAAGTTCTTACATGCAGGCCATGCAAAATCCCCCAGCTCAAGCTGAGCTTCTCCTCCAAGAACTCACATTGAGTCCTGCCCTGACTCTACCATCAAGAGGCCATTCCCTGAGGGAAGGAAGGGCTGTCCTTAAGCTGGGTGGGATAGGTTCAACCTAAGGTATGATTTCCGTGAGAAAATACAAAAGCTGCAAATGCATAATTACGGGCTGCAACACAGTGAGGGTAAGACAGAGAGTTACTAAGAACTTCAGTATTTGCCAATACTGTACCCATCTTGCTTTTGGCATTATTAACCCAAGCTACACGGAGGAGGAAAATCAGGAGCCACTGCACAAGCAGCCCTACATGAAATAATAGAGAAGTCAGACCATATAATGGCAGTAGCCGAGCACACATACACATCTGCAACTCCCTGGGACAAGATTGCCCCAGGTCTGCCAATATCTGTAAAATGGAGTTTTGGGCATGCACACACCTTCCGGACTAAGATGTAATCCCCCTGTCACCCCAGCTGGTTTTTACAGATTTTTGCAATCTACTGCACAGCCACCCATTCAGCTTTTGCAGGGATGGAAAGAGAAAGAAAGGTGACTCTGCTTTGCCACAAAGGAGACTCCTGAAGCAGCAGGAATTCAAGGGCACAATTCAGTGGGCTGACATTAGTCGCCATATAAAATGTCCCGGAGTTTCCAAGAAACCCATGCAGGGCAGTAGCAGGAGGCCTCAGGTGTTTAAAACGGGACTATGTGATTACATTGAAACAGCCGGATCGCGCCTGTCACGCCATGCTGCCCCTCTGCTTTCAGAACGGAGGCCAGGCAGCTGCACATCAGTTATCAGTGCACAATGAGGGGCTGAATCGCAGCTCTGCAAAAATTAACCTACCTCCATCCACCATTCAAAACTATTATCTGGAAGTCCCACATCTCTCTCACAATCCACATTTTATCTCAATGATTTCTATATACAAACTCTGTGTGCATATGTGTGTGTATAAACACACACATATGTATATTTATATGCTGATGAGATCGTTAAATTTATCAGCTCTCCAATTCATTTGAGGTTCGTTATGGAGCTGCAGCGCTGCTTCTTTCATCTGGAAATGGAAAGGAAACAGCCTTCACCCCTTTCACGAAATTAAAGTGAAATGGGTACCACTTTATTTTAAGTGCCCATTAACTAAAGCGTAACTGAAACCAAGTTACAATGGGCGCCTCGGGGGAATGTACATATGAAACACACACACACACACACAGAGGAGCAGCAAATGGCGTCAGGCACAAAAATCAGGCCTTGTGGAATAAACATCAAAGCACTTCATAGTGCAGTGATAGTTAAAAGCCTATTTTACACCCAGAAATAGGGAGAGATGCAGGGCCAAGAGCTCTCCAGTCCCTCTGGAAGTCTCATTTAAGTCTTATTAAAATATTACCTGCTTTTTTTTTTTTCCTTTTACTGGATTTAAACTCTTAATTCATCTTCTGTAATTTTTCTGCACTGGGCTATTGTGAGGGGAAAAAGACTCGATACTGTTAGTCAAAGGATCTAATTGGTAACTTCTTTTCATCTCAGAAGCCCCCTCTCCCTCCTCCTCCTCTCACTCCTTACAGGTTGGGTCACCGCAGCTTTCTTAATCTTCGGAGATTATTCTTCTGTGGTTTGATGAGACTTCAGTAGACTCTTAAATCTTTTCATTTCACCTCATTTAAATATTTTGGCCAATTGCTGAAGTTAATGATGATGAATAGGATTAAGATTAAAGCCTTAATAAGGGTTAGGAAGAGGAAAATATATATTTGACTTCCAATAATGAATACAGAAGTCTCCCTTACTCTGTGTTGCATTCTCTCTCTGATGGAGCTATAGCTCTTGGCGGGTCTCTGACATGGCTGTATCTGCCTGTCTCTCTGCAACCTCCCTCTTTGACACTGCGTTCAGTAGAAAAAGATCAGGACCTTTGCACTCTCTTTGCATGTGCTCTCACTTGCTCTCTACGCTGTCTGCCTCTGCTTGTGTTCTGTCTGTGCTTCCCTGACTTATTCTAAACCCATGTATGCAAGTATAACGCTTCAAAGATGTCATTCAAAAAAGAAAAAATGCACGCACTCACACAGCCAAAATTATCCTCATCATTTTGCACAGTGATTTAGAAGACAACCAGCCTGAAACTGTTGTCTAAGCACATAACAACCCTTTTCTGAAGAAAGAAATCTCCTTTCTTCTTCCTTCACTCCTTTCCACCCACTGATTTCATCTGACAAAAAGCTGAGAATCCATCCTCATAGCCTTTGAACCCACAGAAATCAGACCAAACTGGAAATCTCACTGCAACTAAGGAAGTCCTATTTCCCCACCCATCTTTTTCTTAAAGAAGAAAAGATAATTTCACAGAAATTGCCACACTAGGAATGCTTGGGTGCAAGCTGAGGTCCACTTGCAAGCATAGCACCAGAGCCCTGCTCTGGCAGGGCGTTCTTCCTGTTTCACTGCAAGCACATCTTCAGCCTGCAGTGTTGCAAACCTAAATCTCCTCCAACACAAAATTCGTTTTAAATAGGTGAGGGAGGAGGGTGAATTAATTTTCCAGACTTCAGTGAGAAAGCTGCATGAGAGGAAACAACATTTATAATGCTAAGGATTAAAAATGGCTTACTGTGGGGAATGAAGTGAGCTATGGGTCTGCTGCAGATTTCTGACATATTGGACAAACTGTACTAAAGTTCTAACCTTAAATACTTATAACTATATTTACCAGAGTTCATGTTAGACTTGGTCAGGACTGAGTTTGCACTAAGGTACTTTAATGAATGGGGAATGTGCAGAGTGCTGAAGTCTCTCTGGGCTCAATAAAAGATGAGTGAGGAGGAGAATGAGAGCGGCATGGAGGGAGCTGAAAGATCACTTGGTGTTGCTTAGGCAAAGCACCAGCAAGTCCACAAGGGAAGCAGCTATGCTAACTAGAGTCTAAGGATCACGTATGACTGATACCAAATGCAAAGTGGAAAAGCTGATGGGATGTAAACATGGACAAGCACAAGGATTTATCACTCCAGACTAAGAGCAAGATATCAACAATGAGCAGGCCTATTTAAGACCATGCTTTTAAATGCACTTACGACCCCTGTGCTTTGGCCAGCATGAGTAGAAGACCTGGAGAGGAAGCCCCACACTTGTTAGCAATGCAGGGGAATGGGGCACTGGCAATGGAAGGACACAGCTTGCCTCCCAGGGCACAGCCCAAGCAGGAGTGCCATTTCCTAAGTAAGGGGTGACATTTCCTCATTGCTGAAAGAACAGACTTTTGGGAAAATCCTAGATCCTGCAGGTACTGCATAGTCATCGTCCTGGCACAACAGACAGGTGACTGTCCCAGTAAATGTAGCTTATCTTGAACATGTCCAGAAATGTGTTCAGTTCTTTATACTTAGTAGAAGCCTCAGTAGCATCTTCCCTAAATGCAGGGTGGGAAAAACCTAGTGTGCTCAACAAACTCAAAATCAAGTGTGATTTGATTGACACAAGGGGCTTGAACCAGAGACTTCCAGAGATAAAAGCAGAAGCTAAAGAATCAAGTGGTTATTCATCAGCAGACTGCAGAGCAGTCTGATAACTGTGCGGGACTTTACTGACACACAGAGACAGATTTTGAGGGGGATACGGACTAAGGGGATTGTTACTCCTTAAAACTGGTACTGCCAAGCGGAGAGGCTGCTAGAAGAACAGCTGTGATGGGTATGCGGAGAGTGCAATGGCCCATCACAGCTACATCCATTCCCAGTGCACATTTCCCATCTTCATTTGCTGCCCTAAGCATTTGTGCAGATTTACTAAACAGTTACACAAATATCATACTCTGTAGCAAAGCTGACAATCTCTTCGCAAAATGCACTGGGGTTATAAAGGCTTCATCTGAAGCAATGGGGAAAAAAAGGAAAAAGAAAACTGTGGTTTTCATTTTTTTCTTTTTAAAGATTGAAATTTTCTTAATATTTTTTAAAAACTGAAATTTTTATCCAATACCAGCATTTGGAAAATGTCAACAGGATCCATGCATTATTATTAAAAGAAAATTCAAATTAAAAGCAAATTCAAAAGAGAATAGAAGCAAAGCTTGATAAGGATCTAACCGATCTTTTTCATCTCTTGTTTCTAGAATCCAAGCCCTGAAAACCTTCAATTCAGTAAAAAAAAAAAGAAAGAAAGACCTAAGGATATTGCTCCAGGATTCAGGAACTTCAAAAGAGAGCTATAAAGAAACTTCAAAGGCAGGTGCATGCACGCATGCGTGTGCCACGCGTGTCTCTCTCAGGGGCACAATCGCAGACCGGCCCCCTGCCTCGATTCTGTAATGAGTTATTGCTCACTCCCAGCTTGCTTTTCTTCAGCCCTGGCAAAACCATCATGCCACTGAGGTTGGAGCTTCAGCTTTTCACAGCTCTAAACCTGTTCATCTGCCTGAGAGCTCTTGGGATACTCCTGACCTAGGCTACTGCCCTGCTTTTCCTGAGTATTCCCTTTAATAATCACTTGGTGATCCTGCTTTTTAGCAAATAACTGGTCATAAGGAAATACTAAAGTGCAGGGAAAAAAAAAATACACACAGACAACCACCATCAAAAACTTCTGTCCTTCACAGGGGCAAAAAATTAAAATTTCAGAATTGTGCCCATTTCACACCTGGACAAACACAAGTATTTGATGAAGCTCCATAAGAAACAAAAAAGAGAGGCCAAGTCCAGGACAGAGTGGTGGTTCTTACACCTACCTGGGTATGGGATAGCCAAATCTGCATCCCTGCTACAACTGCAGCAGTGTGGGATCTGAACTTCATCTCCCACATCTCAGGCAGGTACTAACTGCCTGATATGTCAAACTCCCAAATTTAGAATGAAAAATTTTCCGGCTGATGTTTTATCAAATCTGGTATGCTTATATAACGCAGCCTCAGCGTTATTAAAATCAACATCTCCCAACCAAAACAAAAAACACGTCAACAGCTAACCTAAACATTCCCAGCCAGCTTTTCCAACAAAAAATCCTGTTACTGCCCTGGCTCTACCAACAAGCATGCAAAAACTCAAGTTAGTAACAACTGAAAAGCGCTTGTCTCAGCAGAGGCAGCCAGTGGAGCTGTCTGTGTCTGCCCATGGCCTTATCACCGAGTTGTGCCTGCTTTTGACCTTTACCTCTTTTGGTTGTGATTAATGAATAGCCATTCAAGAGGTAAGCCTCACTTCAGCTGAGATTCTTTTGACAGCCATTAAATACTATGCTTTTTTTTATTATTTTTATTTTACCACTCATTTGTTACACTGCTGTGAACACAGAAGTGGAGTGGCAGCTATGAATTCAGCAATCATCAAGTCTTAGCATTGATCAAGGTGAGTATTTTCATTCAAGCATTCTTAAGACTCTTGTCAGAGCATGGCTGCTTCCTTGCAGGCTTCCAATAGTCTCGCTGTGATTTCTTTGGAATGAGATAAAAATAGTCTTTATTGATAAAGACTACCGAAAACAAACCAGTAGGTTTTGCCTAGAGAATTAAGGCAGCCCAATAATGGAAAGTGCAGTCAGGTTTATAATACCAACATGGAGGCTGCTCTATGCCAGCCTGATAGAGCCATTAAGCATCTAAGAACAAGAACGGACTGGGCGGTGAGGGTGAGGTTGGAAGGGAGAAGTGGGCAGAACCAGCAGAAGGCATTCCCAGCTTTAAATCCTAGCCACAGAGATTTGCTACAACCCAAAGGAAAGGATTCAAAAGATCTCCATTAGCTGAGACAAACATTGTCCCAGCCCCAATATGCCTAGAAGGAGCAAGGGCGCTCTATGTGGACAAGTGGAAGGAATGCAGATGCTCTTGAACTCTGCATAAAGATGTAGATGAGGCCCTACCCTCAGAAATTCATAGCTATACCACGCACTACCATTTAGATCTGAAGTTCTAGTTGGATCATGTTCGAAGAAAAGGTCAACTCCAAAGTCACATCTGGCTCTAAAGCCAAATAAAAACCCAAGAGTGGATATGCTGAATCCCAACTCTAAAGTCAATGTTAGGAATGCAAATAAGAAGAGTGCTCCTAAAAGGCAGATTTGGAGAATGGCCAAAGCAAAAGAGTCTGATTCCCTCCAGCCCCCCCTGCTATAAATCAGTCATGCTGCTGAAAAAGTGCAGTGCCAGCGGGAGATGGGCCCAGGTTGTGTGACAGGGGGAATGCGCAAGATACAGTCAGTTATGCTCAAATACCTCCCAGCAGCCCTAAAATTTGCAGGTTAAAGGACAACATGATTACTATCAAAAGTGGAAAGAACTTCACAGAAGTCACTGCGGTAATGCTCTGTGTGCCTGCTCTGAATTTCTCCCTTAGCACAAGAACTTTGAGGCTAATTTCGCCATGGCTCATGGGATGAATGTTGTCTCTTTTTTCTGTGGAGAAATTATCTGGAAATGGTGGGTTGCTAGTTTAGTTTTATGAGCTACTAAAACTATTCTTTGAATAATAATTGGCCTGAAGTTCATCTGTTGAAAGACTTCAATATTCAGCATTCAGCTCAGGGCAACAGAGCATCGGCTCTGGAAGGGGAGGGGTGGGGGGGAATTACTCCCTCCAGAGTCACGGCCACACCACATGTGGCAAACCAAGTTTAAAATAGCTGCAGACCGAGAGGAGATATGTCATTTGGAAATTACTTGTGCGCTGTTTGAAGCAGCCGTTAACCGTGCAGCAAACAGATTCTGCAAATAGAATTGCTGTGTGCAACACAACCTGGGACTAATGTAACCTCCTGCTTCCGATTACCAGGACAAGCTCTGCAGCCTGCCATCCACAGAAAGTAATACCAAGGACTAGGGAACGGTGAAAGTTTTATGGAAGATGGGGAGACAGAAGCCAGTCCGGATGATTAAAATTAAATCTCCAAAAGGAATTCATTGTCTATCCCTGATGCAGAGCGCTAACTCTAATAAGATCTTTCATCATAAGAGGCATCCGTAACTCTGGCACCGGAGGAGAAAGCAATACTGTGAATTTCTAACCATGAGAGTGTGAATTTAAATACACCTGGATATGCATTTGCCTAGCTGCTTTTGGGCGGCAACCAAAAAGAAGGGAAAAAGAAATTTCAGCTGATAATACAGCTTATTGAAATGGTTCCACATGGTAAGTTAAACATGACAAAAACAACGCTAAGATGAAACAAGTCCGTTTTGCTTTGTTTTCCTACTAAATTAGCCGTTCAATTCCATTAAAAGTGGAAATTTCAGCCTATGCTGGACAAGTACTCTCACTGCCAATTGAGAAAGAAGCTCAGTTCAGCCATGTAGAGATTCCTTTAAAATGGCAGGAGTGGCTAAAGGGCTCAGATATGGCATGCTCTTTCCCTGCTTTGTGGGAAAGTCACTCTGTCTTTCTCCCCTACAGACATAACAATATTTCCTTGTGCTTTAATTCTTGTACCTCTCACAAGGCTAAAAGCACTGGACTCAGTCTCTCTGGGTAGGCAAGATATTGGCAGCTCAGTCCACTGACAGCAAGGTGAATACCCTCAGGAGGTGTTGTATTGCTGGTGGTACTGCCTTTTACATTTGCAGCAATAAGAGTAGCTCTGTGAAGCTTGCCATCCCTGGCCTTTTCTCACAAGTCACTGCTGTGAAAGGTTTTGCTTTGGGCCAATAGAAATAATTTGTGTCAAGTGAAATGATGTTTTCCATCTTTTTTTTTTCCCTCCTATATGAAAAAAGAGAGTTCCTGAACAAGAGGCAAACTAACCAACACAAAGAGAATATGGTTCAACACATGCCAAATTTTCTATCCAAAATGCTTTGGCTCAGAAGCTGAACAACCAAATATGTGCGCAGCCTTAACCCTAAGCAGAAGTGTTCATTAAGGAACCAGTGGCAGTTTGCACACTGCATAGGCGTTAACTTAAACTACACACATTTTAATTTGAGCAATTATGTTCCCTGGGCCTAATTCCCACAAGTTTAATCTGGATATTTTCTGTCATCACTTGTTGTACCCAACAGTTGTAAAATGTTACCATGCACTATTAAACAGCTGCTGCCTTCCACAGGTGGCTGCATTTCAGAATGAGGTGAGGATGTCTCCTGTACTGCACAGAGGAGCTGCGAGATTTAATTCATTCACATTTGTGAACACCTCTGAAAGCTTCATTTAAAAACTGCCATATTGTATGCAGGCTACATCTCCTGGCAGAAAAGAGTGCAAAGTAAAATGGCAGCTTTCACTGAGACACGCTGGACATGTCCACAGATACACTTAACATAAGGGATACTCCTATATAATGCAGTGGTAAGCCCTCCTACACTGTAGGCTGTGCATACACATTTTATGCGCATTTTGTTTCAATAAATGTTCGGTACTGTAGTCCGATAGCTTTTACCCATGATGATCCTCATCAGCTTCAGTAGGACTACTAGCACAAGAAAAAAATGCAGTACTGGACACCCCTGAAGATGTATTATAAATATGAAATAAGAGAATCCAAGGTGTCTCTTTCCAGAGCTATGTGGGGACTGCATTCAGGTCTTGGGCCTGTCTTTTGTTTCTCCATTGTTCAGTACCACTGCAATCACAAACACTTCCCAGATAATACAATTCCCAAAAACTCGTTGGCTATAACTGCAGTATTGAATCAACAAACCCTGTATCCTGGCCTTACTGCTGTCTTGTAAGTCAAGATGAGTATACATGAGTACCCCTTGTCCCAGGTCTAACCATTCAGCCATACCAATTTGATCAAGCATTTTGCCCCCTTACTTGAACGAGTAAGAGAGAGAAGATCTGGTTCCACTGGTCCAGCCTTTGCTTACAAACCACAGCTATTACACACCAAGTCACTTCAGTGCTGGTGTCTGTACTCATCGATAAAGCAGGTAAGAGAACAAAGCAATTTTACCACAGTCTTCCTCTGCAATATGACTGAAGGATGAGAAGGATGAGCCTTGGGGTCCTGGGAGGGAGGCAGGGAGGGCGAGGAAGGAAGAAAGGGAGAGAGGGAAAAAGGGAAGCAGGGAAAAGCAGGCAAGAAGGCAGGCAAGCAAGAAGGAAGGAAGGGAGACAAAGGAAAAGAGGGAGAGAGGGAGATTAGTAAGGAAGAAGTGAAAGTAAGGAATGCTTAAGGACTGGATTTCAAAACTTCACAGAAGACATACAGCTTAAAGTAAATCATGGTGCCACAGGGCATGCTGTCTTGAAGTTTTACACAGGTGCTCTGTGAGTCTCCCCTGCTAACTCCTAGACCTTGGGATCAGACTTTTTGTGAAAAGGGTACCCTGTATCTCCACAATATGATAACTGATATCAATGTTTCTTACAAGGGTCTTTCAGAGAAGCACAAAGAGTATGAGCTGTTTACAGGAGATATAGTTTCCAGGGAGCTATCACAAATGTTGATCCACTGCAACAATCCAGCATAGTTCCCTTGTAGTCAGGGAGAGTATTCACTAGTTAGAAAGGTTCATGAATGTGTAATTGTGTAGCCCGGTCTGCCTGTGTGTGTATCTCAGGCACCCAGAGCTGAAGCCCTGTGCCCTAGCTATCAACTTTGGCTGTGCTCTCAGGCTGCTTTCAATGACTTGCCTCCCTGGGACATTAAAACTTCATGTTACGTTCTTGCTCTTTTGCCTCATGTAGCCTTGTTCACACCCAGAAAGTTCTTGATAGTTCATTCAGGCCCTTATAAGGACTACACTCTGGCACCTGCCCCCTTTACTTGTCCCAGGAAAGAAATTTAACTACTTCACAGTTAGTTTGGATAATGATACAAATTAATTAGGTAACTGCATTGTGGACTTCATACAAAAACAACATTGAAATATTCCATGCTCTCCACACAGGTCAAGCAAGAGTCAAAGGCTCATTAAAGCAGTTAAGAGGAAGGAGACAAGTTTGGAGAAGAACAACAGAAATATGAAAATGTCATATATGGCCCGTAAAGATACAGTTCACATGGTTTGCATCTACTGCTAGCAGAGACTTGGAGGTAAACGCACGGCTTTGGAAAAGGAAGGCTCCAAGCCTAAAAATGTGACATGAAGAAAAAAGTTCATTAAGCCACCAGTGGTAGAAGTGCACTTGTACATCTAACAACAGAGACCGACTCTACACTACAGTGTCTGTGCTAAGGTTATTCTTAGTCTGGAGCGCAACAGACCTCAACCTCAGAAACAAGGTGGGGGTTTTTTGTTTGTTTGTTTTTCCCAGGCATGGGAGTAGGAAGGATTGCTGTGGTTTCTTCTTTTTTTTAAACAAACAAACAAACAAACAAACACAAAAGAAAAAAATTCAGTAGCAAGCACAATCAGAACAATGGAACACTGAGGAAATGTGGAATATAGTTTAAGTTGAAGTATGTCAGAGCCTCTGACCTTCCCCAGCTCTGTTCCTATACCCCAGGCCTGCACCACTCCAGGTCTGCCTAGTGTTTTGCTCCTTGGTGCTGTGGAGACAGACTTCCCAGTCTGGCTAATTAGTGTGGCTGCACCTGCAATAAGCCATGCTGAAGAAGACAGACAATACTGACAGGAGACAGCAGTGGGATTTCAGCTCATGGCCGCCTGCTCCAGGAACACGTGATATAGCAACTGTACTCCTTCAGAGGAAAGGAGCAATGCTGCACGCAAGCTGGCTGCACCGTCCCCCATGAGGAAGGAGAGGCACGTGTCCACCACAATCCAGAGGGAAGCCCAAGGGAGAGGCCAGGTTTCCTCCTCCTGCTTCATAGCCCCTTCTGGTGCTTGGGTGGGAGGCCACAAACCAACTGCGAAACAGCACCGTGGAGCTCCCACTCCCCAACCTCACACTGGCACTCATCACTGCTCGTCCTGTTGGCCCTGGTACAAATGTGGCCTGCTGTGAGCATAGATCTACACAGCCTACTGCATCCCAGCAGCAGAACAGCATCATTCAATGTACCTATGATGAGCAGAAGGTTAGGCTAGATAGCCTCCTAAGGTCCCCTCCAACCTCAGTTATCCCATGATCCTATGACCTCATTCAACAGCTGGGGGTGGACCTATGTGAGTCCTTCAAGAGCAGTAGCTGCAGCAGGCACCACATGCACAGCCTCTCAGCTCTTCACCTCAGTCTTCTAGGTACACACAGATAGACAGACACACACATGTGCCCACAGGGTACCGATGAAAGGCACTGTGAACCGCTAACCTCTGCCAAGGGAGTCTGCTCAGGCTCTTTCTCCAATCCCCAGCACCTCATCTCCAGTGCTCACACTGCTTTTGCGAACTTGATATTTCTTGTGCAGCTCACCAGCAAGAGCTGCTGTCTCCTGTCTCGCAATCTTTTTTAGGGGTCCTTTGTGCTGCACAGGAAAGAGATGCACTGAGACGAACAAATGAAAGGCAAGAGAAAAGTAAGAAAGGAGGCCAGGTAGAAGCGGACAGCAGCTCATTTAGGCAAAAGCTGGAGACAAAGTGGCACGCAAAGCAAAAAGGACAGGAGAGGGAAAGATGGTGAGTGGCAGGGGAAGGGCCAGTGAGAAACCAAGAGGGACATGGAGAGTAGACAGATACAGAGGGAGATCAGAGTGGGAGCATGACAGAGAGAGTGAAAGACCAGAAATGGTGTTTCCATTTGTATTTTTATCTGATCCAAAAATGTGCTCACATAAAAAATGCCAGCTTAGAGAAAGAACAGCTCAGACAGCAAGAAAAGTGATTTTGACAGAACAGCCAACTTAGGAAAGAGATGTCTGCATAAATGATCAGTTCACACTAAACTGTGAAGTCCAACCCTCCTTCTGATCCAAACTCTCTGGTCCTGTCTTCACTCGTACTCCTCACTGGAATAACTGGGCCACCACCACCACACGAACGTGGCTATTCTGGTTTTCAGACTCTACCTACCAGGGCATCATGCTGGCTTATGGAGATATGCCAGAGCTCCTAGAGCAAATGTAGGACCTTCTAACCCAGCTGGCATCGCAATTTTCTTGATAGACATGGCCTGGATTTGTTTCAGGTTTTGTTTAACCTTAATAGCTTTACCCTTGAAAGATTGGAGGAGAAGAGGCAGTCTTAAATTGAGAGGAGAGAGTCAATAGGCCTCCTTTCATTAGATAATGACTCTGCCTGTACTGTACTCAAGATTTAACTCTAAGCCCCTTCCATGGAGTAAAATAGTTTTGTTTGGTTTTGTGTGTGTGTATTTTAAAGGAAGAAGTAGATCAAATTCAAGAAAGTGCTGAACACTCCTGCCCTTTGCTTTGTTGGTTGTTTGTCCTTACTGGCAACTGGCCTCCCTGTGAGAAAGCTGGCTTGTGGATGAAATGAAATACAATACAACTGTATTTTGTATAGCATCTCTCAAGTAAACAGGACCACAATTGCTCTGCAGGCTAAGTGATAAATAACAGCACAGAGAGAAGGAAATCAAGAGGCAGAAATGATGGAAGAAAACTAGCTGCTTCCAGAGGAAGGAAGTAAGGCTCTGGGCTGGGAAATGACGGTCACAGGCTTAGCTCTTAGTTCTGCCACCAACTTCATGTTTTTGACATTGAACAGCCTGCCTGACCTTACCAGCCCTGAGTTTCCAGTGCATGACTTCTGGTTATTAACTCTACCCTGTCTCAGGAGGAGATGAATGCACCCATGTCTGCGGGGTGCTTCAATACTACCAAGGCAAGGACTTAAAACAGCTGGGTGGGTAGAAGTGAGCTGGAAGGTAATGGCAAACAAAGCAATTTGAGTCTTTCAGGATACCAATACCTAAAAAAGAATCACAATACCTCACTGATGCCACTGAAATGTTGAAATAAGGAGGTGAAAAGCAAATTTCACTGCAGTAGGACCGAGTACGACAGGAGGAGACAGCAGCCATCGTATTCCTTAAAAGCCGTTTCACTCTGGGGATAGCTATTAAGGAATGGAGTAGCTGCCAGTGACAGAACTGTCTGAGCATGTTAAATATGGATAGCATGTGGTACGGTGGTCATTTATAACCGTGATACTAACAGTACACAACATATTGCTTATCACTATAGAGGGCTGGGAAGGATGGCTAGAAAAATGCCTTGCAATCTGCTGCTGAGCAGCTCAAACACTGAAAAGCATGAGAAGTGATGACCCAAATGGCTAATGAACGTGTTTCATTACATGTTGACTGTGAGCAGCAAGCTGACATAATACTTTTCAAAATAAGAGATGATTTTGAAAGCATTTCCCATTTTTTGGAGCAACCTAATGGAGCAAGTTGGCTGCTTTGGTGAAGAAGGGGCCGGTGCGCTCCCCAGCCTGACTGGGGAGAGCGGAGGTTGCATGGCAGTGCAGGATACCTGCTAAACACTGGTGTCAGGGGCTCCAAGCACTTCCCTCCCTGTTCCCCTTTAAGACACTTTACTAACAAAGGAAAGGCAGAAAAAGAGAAGGCGTGGGAAGGTGCTTGGCTAGGACATGTCCTTTACACAGGACAGATGATGGAAAGCAATAGATGTTAGAAGCTAGCTCCTTGTTCCTGCACAATGGACTTGAGGAGCTCTGCCTCTTCCCCCTTCTCCTCCCTAACTCTCCTGTCATTTCCATGTCCATCATCCCTTTCCCTCTCAGCTAGTTTGAGGCTGAGCTGTGGATTAGGGTGGGCAGAAATTGAGGGAGGGCCTGGGTCCTGGGGATTGACCAAGTGGGAAGCTGCTGGTCCAGGTTGCTGCTGACCCCTGCCTTCAGGAGGCACAGCATTGGGCCCATCCGCGTCCCCCTGCTAGAGGGACTCGTGTGTACGCACCATCCCCACGTAAGTGGCCTTTGCAGGGAAGTGAGACTTGGTGTGTGAGTATCAGTAGGATCTTTGAATCTCTTAGAGGTTTTTCTACCCTGCGAGAGAGTTTCCTGGAGCTGGGCGCTTCGGTTTGTCAGCTCGGCAATCTCCCAATTGCTTTTGTGCCAGCTGTGGGGACCGGAGACTCATCTCTGACAGATCTCCCTCCTTGGGTAGGACACCTTTCTCCCCCTCTTTACCAAGGCCTTGAGTCAGTCCAAGCCGCGGACAGGCACGCATTTCCCTCAGCCTCCAGGAGCAGCTTTAAGCAAGCCACATCCCACCACTCATTACCACAGCAATGAGCCCTGGCCCACTGTGGAAATGAGGGACAAGCGGAACAAAGACGGAAGGGGATCTGCAGAAACCCTTCTCTATCGTGTCACTTCTAACAGCACTAGCACCGACCAGTCAAACAAAACATGGCAGACCAGCTGCCTGAGTCAGAGAGGGACATCCAGGTGGCCTGGTGAGGAAGCACAGCCGCGGTGGTAAAAGCTAGGGGAAGTCTGCGTAACAGGCTCTGGTACATCTCAGCAGCTCTCCTGCACACTTCGTACTAGCTCTGGTAACCTCACGGATGATGCCATTCCCCAGACTCTGCTAGGGCTCGAGTTAACTTCCTCTGTCAGAGTATCCCATGCTGTGACTGAGCCGCAGATAAATCCCCCTGGGACATTCCCCTACCTGACCCGCCTTGCTTCAAAAAACTGAGAGCCACTGGAGCTACCGCTGTGCCTAAGGAGTAGCTCTCGACTTCTTCTCCTCAGTTGTCCCCAAAGTAGATAGCTGGCAAAAACGGTTACAGAGCCAAAATACTGACACTGTGGGGAAATCCCTTCTTCGGGGAGGTGAGCACTGCTGGGACAACTCCGCACATGTCTCAACCTCGTGCACATGGCCCTGACTTTTATGCTGACCTCTGCTGACTGAGGCTCTACAGAAATGATTAAGAAACTGCTACCAGTTGTCACTAGGGGGAAGAAACTTCTTTAAACGACAGGAAAGCTTTGCAGCTGACAGATCTCCAGTTTGGTCTAGGCCCTTCAGGTGAATGTACATGTTTTTTATGCGTCTGTCATTACCTTTCTCAGCAAAGGCAAATTAAACCATAAACAACTGCTGTGGCAACCCTGCCTGCTCCCCTGCCACCTTCCCAGGCAGGCCTCCCCATGTAGTTTGTGCCTCGTAAAAGCCACCTCTCAGCAGAACGCCAGGGCCCCCTCCCTCTCGGAGCCCGGCTTTGATGTCCTGGATTTCAGCCGCCCTCAGCAACGGCTGGGCTCCGTCCCTCCTTGGCCACGCTCGTGCTACCGCCTCGCGCAGCCAGGCAATCAGAGTATAAGCTTTTTTCCCGATCCCCCGCTTAACCTCAGGCAGACCTATGTAGCTTTAAGTAGCATATTACAGTAATGAGGGACCATGACTATTTCTGAGAATATGCCCTCCTTCCCATTAGTAACCCCCCATGATAAGCAGCTCTATCTTCACTGCTGCCACCAGTCACTTGCAGGCCACTGGAGCTGCAAAGAAGGACAGAGCAGCCTGTCACGAAGAAAAAGTGAGAGGAGTGCATAAACTGGGAAAGAGGGTGGGGGAGGGAACAAGCATTGACAGTCAAAATGCGAAAAAGATGAAATGCAATTTTTCTTCAAATGCTTGGAGACAAGACAGATCTCCCGGCTTCTTTCCCCTCCCTTGCCCTCCTGCCTGAAAAGAGAAGAGGTAGTTAACATAGGAAAGCCCCTCAAATAAGCCCTGACAGCCACATATTCAGGAACTGATGGCATTTCCCTAAACACTGTTTGTAAAATGGTAATTATCCAGCAGGCAGTGACAGCTGGCACTTAGCACTGAGAGAGAACACGAGCGGACAAGAAGAAAGGGATCCTGCTGTAATTGAACAAAGGGTAAAGAAATATATAAAACATAATCAGAAAAATACAAAGATTGCTGGCTGTGCTAATAGGTCACTTCAGCTTCCCGGTTCATCTTGAAGTGATTGAGTTTGAATGCAGAATCAGAATGACATCCTCCAATTCACTCGGCTGGGAGCAGCACCTCTGAGGGGAGCATCGACAGCAAGAAAGCCAAGGGACTGAGCAGCCGGCATCCAGCACGTGGGTGCCAAACTGGTCACCAGCTTCTTCACAAAGTGTGTGGAGCACCTGCTCTCCAAATTGTGTCACAAGATCAGCTGCCAGGAATGATAGTTTCTGGGTACACATTTCCTCCCTACTGCAGACCACCCCACCAACCCAGCTATGCCACAACATGGCAAAATAGAGTCCTTCACTGGAAGCATCTAGACTGGACAAAGCACCAGACAACATCTTTTAGAGAAACCTCTTGAGTTGGACTGGGAGACTGCCTGGCTGGTCTTCTACTCCTCTGGTATTAATCAAAAAGTTCACTTCTTGGATTTTGTAGGGCAATGAAGCAGCCTGTCAGTTCAGATACCAGTTCTACCTCCTATATGGCCTTGGGGTAGGGCTCCCCTTTCTGTACCTTGATTCTCCACCCACAAAATGGGTCGTAAGCTGTTGCACATTAACTTTGCCATAAGTTCAAAGCAGAGACCTGTTTCCTATTATGTCCTACCCAAAATCTAGGAGGACAGGGTCCTGAACTGGACTTGAGTCTTTTAAGTATGATCAGCAACACAAGCCAGGATATCTTCCCTCATATAAGAGTCACACTCAAAGAGAATAAAAGAAGCAGAATGAAAATAAACTCATATTAGTGAGCTGGGTGCTATCTTTGAGCTTGCAGTTTTCCAGACTCCTATTCTGTGGCCACTGGATTTGCTTTCTTGTAGCTCTAGTTAGGATGTTATCTCCCTCCAGCCTGCAGCAGAGAATGCTCTGATCTCTCCAGAATGCTCTGAGTTGTTTTTGTCTGGTCCTGTCTGGAAAGGTTACTGCCAGGGTCCAGTACCATGTAGGTGTGATTACAATTCATGATACGCCCATGAGTCACTCTGTGAGAAGCAGGCTAGTGCTCCTAACAACAAATGATGCTCAGATGAGTGCGGTCAGACAAGGACACATAACAGAGCAAGAAGGGAAGGAAGTTTGCTTCTCCCTTTTGCACCAGGAATCAGCTTGGCACAGTCAAGACTATGCTTGGGGTAAGAGAGAAATGGCATGCAAATTTCTTGCCATTCTTCTTTGCCATTGTTTCTCCTTTATCAAAAGACACTATTCATGAGAAAGATAAAATTGTCCTAATGGACCCATACAATTTTAGCAACTGAGGGCAAAATTCTTAAAGCTTCTGAACTCTTGCTAAGCATACCTCCCGCCTCTCCCCTGCTGTACCTCTCTTTTACTGGGTCTTGCTAGTGCTTGGTCCATCACAGCAAATGACCTTTAAGCTTCTTTTTATGCCATATTCTCCTTGGTGCCAGGCCTTTATGTTGATAATTTTCTCAGCACCCACACACATTTAAAATAAGATAGATTTTCTCTGCTGCAGACAGATACACCTCTGCACAGTAATTCATTATGCTACTATCTCCAAACCCGTTTCTCTGAGAAATATGCTTACGGAGTTGTATTAACAGTATATAGTTTTCATGACGATAACTGATGATTTGTTTGACTAGGTCTCTTATGTATCAGTCTAACTATTTTGTGTTTGCACGTGATTTATTTTTGACTGTCTTAATAAAGTTCAAATATTACTTTCTCTGGGTAATCAATCCGCTTTCTTTAAACTACTGCTAAATTCTTTATTTAATGAGTGAGAGTTTGAATAAAGAATTTATCCTACAAAACTACTGATCTGAAAGTTATCAATATATTTGTAAATGGACAAATAGAAGTAAATTGAAAAGTGAGATTTTTTTCCATCAGATGACATTAAAATATATACGTTTTCAAGTACAAAGTAATTACTTTAAGCAGTAATAGAGCATTTCTCGTCAGATATATTAAAGAAACACCAACAATGAAATTGCTAATGTTGCAATTTAATTATAAACCCTTCTATATGCCAGCACATCTTCACTATTACTTTTGTTGCTGTTCTTGATCAGTAGCATGTCATCTAACACAATTTACTATGCATTTTTTTACAGAATACTTTCATTGCTTCTGTTCATCTGCCATATATGGAACAGCACAGAAGCACAAAAGATGCTACACAACAGCAATTAAGGTTAAATTAAAAAAATGACAGTAACATGGAATTGTGTGAAAACTTTTAGGTAGCCATGTAATGAAAGGCTTCCTTGTAACACATACTTGCCGGAGACTAGTAGTAAGACCAAAAATTCAGTTGTAATTTTGGGAAGTAATGTTAGTGTAGCCATTATAAGGAAGCGCCAGATGAATTCTGAGTAAACATGCATATTCATTCTCATTTTAATGTATTTACCACAGACTCCTTGTTTCCCTGTGAGGTCTCATACAATCTAGCTCAGCTATTTCCTGATATCAATGTGCTTAAGTTTAACAGTATCTTGATACAATGGATTGCTTCACTGATATTTAAGATTAGAAGGGAAGAGCTTAGATCACACAGGGCTTCTCCCAGAGGAATGCAGGCCTTGCATTTAACCCATAGTTTTCCTATTTCTAACCCAGTAACTTGTGAGTGAAGCAAAGAAAGTCTTTTAGAAAGACATCTGATGTTGATTTGAAAACTGCAAGTGACGTAGAGCTGAAGAATCCTTGGGTAATCTAATGTAGTTTACGAAATAAATTCAGAGAATACACAGATGTTACTTGGCTTTGGTGACTGTCCAAACGTACTCACTGCTGCTGGAAGAAACCTTTTCTGTTTTTGCCCTCTAAAATCCACCTGGCATTCAGCATGAGTACTTAATATGTGTTAATTTAATAAGGCACTTCTAATGCTGCCTCAAGTTCAGGAACATGCAGCACATCACTGTCAGCAAGGTCTTTGTCATTGTCAGTGAACTATTTGTGTTGTCTCTGCCGGATAGCTGGACAGCTTGTTCGGCTCTTGTGGGAAGCTTGCAGAGAAGTGGAGCACAACGTTGGACACAAGGAGGGGTCCTGGCCAACTCAAGCTTGTCCTGGGTACAGTCATAGAATCATAGAATCATCTAGGCTGGAAAAGACCTTCAAGATCATCAAGTCTAACCATCAACTCAACTTACTGAGTCCTGTCACAAAACCATGCCCCTTAGTGCCACCTCCACGTGTCTCTTGAATACCCCCAAGGATGGGGACTCCACGACTTCCCTGGGCAGCCTGTTCCAATGCTTGACCACCATATCCATGAAGAAATTCTTCCTGATAGCCAATCTAAACCTCCCCTGGTGCAACCTGCAGCCATTTCCTTGTGTTCTATCACTAGTTACCTGAGAAAAGAGACTGATACCCACCTCACTACAACCTTCTTTCAGGTAGTTGTAGAAAGTGATGAGGTCTCCTCTCATCCTCCTTTTCTCCAGACTAAACAGCCCCAGGTCCCTCAGCTGCTCCTCTGATGTCCTGTTTTCTGGTCCCTTCACCAGCTTTGTTGCTCTTCTCTCTGCATGCTTGAGCAACTCAGTATCTTTCTTGTAATGAGGGGCCCAAAACTGAGCACAGTACTCAAGGTGCAGTCTCACCAGTGCTGAGTACACCAGTGTTGACAATCACTTCCCTAGTCCTGCTGGCCACACCATTTCTGATGCAGGCCAGGATGGCATTGGCCTTCTTGGCCACCTGGGCACACTGCCGGCTCATGTTCAGCCAACTGTCAACCAGCACCCCCAGGTCTTTTTCTGCTGGGCAACTTTCCAGCCACTCTTCCCCAAGCCTATACCGCTGCATGGGGTTGTAATGACCCAAGTGCAGCACTTTGCCCTGTTGAATGTGATTGGACTTGGCCCATTGATCCAGCCTGCCCGGATCCCTCTGCAGAGCCTTCCTTCCCTCAAGCAGATCGACAGGTCCCGCCTGGCTAAGTCCTAGCTTATCAGATATGAAGCAGATCTGTAAAGAATACAGCAGAGTTAATATGCTCCACCTCTTGTTGGGTGCCATATGTCCATCAGCCCAGTTTATTACCAAAGGCACATCCCTACAGCTTTCAAACCAGAACTGGGTGATTCTCAGCAGTTCTGATCATAGAAAGAAAAATCCTCTTCCTGCTGGCACTTCTCCACGTGCAGCTCTCACTACAGGACAGACAGGAGGTGGAAAACGCAGGGAACATGAGGAGGCGTGTGAGTATACATGCTCAGGCACATGTACATCACCATGAAAGCACACAGAAGGATATATGAAATAAAGACAAATAGACAAGAGGTCACATAGAAATAATGGGTCAGCAAAGAAGAAGTAAATGTAGAAATTTAAGAGAAATGTATCAAGAGGTAGCAAATGAGAAAGAGAGAAAGAGAGAGTTTGGACTAACCGGCAGTACCAGCCAGGAGCCATCTGAGCCGCAGATGTGTACAGAAACATTAGGCATCAAGTGCAAACATTCACACACACACAGTACCACACACTGAACTAGGCACAAATGACAAATCACAGACTCATTTGGGTGAGAAAAGACCTCTGGTGCATCATCCAGGCCATTGCTGCACATTGTGGCAGGTCTGATTACACCTAAACCATCCCTGACAGATGGGTGACTCATCTCTGCCTTGAATATCTCCAGTGCTGGTGCCTCTACTGCCTGCTTTGGCAGCCTGCTCTGTCACCAAACTGTTGCTGGAGTTATAAAGTCTTCCCACATATTTTTTAACTAACTGTTCCCTGCTGCACCTCAAGACCATTATGTCTTATGCCTGTTTGTACCAACCACTGAGAAAAATGGATCCCCATCCTCTCAGTAGCGTTTCTTTATGGATTTGCAGACAGTGATTACATCTCTCTTCACACATCTTTCCTCCTCAATGAATATATACCAGCCTCCTTAATCTTCTCATTTACGCTATACTTTCCAAACTTATCAGCATTTTTGTCACTCTTCCTGAAGCTTCTTCCAATACATTGTGGCTCTGGGACCTGGAGCAGATTACATGAATTTAGCTTTCTGCTGCTTACCTATGCCATGTCCAGTCATGAAAGGTTGAGGACTTGCTTTATTTTGTTTCCTGAATACCATCTGTTTCCTAAATATCTCCCACTTTACCCTCCTGAAAGATTCTGTTACACACAGACACACACACACACGCCCACGCACATAAACACATATTTTACATATTTACAGATAAAATAAGCGCCTTACCTAGTAGCAATCCCAAAACTAAAAGGTATTTTAAGAGATAGCTGGGCCAGCTGTGATGAAGGATATCTGAAGGAGTAGAGAATGAGGAAGATGATTGCGTCTACTTTACACGCTAGAAGAAGTCCTATTTGATGGTACCCTGATTAAGGACTGGACATTGAAAATGAGGACATCCCCTTGCTGTCCCCAAACCCAAACATTATTCAAATCCACACAGTCCATATCCATTTCATCATGCTCATTTGTCTTCTGGGCCCCTGTATACTGCATCCACCGTCCTCTCCTCCTCATTTAAAGCCTCCACTTAAAAGCTCTGTTAGGCTAGTTCTCAACAGGTCTACCCCCCTGTCGTTAAAGTGATGTGCGTGAATGGTTTCTACACAATGCAAAAATGACTTTGGCACTATGATTTTAGTTGCAAATGGATAACCTATGTGGGGAAAAAAAAAATCAAGAAAGGAAGCACTGAGTAGGTCATTTGAGATATTATGCTGCTGCCTCCAATTGCTCGCTTTAGTTTCTGAAAAGCCTCTTAGGGGTTGAATTAGAAGATGGACCTTTAAAAACATCCGGAGACAATATTCAGTAGAGCCCCCAGGAATGCCATAGCATTTCCTTTATGGATTTCACAGAGAGAGCGAGTCCCAGGTAAAATGCATAACAAACACAACACGCCAGGCCTCAGTGAAAAGACATTATGACAATGAAGGGACAATCATTTCAAAAGGTCCCCATTTTGCATCTGCAATCAGCTACCAGCACAAAAGCATGCCATTTCTATACCTAACAGCCTGACCTGAAGGCGGGCACCAGGAAATTCTCTACCAAGGGATCACCAGGCACTATTTGCCCCATACTTCTTCATAACTAGAGCACAGGATGAACCAACAGGATTTTGGCTCTAGGAGTTGTGAGACTAGGGGCCAGGCTCTGAGAAAGTTGTCTGTAACCTGTTACAGTTACAGGCTTATTGCCAATGACAGCAACTTATAAATGCTTCTGTGTGGCAGACTAATGGTCAATAATATTTCTTTTCAATACCCTACTGCAACATCAAGCCAAGCATGGAGTTTATTAAGTCTCATGGAATTTTCTATCTGTTCTGGATGCGGCAGGTTTTTACCCTGCTTGCATCAGCCTTAAAAGAAAATCTGAAAAATCAGTTAAGAAATGGAGAAGCATCTCATTCCTCACAACAGAAAGAATATGAGATGTAAAATGTCATTGCTTTGATGTGCTGGCAAACTTCCTGGAATCAGTCGACCAAAGATAACTATGTTTATAAATATTTTGGATATGAAGATACTGTATATAAATTGCATTTTTATTATTATTATAAAAGAGAGGGTTTTTATTAAAAAAAAAAAAAAAAAGAAAAGAAAAGAAATAGCTCTGCAGTGTATTCTAAATATATACATTAGGGTGTTTTGTGCTGTGCATAGCATGTTGTTAATGGGGGTTGGGGACGGCGATGACTGAATTCCCCTTTCCCCCTGTGCCTCAAGCAGAGCACAGCAGCTATTCCCCTCTCACCTCTCCCAGCAAGAGCTGCTGGGAGGCTCGTGAAGCAGGACTGAGTTGCACATAGCTGTGGCAGCACAGCCCAGAAGCACTCTGAAGATCCCTCCATCGTAAGGTTTTATGCTGCAGACTTGTTCCCCCAGTATCTAAGAATCTCCCTTGTAAAATCAATAGCAATAACAAAATCCCTAGTAGACTTCATGGAGTCTCTCAACAATATAGCCGGGGCTGTGCTGGAGGAACAGCTGGGGATGACTATAGCTTGTTCCAGCCTCTCCCGGCAGGTTTTATTGCAGGGAGAGGCTCAGGACTGCTGCCCGCCAAACTCTCACAATCCAGATAATTGCTTTTCTTTTCTTTTTTTTTTACAACAGATATTTCATTCTTGTTAAGACAGGAGAAGTGCTGAAGTGCGATACGAGCTGCTCCCACACCCACATACATTCTGCTCCCGACCAGGCGGCCTCCACGCCACGCCAGCCCGGGACTCTGCACGCCCCGCTCTGGCAACCCCCTGCAGCACCCCCTGCTTCTCCATCCTCCCCCCGGCCCATTCGCACAGCGCTGCTCGGCCGCAGCTCCAACAACACCTACATTGCCACCTGTCATCTCCTCTGGATTCCCAGCATTTTTCCCCGTTATTAGCTGCAGTAACAGACAGCTTGCCACAACCCATCCTGCTTCCTCAACCACAGCTGAAAAACAAGTATTAGCCCACTAGTAAACCTAACTGAAATCTATTGAGCTGACTGAAGCTGGCTCCACCAAACAGAGGTAAACAATTAAGGCACGATGTTTGCAATAATCACCCTGCAGAGCACGAACTCCCTATCATTTGAGCCTGGGATTGGTGGTGTGGATTGGTCTCAGCCCCAGGTGCCCTGTCAGGCCATTCCCATGCTCCAGGAGGGTCTCTCCATGCACCTTTCATGCTTCTTATCATGGCTTTGCACCTTCTGCTTCCTTGACAAGTAACCATTCACTCCGCAGCCTTGGACTGCAGGGACCCAACTTTTACCCCAGCCAGCCACCAGCTTGTGACAAATACCAGTGGAAGTCCCAGCATTTAGCAGCTTTCAGTCTGCGTGTTAAGATGCATTGGATAGATACTGGGTTAGATACTCAAAACTGCTCCCAGAGCAAGGGCAGAGAGCCATATATGGAAACAGTTGGACATAGATCTTACATCACTCCTGTGCTATAAAATCTGACTTGTGTTGCATTCTTTAAGAGCTGGAAGAAAAATGCTGCTCACGCTCATATACAGGCTTATTCGTGTTTGGGGGAAACAGGATTGCCAGCATTCACAATCAACTAGCCCTCAACGGGGTTCAAGGTTTGGAGAATCATGCCTTGTTCGCTTTTTCATTGTAAATGTTAACTAAACGTAGCTCTGGTGAGAGGTGCCAGCTCAACAGCCCTGGAGACTAACTTGCCAAATTCTCAGTCGCAACACTGTGAGCCCAGAGTAAGTCCGACTCTAACAAGCAGAGCTACTCCAGAATTGTACCTAGGGATGGATTTTGGTACTGGGACTGTCTGTTCTCATCCACAGCTGGAAGTGACCCAGTTTAACTCCACAGCAGTGCTCCTAAGGACCTCAGCAAGACACAGATTTGATCCCACGTGTACAGCCCAGGCAGCAACAGTATATGCTCTCCCAAAGCACAAGCCAGTAATGTGTCCCCCACCTCACCAATTAACATGCCTCACACTTTACCTCAATCCCTGTTGGAAAGAGTAATCCTGCTTCCTAGCTTGCATAAAGTAAACTCACAATTAGCACCAAGGATGACATTTTCCAGATAGCTGACTTTCATCTAATCACTCCCATTCAAACCAGTGTTTTTTTCATCACTGATTTCAAAGGATGGATAATTGCAGCAAAATCAAGCACTCCGAATGAAAACACTGAGAATGGCAGAAAGAACTGGGGTACCTGGATGTGCCCATGGGTGGCCCGATGCAGTTGCCACTGACAGGATCCTGCTATATGCTACACCTAAAAGGACGATGGCATTCCCCACCTCTCCAGCCCCACTCTAGGGTCCCCTGGACCTATTCAGTGAAGTTACTTGATTTGGCCTCTGCTCAAGGGATCGGGATACCTGAAGAGCTCCAGGTTTTCCCTATATCTCTCTATGTCACAACCAAGAGCCCGCAAGACCGTAGCATATTACCCTCATTTCCCAGCTTTCCCTTTCACTGGAAATTCTGATATTGACCAGATGATTTTGCTCTAAAGAGAAAGAGTCTGACTTTGAACCAGTGGTAATCCTTGGTTTGAAATGAAGGAGCAGACCAGTTCACTGGACAATCCTCTCCCCTCACCTCTGTGGGCTTTCTACATTGCACATGTGACAATTTACGAAGCTGACATCATTGTGAGGCTCTCACTGTTTAGTAAAAGCCCTTAATAAGAGAGTGTTTTGGATCAGTAGTGTTGGATGTGATTCAGAATCAAAGCAGCATGTGTTTGGAGGGGCTTCAATTCACGAAACCTCCAAACCTTTGGAGATCCAGCTATCGTTTAGGATAGAGGACTGGCATGTCTCGTCAACCTGTGGTGTGGAGAGTGGGTGTTTTGTGGGCCCTGATGGCCTAAAAGCTTGCCACGGTGAAGAGCAGAACTTGAACATTTCTACCATGAGTAGTTGCCCATCACAACTATCACTGCTCTCTCATCTTGTGCCCTGAAGTCTCCAAAGACAAAGATTTTAATGACCCTGTAGCCCTTCCCTCAGCCATTTTTGGCTGTGTGTGTGGAGTTGCATGGAGCAGGGAGGGAGTCCCTTTTCTCTGTGTGAAGCTGTCATGTAAGCACATGCAGGCCACTACATTCACTCCTGAGCACCTCATTACACAAAATGTATCGATAAAAAAGAACAAGAGCAGAGCAGAGCAACAAAACAGTCAGATAATTAGAATGGTCAAAGAACGAAAGGGTCAAATATGCCTGTCTTGGTTGGGAGTAGGAGACAGGATATCGATACAAACAGCAAAGGGAAAAAAGCAAATGTAGACCAAACGTGAGAAAAACTTCCTGACAGCAAGGTACAGCAGCAGGTTGCGGAATGTCTCCCAAAGCATGCAACTGGGTCCTCACTGATAGAAAATATATCAGAAGAAACCACGACAGTGCATGGCTCGGTGCCCAAGAGGCACACTTGCTCTGCAGTAATGGCCAGCTACAGTTATCACTCCTTGCACTTTCAACTGGATGTTTTCATCTGCATTGCGCGTCTCAAGCTTGTGGGCAGCCTGCCGCTGTGCAGATGTTAAGCAGATGTCATCTCCCTCCCTCCGGTGGTTAAAGTCATTTCAGAATGAGGTGATAATTAGCCCCTGAAAGGCTGTGTGCAGAATGCAGCGGGGTGCTGTACGTTGCACTCCAGTGCAGTTGAGAGCTGGGATTTTTGCACACCCACTCCTTTACTCACTGCTGAGGAGGCTAGAAAAGAAGCTCCACTGAGCAGCACAGCAAGTGCCAGACCGTATTGGCCATGGTGTTCATCCAGTCCTGTATCCTGGCCATGACAGCAGTCAGTACCAGATGCTTCAGGGAAGGTACAAGTACACCACACAGACAGACGAGGAACAGCCTGCCCCTCTACATTAGGCCTTGTCCTGGGTTTTGAGATATAGAGAAGCCTTAAACCCTACTGACTACACATGGCTGGCTCTCCTTCCAAGAATGTATTATCCTTAAGACAACTCTGGATGCTCTCAATGAATACTGGATTTTTTCTAATTTTAAGCCCTGTTGAAAGGTAGCTGTTGATGATATTACATGACAATGATTTCTACAGCCAACCTGCCTGTTCCAGGGAAAAAAATACTCCCCCTTTTTCATCTAGTAGCATCATCAAACATCTCCTTGTTCTCCCCTCTGAAAACAGAGGCTCTCTCTCACGAACATGCAGACTTTTACATATCCCTTCTTTTTAGCAACATATGAGCCCTGCTGGTCCCAAACTTTCAAAGATCTCTCTCTTTGCATGCAAATCCTCCCAGGCACATCATTATTCCTGTCGCCCAGCTCTCAGACACCTCTCTTCTAAGATAGTGTGCCCAATCCTGCACACATTTTTTTTCAGCTGAGGTTCCAGCACTGAGAATACGGGATCAATCCATACACCATCACATTAGCATGCTGCAAAGCTGTCCTCACTGTCCCTCTCTGCTTTGCAGGTAGGCTCCTGCGGTAACACAGAAGTGCTCTGACAATGCAGTCCATGTCTTCTTTGTTGCCTCCTCAACCTTTGTATTTTATATTTAAGCCTTGCATTCATTCGTATGCCCCACGCTTGGCTCTAATGTTGAGTACATTCAAGAAGTGTATAAACAAAGGATGTAATTACTACTCCTCCAGTTTGGGGAGGGACATATAAATGAGTGGCCTTTTAAGGGTATTCCTGTAGAAAAAATGTGTTGTGTCTTCACTAAATCCATCTACTAGCCTTTTCCATTACAATCAATAAATCAGTTCCCTTTTTATATGGTGATGTTGGCTCAGCTGTGATTTTTTGATGGCAAAATTCATTACTCAATTGTCTCATCGCTTCCTTTCTAAGTTGAAAAACATCCATTAGCACCACTATGTGAAGCCCCATTAATCAGCTTTCGTTATAATAATGTTCTTATTCTTTCTTAGCGTCTTTATTGCATCCCACTCATCCTTGTTGTCTCATAGGAGCTTTTAATTAATGCACTAAGAACTGATATAAAGAACCAGCATTTTTTTTTTTAAATCTAGCATTTTTGGTTACTGGACAGAAATTAACCAAATTTACTCAGGTGCCCCTGTCCTAGACTGGGGAGAGTTTGCACACTATGCACCCTGGATGCTTTAAGAGCCACCTGGTTTCAGAAAAAAGTACAGTCAAAATAACCTCTTACTGGTTCTGAGTACTCATTTGGTACTGTTCACCACAAAATATTTTTCAAAATTGGAAGGATCTATCAAGCCTATCCATACTGGTTTTCAACTTTGATTTATTTCTTAATGTAGGAAAAAAAAAAACTCCCAAAGGGGGGCTCCAAAGTATGGCTGGAAAGACTTCTCAGTTATTGAGGTCATCAAAAGTGATGTTTCACTCCCCTCTTTTACCCAGGAACTTGAACTCTGTCTTGCCACTTAGATCCACTCCATGCAAAATGAAAATATGGGGCAAAGCTACACTTATTTAGTGCTCTTCATGTACTTTCCATCCTCTTAGTTTCTTCCTGCCCGTAAGACTTAAGAAAGGGAAATAAACACTTGCTGTTTCTACAACAGGCACAACTCAGAGACAGGCTACGGTCGTTGTAAGGCCCCTGGGCCTTGAGTCAAAAAATGTCTTTCTCAGTCCTACTTCCAGCAAATGCCTCTGGGAAGGCATTTCACCGGCCCCCTTTTGTCTTTGGTCAGGTTGTCAGTGCCACGGACGAGGGTTGTTTTCAGGCTCCTGTCCTCTTTCAAGAGCTCAAGGGCTCCTGAAAGCACAGGGCTGCCGCTGCCCTAGGGATTTTCCCCGCAGGTAGGGCAGGATTTGCCAGTCGGTAGGTAGCATACTGATCTCCTCTGGTGTGCTGCTTGTAGGCAACACCATCTGCATTTGTCTTTGTAGGTCTCAGCTCAATCACCCTTATTCAAGCGCTCGTATGCAGCTCTAGCAATTGGGAAGGAGTCACGGCACACATTTCAGAAAAGCCAGAGCGCTTGGGAGTGAGGGCTTGGAGTCGCTGGCAATTTGGCTGTTTATATCCTACATGAGAACTCCTTTCTGCTAGGAAGACAGCATGCATTTTGTGGGGAGCGAGCACGGCTCCTCTGGGGAGAGTTGGAGTGGAACAGCAGATGAAAACTATTTGCCTCGTCCTTCCAGCATGTGTTAGTATAGGATACAAAAACAACAAATGAGGAATATTAAATTCCCTTCCTTTGTCCCCCGCAAAGGGACAAATGAAATTGGTGAACAATGGTTTTCCAGGCACCTCTAATGAAATCACCCCTTCTTCTTAAACATTGCTCGTCAATGGAAAATTGGCATGTTTACTTCCTTCTAGGAGACCAAATGAAGAACTGCCTAGAAAAACAGGCAAACAAAGGGATATGTTGTGAGTCGATATCTCTGACAAGTCAGAGGGGAAAAAAATTGTACACGGATTATAGAATTTATCATTAAAAAGAAGAAAACCCAAACCCAAGAACTTTGCATGATACTTCAAAAGAAAAGAAGGAGGAGGGGGGGAACCAAAGAAAAGAAAATCTGTCAAGAATTTTCTCACTGCATCCAAAATGCCTCAGTGAGCAGAGATACAGAAACAAGCTAATTACTGTCTTTCTTTTACTCTCCCGATTCTGAACTCCACACACAACATTTTTCACGATTATTAATAAAGGAACACTTTTATCTCCTCCTTATTAAGAGTTCTGGGGGTAGGAGTATAGTATCTGACAGATACCATATGGGATAGGGTAGAAACAGTAGGGAATGAAGGAAAGGAAAATAGAAGCAGGGAGGCGACTTAGAAATCCCTCCATAGCTCCTTGGATACATGTCCAAACTACTGGAGCTTTCAATCTAATTGGAGCGGTTTCTGCCCTGCTATGCTCTTCAATATTTATCTCCAAGGCTCTGAGGCTTAGGGCGCCAGGGAACGGAGCACGGGGTCTGCAGTTATCTGAATTGAGAAACGGCCACCTCCAGGAGTCCCTGAAAAGGCAAGTCCAACACTTGGAAAGCCGGGGAAGCTGCCGGACAGACCCGAGGAGCACGGGAAGAGCTGAGCATGAGACCCAGGCTCGCAGCAGGGGGGCGAGACGGTGAGGAGAGACCCTGGCTGGGAGAGCCAGGGCTGCAGGGCAGGAGGGGGCACGGGCAGAGCTCATGTGGGAGCTGTAGGCTGGCTGCCAGACAAAACAGAGATCGCTGGTTTGAAGGCAGGGCTGAGGGGCTTCATGTGGCTCCCGACTACGTGTTGTCCAATTCCAGCCTTTGTTTTCAGCTCCTTGCTTCCATAAACATCACAAAGTTCAAACCAGAAAAACAACAGAAATTCTTACAGCACAGCCCCCATCCCCTTTGGGTACTGAATATTTCCCGAGTTTGGAAGAGCAGCTTAGACCAGCTGCTTTTTTGAATAAGTCAAGTAAGACAGCAGGAGCCAGGAGGCATGGAGGAAGAACACCAGCTCGCTGACTGAGCTCTGCATGTTCTACACATGACCAGTTTAAACGCCTGCCTAACTCTTCACAAACACTAAATCACTGTCTCTTTCTTCACAGCACCATTACACGTAGCCTTTGCATCCTGTCTTACAAGCACTGCAGACCAAGACAAGCTAGAGTTACCAGACAATTGGCATTCTTGGGTGCAGACCCCTACCCCTTGCCAAAAGCTAATTGCTCACAGCAAGACAAACCCTCTTCTTTATCATCCACGGAGCACTGACCAAACACTGCAGACAGACAATCTGCCAAGCATTTCTACCCTTGGTCCTAAGGTAAATATTTAAACTCCCTCCAGGTTATAAATTTTCTTCAGTAAATGGATATCTATAAAGTATTGCAGTGTGTATTCCCCCAGACAGTGCCCTTTCTACAGCCTGTGCCATTCTGCAGACCAGAGCTCTGTAGCTAAAAGCCACTGCTTGTTTAAATCCAACTCCCATCTGCTGGGGTTTCACCGTTGTACTTGCCCACAGTCAACAAGAAGCAATGCCCCGTGCCATTTACTCTGGCAGATACTCCAACATCTTAAAAGTAATTCTTCATTACAGAGCAGGGCTTACTAACCACTGTTCTGCTCAGAAGGAAAAAAAAAACAACACCCAAACAAAATCTGCCCTTCTTATGGGGCACCACACAGTTTTAAAAAGCATTTTGTGATCTGTACCTAGGGATCTTGGGATTAGTTGTTCAAATTTTTTTTTCTGTGGACCTTTCTAAATTAAAGCTACTGCATGACTTAAAGAGACCAGACTTGACGATGCAGCTGGTCCCTGCCAATCTGGTGCAATCAGTGAGATTCAGCTCTGATCCTGGCAATCTGCTCTGAAGCTGCAGGAGAGCCACAAGGAGGACCTGTCCTAAGGCAGAACCAAGGCAGAGCTGCTCATCCTGGTACTGTACTGCATTTCTTCCTTGCCCTGCCAGAAAGATGTGGCTGGACAGGGAAAAGGGCTGGTAAGCACAGAAAAGGGGAGTTGTCAGAACATTTCATTGCCATGCCAGTGGTGCATTGCAGGGTCGTTCCTATGAAGCCAGATGGGAGGCTGCCACAATTTAAACATCCTTGGCTCTCATGATAGCGGATGCTGAGAGGACTCCTTAGAAGCGTTGCTCCAAAACCTGGGCTGGTTCAAAGCCCCCTCTTCCTCCAGCGAGAAGTTTGTAGCTTATATCCCCAAACCAATAGAAGAGAGTCAACAAGTCATGAAGCCATTTTCTTTTGTAGCAAGCCACGTAAGCAAACCAAACCAAAAAATGCACTCCAAGTGTCAGTCCCAAGCACCTCTCTACCTTGCCATACTCATAGACCTCCTCATGACGAGTCTCTGGTGTCAAGGGCGCACACCAGAGTTTTTCAGAAAAGAAAAACAAAATGAAAAAATCTGGGCTACCCTGCCGTCACCACCAGGATTGGAAATACCCAAAGGATCTAGGACTTGTGTAAATGAAAACCTCCTTCCTAGGAATCCTGAAAAATGACTGTTCATATTCTCTTTGGATTAGTGAGGGGCTACTAGGTGGCAGAACATCTCTTTCCAAAGTACAGAGCAATCACTGTTCTTACATAAAACAAGAGTTAACGATTCTGCTGATTTACAACCTATTTTCCATTACTACATCCAACAGTGGATCCTCAAGAGGCTTTCACCGTACGCAAATTTGGAATACAGGACAGTGATAAAGCTATGTTTAGCTAGAAGATGAGAAAACAAATGATAGGTAGGAGCCAAACTTTCAAATCTGGGTTAATTTGTTAACGCCTTGCAACTGAGGGAAAAAAAAAATACTTTGACTAATTTTCTTTGAGCTATAGGAAAAAAAAAATCCCCTTTGCTTTCAAAGTAAACCCAATAAGGATCAGGGCACATCAATTTTGCTAATGGAACCTGGTTGCAGCCTTAATTATTATTATCTCTCTGTAATAGATTAGCCATTTACCCAGATTATATAGACATAGTGAGATTAGATTAGATAGCCTAGGCTCCATATGCTTTTTCTATCTCCCTGTACATTATAGCAGTCGACTAACTGAATCCCTGCTTGTACTCCTAGTAATGAGATATCTTAGTACATTTATTTTAAGCTCTTTTCAGGAAAAATTGACCAAGGTTCAGGAAAGGAGGTAGTAAAAGAGGCATTTAGATTTGAGGGATACCTTGATTTCAAAGGTGGTGGATGTAGGACCATACTGTTCTCTTCAAGGTCAGCTGTTATTTTTACAGCAAGTGAGCAGAGATGAAAACAAATACCCACAAATACAACAGAGGTATTCCAGTCCCCTACACAGGGTCCATCTTCTGCCAGCCTCCTACAAGAAATGGGGCCACTTTAGTTAGCAAGCTGTATGGGATACAATTTCTTTGTATGAACAAACCCTGGGATTAAAAGAACAAGCTTGGATAAACCACATGGGATTTTGAAAGTTTTTAACAAGGTACAGCCAAGTTTTCCTAACTGAAAACGTAAAAGAAGAAAATCTGCATGTCCCTATTGGGCTTACAAGGTCACCTCAACTCTCCAAGAGGTTTTATCATCATGGGATGAGACAGTAAATCCGCAAGAAAAGAAGAAAAGACTTCTTCCGTCATAACAAGCTGAAGCTTGCAAAGTTGTAATGCAGCAGAAATGGAAACGCTGTGCAGATTTGAAATGAATACCTCCACGCAATGGTCTGCTTAGTGGTCAGTCTGTCCAGGCAAATATTTTAAACAAATGTTTGATCTCTTGTTCTGAAACATCAGAGATCTTCAGACCTTTTTTTTTTTTTAAAAAAAAAAAAAGAGGACCTCTCCTCTAGAGTCTTTGTCCAGCAGTATCTCTTCCTACCCCTTTAAAATATAACTGCTCATCTAGATATGGCCCTGAGCAGAGAAAGCTGCACTCTGAATGCTCTGTGTACCAGGAGAGGTTGTAAAGGAATTTGGCACCAAAGGCAGGGAAGAAACAAAAATCCCTTCATGGCATCATTTGGTTTTGTGATTTGTAAGGTCTTGATTCTGCTCTGAAACCCCTTCAATGAGAAAATCAAGAGTAGTGAACAGCAAGGACAGCACACATCATGCCCCATTACTAAAACACTTGACTTTACATTAACAGCAACTGTGCTCCAAATTTTGGTGTTCATTGTGCTTATGAAAGCCACAAGAACCTGGCCACACAGAACAGCTTTAATAGATGAAAACACCCACACATGCTTTTATCCAGAAACTTTTCCAATTTTCTTTTGAAATTTCTGGTTACCAAGTTTCTTCAGATACATTCTGCTAACTCTTCTGGATTCTCCTATTTGCCCCTCATGCACCCCATATTTTGCTTCATCATCTGCTTAAAGAAGTCAAATTCCTTTCCCCAGGTACTTCTCTGACGCAAATAAACTTCAGTAGGTTATTCTCTCAGGAAATGTTGTCAAATATTTGGAGAAATGCTTTAAAATGGCATTTATTCAGCACAACTCATCAAGCTGCTCTGAAAAACATAAGTACTAAGGACAGCTGGAGAAAGGTTAGAAAAGCAAGATAGGTTGACGTTGCTCCCTTGCTCTTTCTTGCAGGAGTCCCACGTTTGATATTACACTGAGCTCTGTGATTTGAGTTGGCTTGCTCCCTCCCTCTGCCCTGCCTCACTCCACCTCTCATGCACACACACTTCAGCTTAATTCCTTCAACAGCAATAAAGAAAAAGAACAACATGGTTCCTTCTCCCTGCCTTGTAATAATGAAAAACTGCACAGGATGACAAAGCAATGCATACACAGATCTCTCTTATCTCCCCCCTTCCCACAAAGTCTCTTCAGTGCTGAGCTGGGGGCTGGCACCCGCTCACTTGATTAAAGTGCTTCCTGTTTTTGAGATTGCATTTACTTTTATTTTTTAAATACATTTTTTTTTGTCAAGAGGCTGGGTGGAGCTCAGTTTTATTTCTTCCCCTTTTCAGGGCTTGCTTATTTATATTTGCCCATTCTGAAAGTCGTGAATCACACTTTGATTTACAGCCTCTCCCAGGAGAGACAGGAGACCCTAATGAAAGAGCAGACTGCAAGGGTAATTAATACTCACCAGACATTCAACTGTACTGTTAGCGAGCAATATGTGCGTATGTGTGTGCGTGAGCATCGTCAACTGGAAAGGAACAGAGACGATATTCGCGTACGCACGCTCCTGAGCACCTGGCTAACCCACAGCCATAGCCACTAACAAAGGAGAGACGCCCAACCAAAACCCCCGCTGTGGGGAGCAAATCTGGAAGGGGGTCGGGGTCAAGGAGAGCTGAGGTAGCTGCGGGGAGCCAGGGACAGGGTCGCCGAGGGATGCAGGAGGGAGGCTGGCGCAGTGCATTGATTGGGGATGCTGCGATGGAGAGAAGTCGGGAGGGTGATGGATCACCCCTGCTTAAAACAAACAAAAAACAGGCAGCTTGCCAGGAACGGTTTCGGCCACTTTCATTAAAACTCTTCATTCATCATGCTGAAACGAGGCGGTGTTTGTTATTGCAGCAGTGGTGTGCTGGTGCAGTAGCTATTACGAGTGGGTGGCAATACAGGGAGGGGGCACTGGGACGAGATGGGAGGGTAATGAAGGATGGAGGCGACTGGGAGGCAACGGGGCTCCAGTATCACTTCCCATCCACTGAAGGGACTAAAAATCACCCTCTGTCTCCTGCATGGAATTGGGCTGATAAGGCTTCACATCTATCCAGCCAAACGCCAGGATGAGAGAGGATTCCCTACTTCCACGTGTATTTATTCCCCTCATTAGACCAAATAATGGCACCACAACATGCTGGGGCTTGCACTAGTGTCAGGCTCAGCTGTGGCCATGAATCCACTTAATGTCACCTCAGGAAATCCTAACAGCGTGATGCTCAAATAAAAGCCCTGCACCTGCCTGGAGAGGGACAGGATGGAGCTCTTGAGCCTTTTCCATCTCTGCACTCGGTGTCAGGTCGCACTCTCACTGCCCACACACTTGGAAACACGGGGAGAACAAAAAACAGCAGGGGTGGAAGCTGCCTTGCTACACAGCCAGGGCTCCCTCGCTCTCGTGTTTGCTTCTGCTTTCCACTTCATTGCATTTCGCAGACGGCGCTGGGGACACAGTGCCATCCACACAGAACAGGCCACCCTGCCCTCGCAGGAGCTCAGGAGGGCATGGCACTGTCTGCTGGGTGGCTTTGTGAGTGACCTTAGCACCTCCTCAGAAGATGCAGTTGTCCTGCCCATCCACACCCAAACAAACCTCACTCCAAACTCTTTCATCAGGCTCCCAGCCTGTGACCCACACACCCTGCAGCTGCACATCTGGCATTAAGGCCAGCATGATTTCAAAGCCTGGTCACTGCAGTTCCCCTGGAGAAATCAGGCTCCACCTAAGTGTACCTATTAAACGACATGTAGACATTCCTGGTGGCCTGTTCCCAGGGATATATCTATGTGGTCGTACATGTGAGGGAGGGGGGGGGGGAAGAAGAGGGTTCATTTCGTTCTGATATGTTTTATGGAGCAGCAAGAGACATTGCTTGTACAATCATCATAAAAGTCCAGGAACACAACCAACTCAGGGATTGAGACGGAGGAAAAAAAATGTGTGGATGACAGGGAATATTTACACTATTTACTTATCTTCATGAATGCCTAACAAAAGAAAAAAGAAGCCTTGGAGTCTGCACATGCATGTGCCTAAGCTGCGTCATCAGCCTGGACTGAAACCACAGAGCCCAGGTTCCACAGTGTGATCTCTTTCTAATATGAAGACATCATATTCATTTCCATAGTGGGCTGCCCTTACAAGAGAAAAAGCTCCATATGCATGACCAAAACCACAACCAATCTCAAGTGCAAGAAAGCTGACTCTAGGGAGACATTGGAAACACAGAAACAGGTACCCACAGGGTGCTCCACGGAAACCTCAGCATCGTTCTGTCATGGTGCTGGAGTCTGGCTGGTAAGCGTGCCTACGCATCGTGGTGTTCACCCTCCTCATATCCTGCTTATGGAAAGAGCTCTAGTCTCACTGGGAGAGTAAGAGGTAAGGCTCTACCAGTTACTACTGTCAGGCAGTGATGCTGTCAGCTGAGGAAATGAAACATCCCCAGTTCATCTTGGTAGCAGCTAAGGGGTGTTTTGCTATGTCCTTCGGTGTCACGACGTACAAGCTACAAACTCACATTCTCACTGGCTATGTTTTTAAAGCATCTACCACAGTAACAGCAGCTGCATAATGGTAATTAGCATTGGCCCAAGGTTTTTGAAAGGAACATTTTCTGGGAGAAAATTCAAGTTGAACAGAAAAGGCATGTTTTGCAAGAAAATATCAATTGTGCTGAAATCTTCAAGGAAAATTTTCATGACAGCATCTCATTTGGATAAGGCTGAAAAAAATTTGCTTTTGCATTATATGAATATAACACAAAAGAGAAGTTAAATTCTTCAGTAAGGTTGAAGCAAAACATTTTTAGACTCTATGAACGCTTCCAAGATTATAACGCTCCCCACCATCTTTTCTCAGGTCAGGTGACATAAGTTTTGAACTCTTAGATTTCCCAGAGATGAAAAACTGGTTTTCAATCATTTAGAATGTTCCTAAGAATGTTTTTTGGGCATTTTTACAAACTTTCATCTAGCTTTCTGTAACAGAGAAATAAATGCCTTCTCCTCAGCAACACAGAGGGCACACATACACTCTTTCAGTGGAGGTAACCCCAAATCTGGGCAGGCTACCTGACCTAGCAGCTGTGCAAGCCAATGACCAGGTAGCTACCAACATTCGTATTGCTCATGCCCTTACAGATCAATGTCTATTGCTTGGCAGTGGCCCTATTTATACTGAAGATAGCTTAGATTTTCCTGCAGGTACTGCAAATCATACCTCTCCGCAGGACTGCTATGACTCAGCGCCAGAGCAGGGGAAAGGACTTCAGCCTCATGCCCCAAAATCCTTAATTCCCTGTTCTTCCAGACAAACAACGCTCATTCGTTTCCCAGCCTACAAGCACAGGCCTGTTTTTCCAACTTCCACTGCCCTGCCTTAGCTGATTAATAACTCCCCTACTAGAAAGTTTCTCCCAATACTTGACCTAAATATGCTCTGCACTTCCCCTGTTGGCTAGTGAGAATAATTGGTCTCTCTCCTCTCTGCAACACATCCCTTCATGTGTCAGCAGGCAGTTCTCACAGCTCTCTTCTCCAGACTTCAATGGCATTACACCAGGGACGAGGGTGTAACTTGGCCCATTCACGCCAGGCTCTCTCAGCCTTCCCCTCAGAGGTCTTCCCGCGCATGAAGAATGTCTGGTTTTCTCTGCTTTAATGGTGCACAGAGGTGTTCTCCCTGCTTCTCTGATGTGTGTCCAGCACAGCTGTGTCTCAGGAAACCGGATTTAAAGAGAATGATATTTGCCCATTTACATCGATTGTGGGACTGAAAGGTTCTAACAAACCCTATTCTAAAATCAATTTTTCTGACTTAAAGGGCCCCTGCTGTATTCCAGTAATGAGAATCAAATATCACATTTCACCAAAATCCCATTATACTGTCATGAATATCCCATTACACTGTCAAGAACCAAGCAGTGGTTCTCTATGGTGTCTTCTTTACTGACGGGCAATCATCCTGCTTAGAGGTTCAGCTTGAACAAGCTCTCAAGAGGCCCGGATCCTTCCCTGCGTTGCACTGAAGCCCAGCAGCTCGTCCTGAGCAGCACCCACCCTGGTCATCCCTGCTGGTGCAGACCCCCCTCCACACCACACTAAGGAGCAACTGAAGATCCTCATCGTCTTTGAAGACGTGCCTATCAATCTGCACTATTAGGTCCCAAGGTGTCAAACTTCAGAAGACAGACGTGACGTCTGTGGCTGCCTTCCTGCAGATGCCAGCGTGAATATTCAGGAACCAGGGCTGCAGCAGTTTCTGTCAGGCACCAGATCTTTGGGTCACCATGTCGTTTTGCCTTTCATTTTGCTCCATGTCCTTATCTGTAAGATGGTGATAAGCTTTACCAGCAGCCCTGGGAAGCAGGGAGCTCCTATTTAATGCTTGATGTGACACCCCAGGACATAAAGGGAGATGCCATTCCTAAGAGTTATGCATAATCACCACTTTTCACAGACCCTAAATCAGGGCTTAGACATTTCTTCTTGGCCAGAGAGGGAAGGAGAAAAACAGAAATAAAATCTGAATCAAAACTTCCTGAAGCTTGTGGAAAATAAAAACTCTGAGTCCAGATCCAGGAATAGATTTTACAGCTGGCACCTGTTTGTCTTCATTACAAACAAAATGTGAAGCTCTGATCACAACGCAAGGTTTAAGACACTTAAAAGCTAACTGTGGATCAAACTTTTTCAGATGAAGCCATGTTCTAACAATTCAAATTAGTTCCCGATTTCTCCAGATGGTCTCTCCCATCACTTCTCTAAGCTAAAATAAGTGTGTAAAGGAATCCTTCTGAGTCATCCTTCCACCTTTTGCAGCAAGGACACTGCTATTTCTTCCAATTTTCTCACAAAGAATCAGGAAGGCAGGGCCTTGCAGCAGTGCCTCCTTCATTAAAAACACAAACTAAAACCCAGAAAATTCCACCTGAACAGGAGAAAACACTTTTTTACCTTGAGAGTGGTCAAACACTGCAACTGATTGTCCAGATGGGCTGTGGAGTCTCCATCTGTGGAGATACTCAACACCCAGCTGGACACAGCACTGGGCAACCTGCTCCAGCTGACCCTGCTTGAGCAACAGGCCTGGTCCAGGCGATCTTGAGAAGTTCCTTCCAACCTCAAGCCTTCTGTGATTCTTTCACCATCTCAGGCTCTGCTCTGCTCAAAGTGGGGATTATGCAGCAGTTTTCACAAAAAGTTATGGCTTATAGAAGGTCTTTTCTAATAAGAAACCCACCAAGCAAAAATTGATTTAGAAAGAAAAAAACATTTAATAGATAACTGAAAATATGATAGCTGCACAAGTATGTCAATGTAAGTAAATGCTAGATCTATACTGTACCAGTCAGCACAGCGCAGCCTTCATAATCTTCCTTAAATACTGAGATATATTGTCACCTACTTTTCGTCACAACTTCTGCAGCACACAGAACGAGTGAGGCAAGGCTCCCTGACTCCAAGACTTATCTTTACCTTATCAAACCTTAATATTTTCCTAGTAATAGGTCCTTCCCTCCCTTCCTTCCCTCCCTTTCTTTTTCCCTTCACTATTTTTTCCCCATTCTTAAAAAATAAAAATAATAACAAGAAAATCCACAACTTTAAATGCTGACAAAAAGAATACTGACACCTCTGGAGCCTATAGTTTAGGTTTCCAAAGCTGCCTGAGGGGTTTACATGGACAACTCCCATTTATTTACTCGGTAAATTCAACAGAAAACCCTCTGACTCCACGGAGAGATCACAGAAGGAGCAGCTTTCCTGCTCCCTACCCACATAGAAACTTTCTGGTCTTCTCTAGGGGAGTGAAGTGCCAGCATGCTTTTCCATTTATTGTCTTCTCTCGTACACTTGCTTATATGTCCATTTTTGTGGGGAGAGAGGACTGCCCTAAGACCTGACCTGAAGCAGACTGACCACTCCTCCATTTGGAAAGGTGTTACTCCATGCTAGCGACAGAGGAGATTTTTAACAACCTCAACACCTTGCAATGTGGGGAAGGGTCTGTGACTCACCAAGCCCATTTGGTAACCAACTAAGAACAGACAATCATCCAAGAAGCAGTGGAATCTGTCCCCATATAGATACACATCCTCCCCTCATTTGCTACTTATAAACACGGGCTTCCAAATTTCCCCTGCCTAAAGAACACAGTTGTTGTTCCAATTCAGGAGCATCACCTTCACACACCGAGGGTCCTGGGCCACTCTCACAGACCTGCTGCAGAGCTTGCACAAGTCTTTCGGAAGCAGCAAATAAGGATAGAAAGGAATAACCCGTGGCTGCCAGTTATGGCAGGTAACCAGCAGCCTGAGCGCTGCTCCACACAAAACAGGACTTTTTATTGGGACTGCCGGACACCGCCAGACCCCACTCGGTTAATTTGTTCCGCCCGGTGTCATCCCATGGGATCCCGCCTGCTCCGCGGCCAGACCTCCCAGGCTCAGGAGGGACTATGGCCTAAATAGCAGCCACTGGTTTGTACGTCTAAGGTTTCACATCAAATTGGCTGGAGCCAGGCAGGAAGAGACCGGAGGCGCAGCAAGCGGCATGCCAGGAGCAGATAACCTGGGCTTGCAGGCCAGGCTGCTGCCACGTGCCCTCGGTGGAGGAGATGAGCGTGTTATCTTCCAGCTGCACATGCCTAGCAGCCGCTTACAGCGATCCGAGGGGAGATTCAGGTGCACACATACAAACGCAAAATACTTCCAGTCTTCTCAAAATTTTAAATCAAATGCATTTATCTGCTCCCAGGAAAAGACATCAAATGGGAGGAATTGACTGTGCTGCTAAACATTTCCCTCCCAGAGACGTCCCACCCATGGTTAGGGTGCTGCATGCGGCTGTTCTCAGATGGCTTTTCTTCAGCAGGGATGGCAAGTGCACCTTCCCAGGGCTTTTTCCCAAAAATGTGAGGGAGGGAAGGAGAAAAGGGATTCTCCTTGGACACAAGACCCCTCTGAAGCTACTCTGGCTGCAAATATATGCCTATTTTTCACACACCTGATAGTACAGTATTAGCTTTGCAGAGCATCAAACACCACAAAACCCAGAGCTGCTTCTTTCACCTCCAGCACAGACCCACTGCCCCCCAGGGCCTGGCACACCTCAGACCTCTGCTGACCATGCTGCATGGATCCACCATACAGTACTAAAATCTTTATTTCTTCCCCTCCGTCACACACACATACCACCCCTCAACTTCACATAAACACCCAGCCTTGAAAGACCCAAAAGCACAGAGTATTTTGCTTGAATGCAGAGCCCTCGCTCCAGTTCTCCTTTCTGCAAAGCCTCATCTATAAAAGCAGCAGATATCCCTGCTCCTCACCTCTTGCTTCCTGCTATCATTACATCATGGAGTACAAGGATACAGCTTCAAATAATGTATACAACATCTGTTTTAAACTAAAAAAGCAGCAAGGAGCATCACGCATTGCTGGCTTTTAGACGGAACTTATCTGCAAATAAAACAGACAATGTGTCTGTGTGCTCATTTGGGGTCTTTTGTTTCACAGCTGATTATTTAATTTCAAGTGCCCTAAGTGTCTTAGGCATTTACCACAAATGAATGAAGATGCAGCTCCTGTGTGTCAGGAATATACAAGCTCCATTCAACGCGATACAATGAGTGAAGGTCACAAAACAACCAGGGGAATAAGCAGAGGAACGAGTGGGTGGTTAAAAGCAGATCATTATTACTCAGCAAGGCCTGGACATAAAATAATGGCTTCTGTTCAGTTTGTTTTGAAGGGGCTTTATTAGCTCTTTCTCCTCCCATAGGCAAGAGGGAGGAAGAGTTGATCTGGTTGCTGACCAAGGCTCAGCAAGTAGCTTCCTGAACAAGTTTGGGGATGGTGCAGCAAGCAGCAAAGAGTGGCCCCACAGAGGAGAAGAGAGATAATGAGGACATCCAAGTGGTGCAACAGGATCCGCAGGCACCCAAGGGTCCACGATCAACTGCCCCCGACTCTACAATACTCAACAAAGAAAACTCTTCCACCCCATGGTAGGTGGAAGTCCTCAGTCAGCCCGGTCTGAATTTCATCTTGCATAAGGCTCCAGGTGAACCAGCCGTGTCCAGCTCCTTCTGCTACAGAGCGGCATAGCCCATGCTTTTCGAATAATCCACGGTCTGTAGCCACCGAAATTTGTTAAGCAAACAGGTTTTCTACTTATCTGTGTTTACTTTTTCTGAATCTCTATGGTTATTTTGCTGTGAACATTACAGTTTTCAGCAGTACATTTTGGTTCTTATCAGATAAAAAAAGAAAAGAGAAAAAATAATTTCCAAAACATTTTTGTCTAAATTTGCCTGCCAGTCACAATTTTCAACTCAAAAAGCTCTCTGGCACAGCACTAGAAAAGCTATAAGCTGCAGAGCTGCATTATTCAGTTTCCTCCATCTCTAGATGTATTATTTAACTTCTTGGCAATAATGTCAGGGACATAATCCAACAGAAATGCAGAGAAACAAAGGAAACCAAATTTTCAGAACAGCTCAAATTGGTTTTCAGTGCTTACTTTATATAAACTGGGGAAGATAAAAAGAAAAAAAGAAGGCATATTGTGATCGGTTAAGAGGTGACAGAGCAGGCACATGCTTAGGGAGGCAAATCTAGAGCCCCCTTCCTTTGGTTTCTAGTAGGAAATCTTTAACTACAGGAGCCAGAAGAAAACTCCCTGGCTGCTGCTTGTCCCCTCCATGATCCAACAACGCTCACCCACTCACCTCCTTGTCAGGTTAAAAGCTACATTTCTGGAAGAGAAATTTATTGAGTGACCAGCCTCATTTGCATGCCCCACTACTCAGCTTCCCCAGGGCAATATAAATTTCTTTTTCACAGGTGTCCATGAGACTGACTTATCCAGAATGCATGTCCCCATGGGTGAAATACCATGGACATAAACCACCCATTCCCAGCACACTCCTCGGTTGTGTTTGCCACCTGAATCCCACTTGTACTTAGCCCCAATTCTCTCTAATATTCATTTATTCTTGCTGTAAGATCATCAGGGTTCCTTGCTTTACTTTATAGCGGCAAAATGCCCACAAGGAATAACAAGAAGAATGAGAATCAATGTTTATAGTTTACAAGGTGCCTTGAAATTCTGAGATTAAAGGTCCTTTTTGCTATTATTCTAAAGTACGCTCTTAAACAAATACCTGCTGTTCCCAGATACCAGAATATGTCCCTCTTCCTCCATTATTATTATTACTCTAAAAATATTAAATGGCCCTTCATTTTCTTCAAGGATCAAAAGAGCTTATGACAAACACCAATTTGTTCCTGACACTGAGGAGCAAGCCGAAGCACAGAGAAACCAAGTACACACAAGTCCATGGCTGAGACATAAAAATAGATGCCCCTGATCCCATCCGCGCTGCCTTAACTCTGAGATGCACTTTATCACTGCCCCAGCAGCACACGCTGAAGGTGGGGTGGCAAGGACTTTGGAAGTGCAAAGAATGAGACTGACTGGAGAAAGGGTGAGAGGATTTGCTACGAGGGTGAAGCATTTCAGAACAGATGATGGCACAAAGCAAAGATCTCTGTGACAGGGAGTGTGTCTGCATTCTCCCAGTCACACCGGAGGGGAGGGGGGACATCTCCCCTGCGGATGCTCAGAAGCTCAGAGGTTATATATTTATAACACTTTTATATTCTCAGTCCTTTAAGATCATAAAGTATGCTCCGTACTGCATGGCATAACAGTTAGATGTCTCACGTTTTAGAGGGAGGGGTTTAGGAATAGAAAAGCCTCCCTACACGCTGAGCAAGTCCAAAGCAACCTAGCTACTCCACAATAAGCGTCTTAAAAATGCAGTGCCATCGTTTGATATAGGAAGGTTCAAAGAGACAGCAGTAGACCAAAAATAACTTTAACACGAGTCTCCAGCCACCAGCTTCTCGTGGAACTTTCAACAGCTGTGGGCCTACGGGGCAGTGCCTGGCAAAGCCCCTAACCCAGCACAAGCAGCGAGTCTATCGGAGATGTTTGCCAGTCCCAAGCTTGTCACAGATTTGGTCCCTGAGCTACAAGCTAGCGGAGCATAGAGATCTGCAAAGGACAAATCATATTATAAAATCCTAACTGTCAAGAACCCTCCTGGGATTGCTTTTGGATGCCAAAATGCAATCTGCATTCATGGGGTTTTTACCAGTTGAACACACATGCAGAGCTTTTCAAACAACCTTTCTCTCACTGGTACTGGTGGAGGAGCATTTATTTGGAAGCCAAGCAAAAAAAAAATCTTAGCAAGATGTTAGGCGGTTGGGAAACCTGCTCAGCAGGATCCTAAAGCTTTAGCAGTCCGGTCTACTAGATTGCTCTCCAGACACTGGACTGGTTCAGCTCAGGTTCTGGGAACATTAAGCTTAGAGGACCCAAGCTATGATATCCAGACACAGATCTAGCCAGAGCTTTCCAGACTATCAAAGGAGGTTGGGACCAGCACTCTGGTTCAAGCCTCATGCCTGTAAGGTACCTGAAAAATAGCGGAGGAAAGTGGAAGTGGTCAGGTGCTCATCACCTCTCAGTGTTCAGGCACAACGGGCATCTGCTGGAGCCGCTGCCCGGCGAGTTCGACCACTGGTACTGAGACCAAGAGGTCAGGAAGCTGTATGGTGTGAAAAGTTGCACAGCTCACCGCCATGCGCTGCGGCACTCCTTCCTCCCTGGCAGTGCAGCAAGCACCCACTCGTTAATTAATTCCTGCAGCTGAAGGATGCTCTATCCAAAATAAGACTTTTTACTGCTGCTTGATGATGCCTGGCAGGGTACAGACCCAGGTTTGACACCTGGCAGGGGCACGTGCTGTGTCAGGGGTGCTGGAAACCAGCCCCCTAAAACATGGGGAGGACTGCAGCAGGGAGCGGGATATAAGCCTCGGCACCTGAACAGGGGCAGGATGGCAGAGCAAGGCGCAGCCTCCCTCGGGGGACTCGGCAATCACACAGACAGGGCTGGGGGGGAACGGGGCACAGCTCCCAGCCCCACGGCTCCCAGCCCTGGGGCCGGGGAGGAGAAAGCACGCCGCTCCGAGCCCTCACACTGGTGATGCAAATGCCATGGGAAGCGGAGCCGCGCGTCCCCATTTGTCACCGGGGCCGGCATTAACTGAATGTTTAAAAGTCATGATGTCATCGCTATTAATCAGGGCCCCGCTGGGCCACGCTCCGGCGCTGCATATTAATCACCAGCGGCCCCGGGACTCGCTTATCTGGAGAGGCTAAGTTTAGATCCATAAAACATGATTTATTTTTAAAAGTAGCATTATTAAAGATGAGCTACAGCTTCGTTTGCACTCCCGCTGGAGTCTCCTTTAGGAAAGGGTTGGTATTTTGGAGTTGGTACAGAAACCATCCTGATTATTTTGAGGTTGAGAAAGATGTCAGGTGTAATACCAGCCTTTGAAAGTCTTGAATCTTGCCCCTACAAAACAGAGTCATCCCGATGCCCCAGCAGAGTCAGAGACAGGAAAAAAGCTCCTGGCTGAATTGGTTTTGACCACAGATAGGCCAGTACTAACACCTGAGCAGGGAAAGCAGGTATATTGAAAGGCAGGTTAGATACAGACCGGCATGCCACCACGATGGTAACTAACAGCAGTGTCCCACCCCATGTGCCCGGTTATGGCCTTTGCCACCAGGTGAGCCCACTGAATACTGGCCCATAACTGACATCCAGCGCATTAACTTATTTTCTGTGCTCTGCAAAGTGCTTCTGTTGGATCAGCAGCACGATTGATCCACACAAATGAATTTGTAAAAGCCTGTCTGCACTCAAATTTATATGAGTTTAACTACAGTCACTTTAACAGTCACTTTAGGTCTGGTCCAATCTGCACACATGAACTGTACCTGTTTAATAAAATCATCTTCTAAAACAGCCTGCCAAATTTGATTCGTCTCCTTGCACACCTGCTCTTGCGTTGGATTAAAGAAGTTCTGAAGTCAGTTTAGCACGCATGGGCAACATCTAAGTGGGGTCCCCCAACTCAAGAGGCTCCACCAACCTGTTCCAGCAGCTCAATTAACTCTGTCCCTACGCCAATCCACTTAGAAGCAGTGCAAACCCCATGCGTGCGGCCAGCCCGAAAGATTTGGCAGATAGAGCGGGAGAGACAAAAGCCTCGCTGGCACAAGATGCGGGACATTCCTCCCATCGGTGAGGGAAGATTGCTCGTTTATCAGCCACGGACAACGACCGTGGTCTCCTAACACAGGAAGCACTGCATGGTACCGCGTCCCCACAGGGCCATAGGAATCACGGGGCCTGTGCCGCTGCCACGCCGCCTGGTCCCAGTGGGTTCGTTGTCAAGACCTGCCCCGCTCTCCTATGGTGGCAGCCACCTGAGCCCTGGTCCTCCTTAAGCCACCTTCCCCACAGACATTGTCCTCCTGCTCTCGTCCCCGTGAGGGGCGAGTGCTGAGTCACTTGACAGCTTCATTGCTCCTGAGCTGGCGACCCTGCTTCTTCTTGGCCTGCCTTCCCGGCCACGCTGTCACCTCAGGCAGGGCTGCGCAGCGGAGCACGTCCGAATGAGCGCATTGCCTCTTACTCACTTGCAGAGAGAGACGCAACGCTACGATCAGTCACATTGACAGGCCTTGGCATCCCGCACGACAGCAGCAAGGGGACTCAGCAGATCAGGATATTCATCAAAGTGCTTCAATACAAAACTGGCTGGCTACTAATTGTCTCAAAGGAGCCAAAGATTGGCCTCCTGGTCTACAGGCAGTGCAGAAACAATCCCTTGCTGCTGAGCTGCTCCTTCAGCCCACACCTCTCCCTTCAGGTCAGGCTTTTGACAAACATGACCTCATGCACAGCTCTCTCCCATTGCCTGCCCACCAATTCCCAGAGCCTGGATATCTTGACTACCCACGCTGCACTTCAGAAGAGACCTTCCGAAACACAAGAACCAGAGGCGAGCAGGGTCCTGCAGTCCTACCGTGGAGGGATCCTGCAGCCACGTGTGCTGACGGCAGGGCCAGGGGAGGGGGGGAAAGCTCACAGAGCATCCTAAATGACAAGGCTAAGTTGCAATTGCCTGTTACCTGTACCTAATGTAATGAGTCTACACGCTGCGGACAACAAACACAATTACCACACAATTTACCAGCATATCCCTTTGGGAGGCAGGGCCACAGCACGGTCCCTCCACCTCAAAATTACCAGAGCTGAGCTCACCTTGGAGGGCTTACCCTGACTGACTTGCCATTTTCTGCAGAGTCTTTACAAGGTTCAAATTAGAGGAATGGGGGCATTACATTTAGATAGCTATGGTGGGCTTTTTGCTCTTTGCTTTGTTCCCTTTTCAGTTTGCTCTCTTTTTGTGGTGCAAGGCAAAGGATGGAGAATGTGGGGCAAAGGATGCAAGAAGGCAAAGTCCAAGCCTCCAAACGCTGCTTTTCCTTCTAGCGGGAGTATGCCTGAATGTCTACCCCAGCCCGGCTGGCCCCGGAAGGATGAGATAAAAGGAAGCAATGACAACTCCAGAGCAGCTGCCCAGACAAAAGAAACAGCACCTTCCCCACCTGCTTTGAGTAGGCAACTCTCTATGGGGCAAGCACAGGACTTTGGATCAGCCTTCCCAACAGAAACCTCCGAATATATGTCACCGCTTACCTCTGCTTCCACATATTCACAGCCCTGATGCCCTCTAAGGGGAAAGCTCTTTTGGTGCTTCTTACCCAAAAGGAAGGCACTCCTTCTGCAATCTACTCCTGCATATCTCCTCTTTCCCATTCAAATCCCCTGTGAAACATGCTATTTAAATCCCTATTTTACTGTAGTTGGCTTGTCATGTTCCTGTGCTCATTAGGCTGGCAGCACAAGCTCAGCAGCATTTGCACTTCAGCATCAGAATTTCTGCTGTGAAGTACAACTGTCATCCACTTGCCTGGACATGATGTTCCTAAAAATAGCCTGATCCATGTTTTCTTACTCTCTAACAAAACCAGCAGTCTCTCTTCCCAAACCTTGATCACCAAATTTCCTTTTCAGATCTTCGCAACTGCTCCCTCAGTCTCCTTCTCACTACATAAAATATTAGTGCTAAAACTCTTCCTTGCCAAGCCACCAGCCCACAGCAAACCTTCCACTGAGCTCCTCCTTACTCAGGTCCCTGAAGGTCAGTGGATGGGCACTCACCCTACACACATACTTGGTCTCCTGTGATTAACAGCTTAGCTGCAGCCTGTCACTGACCGTGAATGGTCACAGCTGGCTGGGGAACCAGATGAGGACACGTAAACTGTGAGTAATGAAACCCCAGCAGTATTCCCTAGAGAGAGGGATGCCAGCAAAGGAAAGTCCCACTTTGGACAGAGGCAAACACCTTATCCTGTCTGGAGCAGGCTCGTCCCACAGGCTGGAGCGACATGAAGCAATTTATACCTCCTCTTATTCAGGCAACTTAGCATAAAACATGCAAACCCTCAGGCAGGTTTTGCGCCTATACCCACAGTATAGAGAAGCCACACCAAGCAAAGCAGAACTTCAGCAGCCTGGATGTGACCTTCCTGCCTCCCTCACCTCATCCTTCTTCTACACCTCATCACATCCAGCACCCACAGTGCCTCACACACCTCGACCACACATAAAAGGCAGAAGCAGATGAGCAGCAGTCCTTCCCTCAGCATGGGGGGAGCAGCTTTTTGGACTTGGGATGGTCCTGGTGGTTGTGCCCTACTGCTGGTGCCCTCTGTCTCTTGGACTCTTCAAGCAAACTGAAAAGAATGCACGTCCTCAGACTGCTATAAGGGAGAATTGAGACTTCGTTATCTTGTGGAATTGGTGATGAAAAGCAGTATCTCTGCATATCCCAGGGCTCCAGCGCACAGTACATACCAAAGTCTTGCTAACTGTTTATTATGAAGATCTGAAAATCAGTTGTGCGTCTGCCTAACTCCTGTTCTCGATTGATGAGAAGAGAGCCCTGAGGGAAGGGAAAACATTTTCGAGGGAAGAAGCTTTTAACATCAGAAGGCAGGAAACCAAACAGCACTCCTCTGCCTTACACGCTCAGTGCACCACCAGCTCCATGAGAGGGCAGGGGAAGGATCAAGCCACCGAGGTGGCTCCAGGGTGTGGGGAGCACTGGGCAGATGCTCGCCCACTGCAAGCACTCAGCAGCACTAATGAGTGGAGAGGAGGAGCTCTTGCAGCCATTCTAGCCCACTGCAGAAATCCAGAACTCCCTCCACTCAAACTGCAAGGGAAAGAATCATGGAAATGAGCTCCATACCAAAATTCAAGTCACCCAGTCGTAGTTTAATCTCCCTTGGGAGAGCGGTGAGTTCTCTCGCAGATCTCAGCAGTGCCTCATCACAGAGTCTGGGCTGGGAGGTGAGAACATCCAGCTCCCGAGCTTTGGAGTTTTCGTGGTCTGTGCCCTGACAGGGGCAAGGATGCTCCCGTCCCTCCTGTTGCATAACCATGAGACAAGATCAGATAGGACATTTCCCAAATGCTTTGAGCATTGCTCTTTTTTAAAATCACCTGGCATTCCTAGATCTGGGCAAAGCTGCTACCAAACAATCTCCTTATGATTTGGTAATGACTTAAATACTTAATACAAGCATAAACAGCTATAGCTAACATAACTGAACTGACAATCTTGCTTGTGTGTAATCATACAAACAAAACCTGCAACTTCTAGTTGTTTGAAAACCAGCTTCTGTTTACATGCGTCCTGCTTTTTTTCCTCTAAAAACACATCTTTCCTCAAAATCAAAAAGGTCACATTGGGAGTATCTGTGCTGTACTCGGAAGATACAGTCACTGCACAAGTTGGAATATCTAACGATGAGACCAAGCCACCACTGTTAATCAGTCTCCTGATGGCATCCACTGCAGATCCAATGCTGTCTCAGCTCTACCACGGCACATCCATGCATCTTGCAGAGTGGGCACAGAGCAATGCAGAAGAGCCAGCTAAGTGCTGCAACGAGTGAAGGTGGTTTTTGAATGGGTTTTGTGATGTATTGCACTGTATTTTGATGGATTCTCTTGCTCAATTGGATTTAAGTTTCTCTAGCTCAGCTCCAGAACGTCAGTTCACAGACTCTAGAATTGTGCTGGCCAGCATTACCACACAGAGTGCCCTCAAGTTGTAATTAAGATTATCCACAAAAGAGAAGCATGCTGCATAGCCCTTCCAAGAGCAAGGCCCCTACCTGGGTGAAAATACTCTTCAGTTCTATGACAGTATCAAACCAGGAGAGTTTTGCAACACGAGGCTGAATGATAGCAAACATACCTACAACTGCTTCCTTGCTGAGAGACAAACTAGGAAAACATGGCTGTGATAGATCTTGCAGAAGGACCAGGTCAGAGGGGACCATGAGAGCTGGAAGGATTGCTTCCAATCCTCACCTCCTCTCACAAGTGAAAAAAGTCAATTCTTTTCTCTGCATATTTTCCTTTGGTTCCTGGTTGCATCTCTTCAGAAGGCAGATCTAATGAAAACACAGGAGGGTCTGTTCTTTGTGACCATGAGGTTAATAAGAGTGGAACACAAGAGCAGCAGGAGCTGCAGGAAGAATAATTCCTTTTAAAGCTGGAGATAGGAAGCCTATAGGTGGTAAGTGTGACATTTCCGCACGGAGGAGTCCAGCTTAATTACCTACAATTCAAAGGTAGGAAGTTATACATTAAGGCAGGCAAAAAGAAAGTGGGGGGAGAGGGCAGGCTTTGGCCACTCATGAAGATTTAACATCATTAACTCTCTGGCTTCCAAGCATGTTACTGTATTTTCACTGGCCAAATACCAACACAGCTAATTGCATTCATGTTACCTGCAGTTCAATGAGAAACAGTCTCTTTCTCATTGCCTGCGCTGTAGCATAGTACAAAAACACACAGCAACACCAAGCAGAGCGGCTCTGCTTCATTTGCAGGTAAAACAATTCCTGTGTGCATTAAGCTTGGCTCAGCAAGACGTGCAGACAACATCAAGGGGCTGGAGCTGCTGTTATTCAGATGGCATTCGGTTCTGGCGCACTGACAGGGACGGCATCCACAGGTGTTAAGTGCCTGAAAGTTATTTGGCAGAGCCTGCATGACTGAGTAGTGCCGGTAATCATAAAATCTGGCCAACTGAATATCTGAGTCACCTATTCACCTACTCAGTATTTGTGTATGCTACAGACAGACATATGGTTTACAGCAAACTAGGGAACAGACACTGCCACACACTCGTTTCTTCATCTTTCCCCGGATTCGCTGATGCATTCTCAGTTGAGACGGACACAGGCCAAACTTCCTTTCCAATATACCACTAAAAAGGCTATATTCTGTCAGCTGTTGTTATTGCCTTAATCTCTTCTCTGTTGCTTATGCCTAATAAAATGAGGAACCAGTGGCTGAGTTACCAGGCTCCCAAAGTCAGACACACTGAAAGGACCAAGACCTTGTTTTCAAGGTACATTTTCTGATGCTGTGAAATCAATACACATCTCCCATTATTCCCTTTCTCATGTCTGAACATTATTTGCACCTCTTCAGTTGCACCAATACAAATGACTGTCGGACCATACAAAATAAAATAAATACAATTAGTTAAAAAAGAAAAAGAACTGCAACAAAATAGCATCATTTCCCCAAGCTGACTGATAGCAGCTCCCCCAGCACTGCAGCTCACCTACCTGAAAGCAGCGCCATGAGAAGAGCTCCTTGCCCTGGGTCTGCTCGCGAACCCACAACAGCAGCAAGGCACCATTTTTTGTTTTGTCTATTACAGTCAGCAAGAGAAAAGGCAAAGGGAGAGAATCAACTTCCATGTGTGGACATTAGAGGAAGGAAAACATTACATGGAGTCATCTAGTTCTTTCTTTCCAGGGGACCTGAATTCCCTCTGCAATGGGTCCCCTGACAAGCAGAGGACAGCCAAACAGACCACTCCACCTATGCTCCTGTTGCTGGACACAAACCTGCACGAAGGGACACTGCCTGCCCATCATACCCACAGCGTACAGCTCCTCAGCTCACCAGGATAGAGAGTCACCACCTGCAAGCTGCATGAGTCAAAGCTGATCAAATCTCTTTCCTCTGCCCTGCAATGCTGCTGGGCAGACATACTGAAAGGACCAAGACCTTGGTTCCCACGTACATTTTCTGGTGCTGTGAAATCAATAGGCTGCATGTGTCTGCATGTGTCTGCTCCAAACACCTCCCTCTATCACCACCTCCAAGCTGCTGCAGGAGCCGAGGGATCACTTTGGCACCCCACTCCCAAGTTACAGTGTTTCCTGGATGGTAAAAACACCCGTGATCGACGTGACCGGGTGATTACATGGACAGAGCGGCACCAGTGCTGAAACACCAGCCCGAGATGTTAAGGACAGCGGTCCTAGCATAGAGAATACTCACACGTGTTCGGGAACAGTCAGGAGAGACCCTTTCCCTTAGAGCTGAAATAGGAAGCCACACCACAGCATTAACAGGGAGTAGTTCAAAAAGAGCTCTGGCTTTTCCGCCCTTAAAGAATCCCCACTGTCCTCTGCCAGGAAAGCTGTTCTCTCCCCTTCTCTTTGCCCCCAAGAAAGAAGATTTAGGGAAAATTCAAAGGCAGACTTTTCAGAAGTTGACATCTCCAAAGCAATTGAGGACGAAGACCTCCAATCTCTGAACACCCTTCCTATACCTCATTCTCTATGCATTGTCACAGGCGACTAAAGGAGCAGATGGCAGATCTGGAAGGGCAGAAAACTTCAAGAGGGTTTCCACTGTGTTTTATTATGGAGAGGTTGGAGTCTCTTCATAGCTGAGGTTGTAACCAGTTTCCACTCTAAGCTCTGACTTAAATAACTCTTCATATACATTCCTCTAACTTCAGCTCATAATTGCAGGGTTTGGTATTGAAGCTAAAAAGATTGTTTTTTCCCCCTTCTCTCCTCCTCGCTGCAGTTTGAAGAATTTGGACCCATAATTCAAAGAGTTAGGCCATGCCAGACTGAACCTTTGCCAGACTAAATGTTTCCTTGAGACTTTTCACTTAAGAAGAAAAAAACAAAGCAACTCCCTTCCAAAAAAGACCAGGAGTGTTTTTTTCTTCTCTCTAAAGGTCTCAAAATTCAAATCTCTTTGAAAACATATGCATAGGCAGCAGTTGCAGAAGATAAGGCGCAAGTCAGAAAGTCACAAACCACCAATGCATTTAGTTGTAATAAGCCAAAAACGTACATGCAGTTGATACTCTGGTAGCCAATGCTAGCTGGAAAACCTCCCAAAAGCTGAAATCACACAATTGGGAAATTTTTCTGGTTTTGGAAAGAAAAAAAATCTCCTAAAACCAGACTCTCTTCCACTGAAAACATGGAAAATTATCAAAACATTTTCCACTTGCTCTGGAAGTAGCAAATTGCTGCATATAGAAAACATGAGACTCATCCTATGCTGTACTAAAGCAGATTAGACTTTCCATTACTTTGGCTACGTTTTTTTATTTCTAGAGGTTAAAGTTTTGGCCTCAATTATATGTGGAACCTAGTATTTTTGCTATTTACATAAACCTCATGTTTGCACTGGATTCAATATAAAATACAATTCATCCACTTAGTTTTTTTCCTCCAGAATTATCCCTCTTCCTTCAAAGAAAAAAGAATCCTTCCTCTGAAAACTGTTAGTCTTCCAGTTTTTCATATTAATAGCTGTTTTCAAATTTCTGCTTGTGGCCAATTAAGAAGCCTTTTAAAAAAAAAAAAATCATTACACAGAGATCAACTGCATTTGCTGTAGTGGAGAACATCATGTGGCAGAGCTGTGCATCTCTCATCCGTCCCTGACAGGAACTCTGTGAAGCCTTGGAGACATTTATTTTTCTTGCCTGAGAGTCATTTCATTCCCACACCCAGGGAAGATTCCTATGAGAAATGGGGAACTACTCAGGCTGCAAGCTTGTAAGGCAAGAAAGCACTGCATCAACGGGCAGAAATCCAAATGTACCTAGAGCAGAAAGATGAAGGGGGCAAACAGGGTCCTTAAGCTGCTCATGAATTAGCCTGCACAAAATACCAGCAGAAATATGGTTCCCACATAAAGAAATTAAAGCTTGTACAAGCCTCATTAATTTGAATTTAATGATTAGTGTGACTTAGATCTGTAAATACTTCTGCACACGTATAACTTGAGTCACTAGCAGTTCTTGTGATGCTAGTAAGAATTCACGAACTTTATATAACTTACATACACAACAATATGGGTACACAACAAGTGGCTGCTGCGCTTAAACCTCCTTTCCAGGCATCTAATAGTAAATAAATAAATAAGGTAAAAAGAAAGCAAATACCTTATTGAATGAGGTCTGGCAAAGTAAGAGCTGACTTACTAAACACCCTGCTGCATGTTCCAAAATACCCTTAATTCGGCCTCCCTGGTGGACAATGACTACCCATTTCAGAAATACGCACTTACAACAACCACAACCAGACATTTAAAAAATCATTGTCTACAAGAAAACAAATCCATGGCACGCATGACGTTTTGACATCCTTCCCTCCTGTGGACAATTTAATCTGGCATATAAGTAATGTACCGGTCTGGTTTGACAAAATGGACACTCTGACCCTTTCTTTACACTTGAAGATTGATTGATTGTTTGTACCTGAACAATTATGCCTTAGCAAACAGTCCAAAAGAGAAACAAACCTTTGGCCACAACATTTAATTTCTACTACCAACATTTCACAGCTGTTACTTCCCTGTTTACGCAAAGGAGCTCACATCTTGCTTTGTAAAACGCTTTATGTTCCCACCCTCATTTCCATACTCTGCTGTAGGTAAAAAACTATTTCCTTTGAGTTCCTTAATTGAAATACATCTAATTCCACAGGCGCTTTCCAAGATTTGTTTACAGCAGAACTAGCCGCCTAAAAAATAACAATGTTTTTTTAAAGGAACACATCCCCTTACTCATATGGCAAACAACTGCTCAGATTATTGTCAGGAAGAGTATTCTCAAATACATTTTGTCTTTCACCCTCTCCCCGTTAGCTTTTTGCACTCTCCTCAGCTTGGACAATGAAAATCAATGCAGCCAGTTTCCTTTTTGTCTCCAGTCAATTTTGGTATAAGGTGATGGGGGAGCAGTTTTTGTTTTAAGACAACCCTTTGCACTGTAACTTTTTAAAAAGTGAACTGCTTAATGGGAATCATTTGCTCTTTGCTTGCAGGTGGGAGGGGGTACAGAACAAAACATTTTTTTTTCCTTCTGCTTCTTAAACAAAACAAACATTTGTCAGCCAAATACGAATTGACAGCATTCCTTTAAAAAGCAAAATAAAGCTCGCCCCAGCTGGGCACTCACCAGCCTGCTATATTTGTGCCTCACGTGCGGGGCCCATGTGCTACTCAGCTTCCCTTGATCTGAACAGCCTTGCTGTGCTGCGTCTTCCCTAGTCCCTCTGGCACACTTAAAGAGCACAAGCGTGCTTTTCCTCTGCTCCCGCTCCGCATCCCCCCTGCACCCGGTGGCACGCAGCTGATCCAAGCCCCCAGGAGCAGCTCAGACTCCAGGGCTGGCTCCAGCCCCGGCCTCTGATAACGCTCATGCCCATCCTTCCCCCAGACCTCCAGAGCTGCGAGGGAAGGCTGGAAATCACCACTCACCCTTCCAGAAATGCATCCTAGGGGAATCTTACAGGCTCTATTGAGCTTTCGCAAATCAATCATTCTTTACTTTGGCTAGCGTAAGGAACAGAAAAATCTATAAGAAGACTAAAAAGCATTCACAATTGCATTCTGACTCTGTTTCCTCACCACTTGGAAACATTGCTGGGATGAGACTGCAAGGTAGCCAAAGATCCCAGTTCATAAACAGGAAGCAAAACCTCTTTTGTCTTTTGAGCAGCTGAATTTCTCCCTCTTACCTGGTTTCACAATTGAAATGGACCCCGCCACTATTAAAACATGCATCTTTGCTCCCTCGTGTAACCGGAATTCTTCTGGTTCTTAATTCTCCCTGAAGGCCCTGGCTCACGAGTAAAGATGACAGCCATCGTGTTGACTTAATGTGTCCTGCCTCTGTCCTAATGCAGAGGGACTTGAGATGCTCATAAAAAGCTCCTAAACCCCTGCAGTTCACAGGCTGGAATTTTAAGAATAATATTCACAAATTTCAGTGTGCCTTAAGTGGACCACAGTTGCAATTGTTGGGTAACTGCTTCTGGACAAGCTCAACTGTCCAGGGCTGGACAAGCATGATCTGCAATGGGATGTGTGACATGACTTTATATTAATTCCTGACATCTTTGTTCTTCTGGTAGAAGATACCCCTCTTCCTTCTCTGAAGGAAACAGTCACCAGCTGTGTGTGTGTGACTGTCCACCTGCTTTCCTCTTCCTCACAATCTCAGGTTGTTCCCACTTGAATGAGACACACCGTGACTTAACAACCTTTCCTTACTACACCAATGCCTTCACAACAGCTTCTGAACACTGGCTGCAATTCACAACTGGTTCTCCAAATCAGCACAGAGATCTTACATTGGATTTTTGACTACAGAAAATTTGCTTTAACAAGATCCAAAACAAGTGATCACCTACAAACTAAGGGCACGTCTCTGAAAGAGAATATGAAACAATGGGTCTCCTTGGGTTGTCTATGTTAGCACAGAGCATTTCTGACCACGGTAATCTCTATCAGCTTCAGACAAGAAAGTCATCACCATTAAACTGTTCCTACTAAAAGCACTGTCCTGAGCAAAGGTTGAGGCAATTCAAAGGGAACAGAGAGATCTGGTTATGGAGTTAGTTTTTTCTCCCGGGGCTCAGTTCAGCTCCTCCTGAAGAGGGTGGTTTTTTTTGCTGTTGTTTGTTGTTCTACCATTTATATAATCTATAAATGCAGGTCATCTGAGAGTGTGTGGGAATTCCTACTAATAAATCCTCTTTGGCAATTGCTTTGTAGTTTCAGGATTTGCAAACTGCTAAACAAATTAATAAAAGAAACAAAAAGAAGAATTAGGTCCTCAGCAGTCATCTGACATCCTATTTTAAGCCTGTTTCTGATGACATGCCCTCTGACATTTTTTTATAATGTCAGTGACTTTTAAAATTAGAGTTCAATCAAGTAATTTTCACTGCTCTTGTGCATTAGATCTCAACAAGATGAGTCTACTAAACTGGTTTTAATCTCTTTGCTGTTGTTGTTCTTGTGCTATAAAATGGCAAAGTAAATTAAATGACATTTTGACATCTGAAAAACTCCACCTTTAGGAAGCTATAACCAGGAACCTAGTGATTCCTATTCACTTCATACTGGGGAAAAACCTCTTAGTTAAGGCCTCACATGGTCTGTCTTTCGGGGAGGGTTTTATTCCTTTGTTTATCTATCTCATAAAGCAAACATCTGTTCAAAATCAGGTAAACTCCAGTTGAAACTTTAAATACAGAATAGCTACAGTCAATTCAGGATAACTTCAGTTAGAAGAATTCATTCACCAGAGTCCTTGCACAAATTATTCACCATATGCAGAAAACTACAAACAACAAATTATTTTACAGAAGTAAACACACATTCAAATTTGCATTGTAACACAAGTAACTTTAAGATTGGAATGTAAAAAAAAGTTTCCAGTAAAATGGAAAGGAAACATCAATAGTCACTGGTTACATTTTGTGCATTTCAAATCTTTTCATTTCACACAGTTGTGAAAAAGGAACAGTGTATTCAAAAAGAAATCAAATGGAAAATGTAAAAGTGAAGACACTTGAGAAGCCACTTCTGTTAGAGAAGAGATGTTAATGTGGACTTGCATCAACTGTAGGAATGACCGTATTTGACACAAGAAGATAATGCAATCAGGTTGTTACTGGTACTGATACGTAAATCAAAGCAGAGCTGCAAGAAATGGGCTGTTCAACTTCAATGAGCATTAAATGAAAGAAAGCAAATGCAAAGCATCCATGAAGTTCATGCAATGTGAGGCAAGCCCAAAGGAATTCAAAAGCCCAAGTAAACAAAACCGCTAACCAGTGACCCAGTGGGAGAAGGGCAGTTACACAGCAGCTCTGATCCCCTGCGTTTATAGCTCAGCCAATGCTTTCAAGTTTTGCTGCTATAGATACATCGACTAGGAGACAGACAAGGAGAAGAAGGAAGATGTGAAAGGGAAATACCATTATGGCAGCAAACACTCTGGAGCAGAAGGAGCTGCAGTCACAAAGACAGAATCTCTTTGGTGAAATAAGTTTGTTTAATAACTGGAACCAATGTAAATTCTGATTATGAAAGTGGAAGGCAACTATGCTTAGAGCGAACAAGGAATGGTAGAGTTCAAAATCCATTACATGAGTAAGAAGAAAGACAGCAACATGAAAACAAGGAGCTTCAATGAGGTAGACTCCAATAAACACAGACAACTGGTAGGTAAGATGTCATGGGAAGAGAGTCTAAAGGAGAAAGAAGACAAGGAAAGCTGGGAATTCCTCAAAGAAGCAATACTATGAGACCCTTGCTAAGTATCTCACTGCAGAACATAGAAAGGCGGGGGGAGAAGGAAGCAGGAAATCAGTCCAATTAAATCAGGCACTTCATTGAGCTCAGGCATCAGAAGAGATCACACAGACCAGGCTACAGAGGGGTGGGAAGAGGGATGCTGGAATGCAGATGAAAAGTAACAAGAAAACTTCCCCATCCTTCACCAATGGTGACAATACAAAGGAAAGTGTTAATGGGAAGGGACAGATGACACTCTAAAGGCTGAATCATTTTGGGGAGCCAGTTCATTAAGAAGGTCAAGTGCAAGCAAGTGTCTAATGCTATGCTATTAATGTCAACTCCACGAAAGCTCAGGCTATGACANAGCAAACAAACAAAAAACAACAGAGGAATATGTTTTCAAGTTGGCTGGTCCTGATGAAATTCTTCCTTTGAATACTTTGAGAACCAGCTAAAGCAATTTCAGTTCATGGAAAACATGAATCATAGAGAACAGAAAAGATTTTAGAAGTCTGGAAAGGGGAAACATGGTGTCTAGCTTTAAAAAATTATACTAGGGAATTACCGACCACTCAGTTTAACTTCCATCCCAACAAAAAATATTGAAACAAATAATCGAACTATACGTAAGAAGCTAAACGGATAAGTACGAAGAGATGAGTAACAGACCCTGTTGAATTGTCAGAAAGAAATTGTGTCAAGCCACTTTAATTTCTTTGTGTGACAGGTAATGGGCCTTGGGCATAGGCGACAAGCAATAGATGCCATATATCTTGACTTTTAGTAGGATTTGTGACACCAGTGCCAGTGATATTCTCTTCAGCAATCTCAGAAAACATGGCTTAGTAACGACTCAAGGGTAGGTGTAAAACCAGTGGCACAGCCGTACTTTGAGGGCTGTTCTTAGCAGTTTCTGTCAAAAAAGGAAACTGCAATGAGTGAGATTCCATGGGATCAACACACTGAGCACCGTCCTCAAGCTGCATGATGGAGTGCAGTGGAAACCTGGCTTATAAATTGTGTACATTATTACATTATGTGTATAAATTGCAAGGAGGACTGCAAGAATGCTGAAAGCTAAAATTATAATTTAAAAGGATCTTTAGAAAGTGGAGAAGCACTCCTAAAAATTGAATTAATTCAACAAAGATCAATCAAAGCCTTTAACATGAATAAACAACTGCATGGACACAAGATAAGGGAACAGCTAACTAGTCAGAAGTTCTTCAGAAAAGGAAAATCTGAGGTGGGTGGAATGCAGTGGTTTTCAAAATGGACTTATATCAGCAGTGTTACAGCATTGCAAAAAAGCAAATATCGTGTTGACATAGGAATTTGGATGTTTTGCTCTTTCTACTCTACCAAGTGTCAAGTGGCTTCAGCTGGAATATTTTGTCCTGTTTTGCACGTGAAAGATGTAGACCAAGAATACAAAGCCTAACAAAGAGCAAACAAGATTGGTTAAAATTCTAGAAAACACCTATTTCGGGGGAAATTGAAAGAACTTGGACTAATCAGTCAGCAGAAGGGAAGACTGGATGAGGCATGACAAGAATCTTCATGTATAAAGAAGATTGTTTACAAAAGGAAGGGAATAATTTGTTGTTCATGTCTACTGTGGACAGAGCAAGGAGTAACTGGCTCAAATTTCAAAAAGAAAAATGTATGTCAGCTAGCAAGAGAAATTAAAGCTCTCCTGGTAAGCACAGTGAAGTACTAGAAAAGTCTAGCTGGGGAGGCTGTGGAGCTCCATTACTAGACAGCTTTCAAACCAAATCATATGGCAGGAATAACATGTATAGGTGACTGACTCTGCTTCAGGGTAGAGAGATGGGCTTGTGATATCTTTAGGACCTTTTCAGTTCTTTTTTTTAAGATTCTGTGAAAATGCTTAGGTAAAAGTACTTTGAATGCTGGTATCAACTTTGCTTTCCACTAGAAATCATGTTTGAGACAATCAATCAAAAAAAGAAGAAATGCTTTAGGTGCATTTCCTGAAGACTGTGTTAGCTGTCTGTTAGCTCTGAAGGATGAAATCACCAGAACTTTGCCTTCTGAGATTCAGATGGTGAGAGTATGTTATAGCAAGAGTTATATTGGCATCAATTCTAAGATAATATTGAGCAGAGAAAAAAATTGTATTGTGGCTTAAAGCTTGTTAACACTTGCTCTTATAAAGCCCCAAGCATCCAGGCAACATATTCCTAGAGAGATGCGCAAGGTGATTTGGGTAAAGCAAGAGCAACTGTTTGGGATTTAACTTGCACATGAGATCTCAGATTTCCATTGTGCAGACTGTCGGTGAGTATGCTGGTGGGTTAAGAGACATGCTGAGATCTTAAGGGAACATTTTTAAGCACAATCCTGAAGTAATTGAATTAAATCACTCCTCCACACATCAAGTTTTCACTGGGACAGCTAACAATAAATACACAAATAATATCTATGTAAAGGCTTCATTAAGATCACTTACATTTGGAGTTAGATTTTTTTCAGTCATCTGCAAATGCCACCAATTTTCTAGAGCAAGCCTTTCCAACTTCTTGATGACCAGGACAGCAAATTCTGCTAAAGCAGTTTACTCAGGAGTCTGAATTGTAAATATATCTTACTGTATTACATACTGGTAGAAAAACTACTTTGGTGGTAGCCAGAATTGTCCATGGGACCACAACTCTGGAGGCTACCAGAAAACAGCCCTGAACTGTAAGAAGCTGAGGGGTTTCAACCACTGACTTTTTTGTCATAAGAGATCTTGATCCTTACCTGACCAAAAGTTTGTCAGCAGAAAAATGACATCCTTACAGAAGGTCTAGTTTCCCTTGAAAGTTTTTCATAAGAGGTACAAACAGAAGAGTTTCTAAGCTCCTCTCCTTCTTTGCCCTCCCTTCCTCAAAGCCAATCTGCAACATGATGAGGATCTCCATGTTCTATCCTTACCTTCTTCCCACTACTCAGAGTGTATCCCTGTTTCTCTTAAGCCCCTCTAAACATGTACTTCTGATTCTTCCATGCTTAGTCGCTATAACAGCCCCTACAATAGTAAGAGTGCCATGGACTCCATTTTAATGATGGGGAACTGAAACAGGGTGTACCTGCCATAATGGATCTGGCTTTATATGACTTTATTGCGCTCACATGAGAAGGCAGAGTACAGCCGAACCCAAAGTTGTCTAAGACACCAGACAAGAGCCTGGTTTCAATTAGTTTCAATTAGTTCTGCCACAGCTGTTACATCCCCACAAACTTTGGAAATAAAGTGATAAGAACAAGAGAGGCCCAGCCATTGCCTTCCCTTCTCCAAAAGAAAAAACTATTATTTATTAGACATCAGAGAATCCCCAAGGGCTGGTGCTGTTATGATTATCCTAACCAAACGGAAAGCTTCAGCCTGAGCTTTTCCTGACACCTGGGAATTCAACCATAGAACAAATGAGCTCCAGTGCTCAGGGAATTGTGTCTGTTTTTAGCTCAGTTAAAAGCAATTTTAGGCCATTATTACTGCCAAATTTGAAGAGATTCTATTTTCCAAAGGAAACCAAACCACTGCCAAGCAGTCTGAAAACATGATGAGAGCCATGGAGGAGATCCAGCCTCGGACTGAGGCTGTTCCATGTTCCCCCACTCAGCCTGCCCTGAAGGGAAAGGCAAGAGGGAAGAGGCGGCCCCCCCATCTTCCCCACAGCCCCCGCACAGAGAGCTGGGAGGGCCAGGGCTGAGACTACTGGCTTGTGGCTATGGCTGGCAGATTAAAATGGTGATTCAGTGGGTGGTGTTTTAAGTCTGTAGGGAGCAAAGCCCTGAGATACCCTGTGCAATCGTTCTGTATTTCCAGACAGCCCCTAGTTTAAAGGGAAGCATCTGAACCAGTAGGCCCAGCCCCTTCCTACAAGCAAGAGCAACTTGGACAGCCACTCATACCTACTTGCAAGCCTCCCATAGTACCCAAAGTGGAACTTTTCCCTCTCATTTCTATTTGGTGTTCCAGTATGTTTCCAGAGTGCCTACAAACTGCTGTGCTAGGAGCATTTGATCAGGGCATACATAGCTGGCTTCAAGGTTTCGCAGCCACCAATAATAGACCACAGTGATCTTCAGCACCTAAACCATGTGGTTGGTGGGAAATCCGTGCAAGAGCTAAGCTTCAGAGACTGGGACCAGACCAGAGAACAAACATGGGCATAGACTTGCAGAATCGTGCAGGCCATGATGAAGGCATGGCCACCTAGACCAGTATATCAGAGTATTTCCCTCAGAACAAAGATGCTTCTTGGCTTTAATCCTCTGTAGTGGTGCATCTCTGCTGTGTTCAGATTGCTTACTTTTCTGCTTGCTTGTGATGTGAGCGCTATTCTGCCTAGGTTGCTGGCTGGCTTGCATCAGCACGTACATACTTTCAAATCCGTGAAAGGGAAGGATGGTTCAAATGACATAAAAGAAAGAAGGCCCCATAAATTGCCTTGCATCCCTGAAACAGTTTCATTTCCTTTCTCTGCCAGAGATTTCCTGCGTAGCCATGGACACCTCATTTAGAATAGGATTCATCTAACCTAATATTTTACCTAAAAACAGACTTCTATCATAATCTCCCATTATAGCCTACACACTTTCAGGCAGCATTTCATCCCATTCTAAAACAGGTTCTTCGTTTGGGTGGTTTGACCCAGTCTTTAACATCTGAGTTTCTAAGCCTCCCATGAAGAAGAAAATAATGCTCTGTTATTTCACAGGGGTATTATAGGCCTCAATACAGTAAATATTTTCAGGCCTGCAGATAATAACCATGATCAAGAGCACAGAGGAACCAGAGACAGAAACCTACTCTGACAATTTTCACTCATTCTTACTCATCCTGATCACCAAAGCTGGATAAAATATTTGCAGCACAGTTTTCTAAAAAATTTGGCAACATTTCTTCATGGAGTTTTGGCACATAGACATTTTTGATTAATTTGTTCCTTATGCAAACGTATTCAAGACAAAATTGATGAGAATATATTTCAGCCTGTGGACTAAACATAAAACTTTTCCACATGACTACAGCAAATTAAAAACTTCAAATGTGTAGTGAAATGTATTTATTTTTGGCAAAGTAAGGGACAAAACGACAGCATCGTCACACATTTCTATTTGAGTAGGTTAAACCATAACGTCCAACCGTAATTCTTTCAAGAATTCATGTGCTCTCCAATAGCTGGCTAGCAAATCACTTGGTATGACAAAGCAAAGTTAAATAATACTGCTGATTCTCCCTGATTGGATGAGTTCAAGCTGACAGGACTTTCTGGAATAAGCAAATACATTTTTTCATTGCTTATTTCTGTGATTCCATAATCATAAACAAAATTCACTTGAGAAATGTTTCTGAAAGAGCACTGAAAATAAGCCTTGCCAACACGCAGGGAGAGGGGAGGTGATGAGATCCCATAGCAGAATTAGAAGACCTTTAAAATCCTGCTGGTGCAGCTGAAGGTAGATGTATCTGCACGAGGTGCTCCACAGGGATAGGAGAGCCAGGGATAACCAGCCGGGTGGCAAGAGTGGCCTGTAAGGTTTGTGACTGAGATCAGAGACAGCAGAATAAACCCTGCACAAAGAAATGCCTCCCTCCCCACAACAGCAAGAATTAGTCAGGCTATGGGTGTGATACCAGAGCTTCTACAGAAGGTGCTGAACTAAGCCAGCTCTAAGCATCATCCTGCTGGAAAACTTTGTGCGGGAAGTGCAGCTACCCTATTGCACTGCAGATACTGAGGAAGCAAACATTAGCAAATGCTTTTTTATGGAATTCATTTAGCATAGCTCTTTCTGACGACAGGCTGCTGGGGAACAGAGTTATGACATCCAGAAACTGACAACAGGAGCAATAAAAACTGACATATATCATGAAAGCCAAGCTATGGTACTATGTGTAATTAACAGAGAGTGTAATTATTCACCTCAAGAAGGACTTTGATGGATGCCTCCCAGTTAATTCTTTTTTCCTGTGTTTCATCTTCTCTCTTTCATGGCAGCCAGCAAGGCTAGCTTGCAACATTCAGCTTTTTGCCCTGCTTCTCATCCAAAGATGCTGTATCTTTATGGCCTACAGCCAGGCTTGGACCAAGCCCAGGACTGACATTTCATCAGCCCCTGGAGGTGTTTCGTTTCAGGCCTAGCTCTTGGAGCTGAGGTGGCATTATGTTAGCATGGGACTGACTAGATAGGTATGTGTATTGAAACTCTGAGCATGCTCAGTATCACTCTCAAATTTCCAGGATCCTGAGTGTAATCCTGTGCATAAAAGCAATCTTCCTTTTCAAAAAACTACCATGCTCCTCTTTCTTAGTGCCCACTAAACCATGACAGAAGTTATAGCCAGAACAGGAGTGTTTATTTCCCCCAAATTCTTTGAATTGTCAGGAAATCGTAACAGAAAAGGGAGCATCAGGAAGAGTTTGAACAGTTGCCCAGTGCCAATAAGCTGCAGAGGAGGCTCTTAAAATGCTGCAGTACTGTCCACACAGTGGACTCAGTGGTGTTTGCTGGCATGCACTGCTTTTGCATGGGAGCAGAAGCAAATGGGGAGGATTTGGCTCAAGCTCTGATAATCAGAGGCAGAAGCTGCTACTATACAAAATATGATCATTTAAAAACATTGCAACCATGGGTAATGCGATCTAGCTGATGCACTGGGGACTGGATTGAAATTTAAGCACAGTCACATGAATTTGAAGAGCTCCGCAGCCCTTCAATGAAAGAGAAATTCACATCCTCAGGACAAAATGACCTAAGCCTTATCTAAAGCCCACTGAAGGCAACCAGAATTACTCCACAGGCTTTTTGGGGAGTTAGATCAGACCCCAGTGGATGCAAACCTCTGAAGAAGAGGCTACACGATCCTAACCCAGGATCGGAAACATTTTAAAGGCAGCAGAATGCACAGTTGGGCTCTCTATGACTCAGTGATGATTGAGTGTCCATGCAGCATCATTTCAAAAAGAGAAAACTGGAGATGAAGGGAATCTGAAAAAGAATCCAGAAGAGAAATATAAGTTCTTCTCATTACCACAAACCCCCTAGCCACACAACAGGGTTGAGTACACAAGCCAAGAAAGACCCCAGCATTTGGTCAAATACACAACAAACGCAAAGATAATAAAAATCATTTTCAAAGCTGTGGCACATATATTAACATCAGGAAAGTCTGCATGTTTAGAGAACAGAAAGGAACGGCAGCTATATTTTTGTAGGCACAAAGAGTGCAGAATAAATGGCTCAGACAGGCAAACACAGCTAAACATTAATGGCATGGCTGTATTTTTTTAAATTGGGAAACTGCAATGTGTTCCAGGAAAAACACTAGGACTTGAAAGTGACATAGCCCGAGTTAGTAAAAAGTGATGTGTGCTGTAATCTCTGCAGAATCCTAAACAGACTACAAGAATCCTCAGGTCTTCAAATACCACTTCAATAAATTAGTAATTCCCATGCGATGTCCACCCAGAAAAAGGTATCATTCACCCCAATGAGTAGAAAAACTAAATCTGACTTATGAAAATGCAAGCACTTATTGGTACAGAAGAAAAATTTACAGTTTGAAAGAATTATGTGGTTGTAACTGAGAAGTCAAATATGCCATGGATGTGTATTGATTCACATGAATGAAACGAAACCATAAAATCTGTATAGCATCTGATCAAAACCACCAAAGAAAGGACAGCTAAGATCTTAGCAGAAAAAAAATAATAAAACAGAAATATTCTAAATGTTATATATGTGATTTTTTTTTTTTTTAAGAAAAAATTAGCACAGGCTCTAAGCTAGTGATTTTTAATATACCGTTTGGATATTATACAGTGAATTTAAGCAAAGGCCATTTGGTACAAGTTCTGCTCCCAAGGTATTATGAAGAGTAATTGCACAGATCTTTGAGGGATTACGAGGTGTCAGACTTTTAATGGATGATGTTTTAATTTGGGTACAGGGAAGTTAACATAAAGAAAGACTTTGGCAAGTCTTGCAGGAAGCCAGAAGGAGATGCTGATCCAGTACATAAAATACCTGTGGGTCTAAAACACAACCTTGTGGCCAGAGGTTGGGCAAAGATGGCTTAACTGGGGTTCCAGATAAAGTAAATGCAATAGCAGGATGTCCACCTTATAATGTAAATTAGATCTACACAGATTTCTGGAGATGCTAAACAGTATTCTGTAATTCGTTCCAATTCTAATTAGGGTCAGTATGTCCTTAAGGAATTAGTGGAAAATTAAGCTACCTGGTACTGGGGAGATTAATATGAACAAGCTAATAAACAGTTAAAAACACTGACTCTAATCCAGCAGCTTAAAAATATCATAATGACTTAAGCTAGTTGGGCATTCACTAGACGTTGCCTGAAAAGCCGTAATACATGCACACCTTACCTGTTTAGACTAAGATTTCTAAGCAGAATAGACAGAAGCTATTGCTAGGTTGACAAAGAAGCGCTAGTAATTGTATTTGCTTCTCTAAACTTCCTTCAATCTAGATAAATATGAAAGATACCGAGAAAAGAGACTACAAAGCACTTCGAAGTGGTTGTAAAAAATCTTTTGCCTAATTTTCACAGATACTAAGCATTAGCTTGAATTGGAAATGCAGACAGTAAGCACCTTGCAAAATCAGTCCATTTGTCTTCAGCATCATCTACAACTTCATTGATAAAGCTGATGTTCTTTTACCAGGCAAAAACACTGCAAAGGTACAAATTGCTGTGATGCCCAGTGTCCAATGCATAGCTATGTTCCAGGCTGAAAGCTGAAGGTTTAAAAATCTCCCTTATTTGGGTTGTAATTGAATTAAAAATTGCATGCCAAACACTGTTATCACAGCAATGAAAAGTGGATGGCACTTAGATTCACCGAACTGCATTTTCTGATATATTCAAGACATACAGTAAAGATCGCATCAGCAAAAACTGAAATGCAGCTATCTGTGGTGTGGGATGCAGCAATTGTTTTGCTTTGCTCAAGCGGCCAGAAGAAAAAGAGGGGAAGGGAAATTCTGATTGCAAAGAGAAGAAATTCAGAAAGTAGCATGTAATAATTTGTATCGGAATTTGGCCAAGACATTGATGTTAACATCCCTACTTTTACGGGAAATATCGTATGGTCTCAAATGGCAACAAATGATCAGTACCTCATTTTGATATGACATCCGAAGGACTACTCCTCCAGCAGCATAGGGATCCACATGCCGCAGCAGAGCATCTGATCAATTCCAGCTCACAGAACTTGCCTCCGTGGAGTTCACATCAGGAGATTCTTGGGCACCTCACTGTCAGGAAGCTGACCCCACCTTACACTCTTTAGTTGGAGAGATCTATCACGATCACAATATTAGGTGGTATTGCTCCAGGCCATAATGTATCGTGCCTCCAGAGGCAGGTGAAGGGAAGCAGCAACTAAGGTTTAAAGTTGGCAGAGTTCACAAGAAACATGAATTTAGTGATTTTCAACAAATGTCCATAACACAAAATACAGAAAAAAAATGTGACAGACATTTGTCAGACTCCCAGGACAGCGATAACAAGGTATGCAATAAATTAAAATTGCGTGGATTAACTGCTCTCTATGTGGAGCCCAGGACTGTACGTCAGTGTGTTTAACAGGATGGGATAAAATTAACAGACCTGTAAGAAACCCATAGGGACATAAAGGGTACCTACCGATCATTAGGGCTGAAATACTCTGGGAGAGCTGCTGTGGGGAGCCCTGGTCTGGGAAAGCTGGTGGGGGGGGATACAGGGCAGGAGGGGGTGCCAGCAGAGCTTTTCAGTGTGTGGTTGTTTCTAATCTGCTCCATCCATCCTGCAGTTTCATGTACTGGGCAGGTTTGTGGTATCTGGGAGAAGAGCAGACGTGAGTCCTACAGCCCTCTTGTTATCTGAGGGGTCTTTATGGAAGCCCCTTCCATAATTTACCCTACAGGACTGTATTTTATGAAGCAGGCTCAGCGTGGCCATGCAAGCAAGGTGGGGAAGGTGCTGCCAGTAGCACCGATGGGTGGCAAGCCCAGTAGTGGGGACAGAGGTGTGCAGATACTGCAGCAAGAGCCCACGGCCCCCACTTCCTTCTGTGCTCCTGGGCTTTTCGTATTGTGTCCCTCGCCCACTCATTCCCAGCTACTGAGCCACGGGTTCCTGAAGCTTTTTCTGATCTGCATTGAAACGCTATTTCAAGAGCACACAGGTTCAAACACTTTGCTTCATGGTTTCCTTCTCACAGCTTTGTTTCCCCTTCTATCCCCCCTCCTTTTTCTCTCTCTCCCAGGGAAGGAAAGGAAAGAAAACACTTCAGAAATGAAAGATTAGTTTGCTGTATCATAAAGATGAGCTTTGTAATCACTTTCCTTTAAGCAAAGAATTAAAAGATAATAAAAGCCCTAATTAAGGACCTCGTTAGCTTAACTAGATTTTCACATGCAAAGTGATGTTTGCCACGTGCTGCTGCCGCCTGAAAATGTTGCCTGGCCCTATATGGAAAGCACCTGTGCCAACTCCCAACCATATTCTCCTTCTTTGTTTCACTTATCTTTATTTCTTTCCTCCTTCTTTCTCCTCTGTGCCAGACTTCAGCAGGCTCTGCCTGATGTGAAGACACTTTGCGCTGGGAGCACACAGGGCAGACTCGGCATACCTTATGAACCACATGAAAGAAACCCATATGAGATTAAAGGGAATGGAAGACAGAGGAGAGCAGACAGGACCAACCAGACACAGCTGGACTGAGAGTACACAGGCTTGGCCCAAGAGGAAGACAGCAGTAAAACGCAGGAACCGCTCGGTCCCACCTGGTCCAATGGCACGTGGAGACTGGGCAGGTGCAGGATAGATCCGAATCCAGCTGAGCACAAGGATGCTTTGAGTTGCTCTGAAGTGCTGCAGAGCAGAGCCAGAGGAAGCACATGCTGACTGAGGCTAGTCCAGGTCTTGCCCCTATACAGAACCAAGCTAAGATTTGGGCAAAGAATGGAGTTAAGGGTTTGGTTTCATCCTCAACCAGAAACAAGTAAAGCTGGATCCTTGGAAACACTCTCTGAGAGGCTTTCCAGAGCTCTGTTCTTGGTCCCACAAGACCTTTTTGCAGTCTAGCGGGGAGGCAGGTATGTGTTTGGGAATGTGCTTAATAGAGGCAATTAGGAAACCATTATACCGTAGTAATGCGAGCACAGGTGAGCGAACAAAACGACTGCTCAGTGCCATGTGAGCAAGCCGCCTGGCCTGGCTGACCAAAGAGCATTCAGTTATCTGCACAGGCAGGCAGGCAGGCACTGCCCAGCAGAGGCCACAGCAGAGCAAGAAGCAAGCGTCAGCGTGGCTGTAACAATCCGATAAATTCCTACAGCTGGGAACTCAGCACGAGATGGGAATCGGGAATTTCATCCTCGTTAGAACTGTAATCGGAGCCTCATTCTACTCCGTTTAAATCCTGCTGTGAACGTGAGCCAAAACCTCATGGTGCAGAGCAGGGAGGTCACCCCAGGGTGATGGTGAGTGACATGCCAGCCAGAAGCAGGGAAGGCAGGAGGGAGGGCACTGAGGCAGAGGCTGACTGGCCCAAATGCTGCTTGTATAGGTATGCAAAGACATCCATTGTGAGGTCCCCAGCTTTCAACATTTTTTTTTCTAATTTAGAGAACAAGAAAGAGAACAGTCCGGTGCTGACTAGAGATGGGTTTGAAACGGAGCCTCAGGGCTCAACCTCAGCCTTCAGCTGGAGCCTGTCAGCGCAATAGGCTGGGCGCTCTCACCCCAAAGCCAGTGGACTTCAGATCTACAGCCTGAACCTCCAGTGATAAAATCAATAGCCCTTGTCTCAACTTTTCGTCTAGGCTGAGACCTAAGGAGACCCCATAGAGCATTACTAGATTGGAAACTCAGTTGATCCATTTATTAGCTGAGAATTTTCTTTGTTTAATATAATCGATTCTTGCCTTTCTTCCACAAAACATGGGAGTGGCTTGATACAGAGACTTTCATATAATTTGGAACAGAGACGAAGAGCTATAAACCAGATCCAGCCATTGCATCCAGCATTCAGACACCAGACTCCTGGCTGGGGCCATCTCTAATCATTATACGTACTCATGCAGAAGAGGAAATTGCCAATGTGCTTTAAATATAGTTTAAAAATAATCATCAACAGTCAAAGTACTTCTACGACATCACGGACTGAGAGTGAGGCAATTCGTTACTGAGGGTCAGGCAAACTACTTTAATTTGGCCTTCTACCACTTCCCACCTCGTGGACCAACAAGTGTATCATAACTATTAGAACAACTTCACAGAATGTTACAATTACTCATGTCAAATGAAAATGTAATGCAGTTAACGCACATGCCGGCTCCCTGCTGCTACTGCTGATGATTATTGCTATTAGAGCATGACCAAACAGTCATTCAAATATAAACAGCAGATTTGTTTTGATGGTGTTCGTGGCCCATTTTATTCGCTTGCTGCGAACATTAACACAAATGGCTTTGGTTTGCAAGACTGTCCCTGGGGAGACAGACAAAGTCAGGAGTACCATTGTGCTGACTACGTATCAGCTAAACTATCCACGCTGGAAGATTTTGCACGTCGCTCTGAAAAACTTGAGAGCCCCCTAATCAGAGAGAAACAGCAGAGCTATGCAAGCACAAGTTGTGGTCACACAAGACAGTACCTGAACGAAAAATCATGGCAATCCTCTGACAGGCAGCTCTCACTGAAGCAACATTCCTACCAGCCACTCGGTAAATGCTTAGGAATGACAGCTACATCGAAACTTGGTACCCAGCTCATTCGCAAGAGTTTCTGATCCAAAGCCTGCTAAAGGAAAAGGTATCTGTCCATTGACTTAAATGATTTGTGTTCTGCTTGCTGTGAAAAGATTACTTGATTAAGAAGATTAATTATTGTTGTTGCTCTCACTTCTGTGTTGCTCTTTAGTGGAATTCCTTATCTCTACATCAGTTTCCAAGATGGGAGCTCTGTTTCTCTCTCCATCTTGTCTGAGCTGCTTACTGCAAGTGGATTTTGCCTCGTAAAGATCAGAGCTAATCCTAATGGCCACCGATGTGATTACGTTGCGCAGCTGACTGCAGAACCTCTCCCCTGCAAAAGGACGGACGCAGAAGGTGGCATTCCCAAGGCGCCAGGGATGCAAATAACCACCTAACTGCACCAAGGCCAGGACTCTTGCCAGGTGCTCTGGTAACAGCTCCCATTTCTCTTTTGCAGAAGGAATATACATACTCAGGAGTATGCACTCTGAGAAAAGGCTGAGACCCTTGCACATCACAGGACTGTCTCTGAGGCCAGGCCACAGTGCCCCAGCTGCATTAATTCTGATGGGCTTGTGAGAGGTGCCAGCCTCCTCTGAGGAGTGCAGTGCCCCGGCCGGTGCTGCTGGCGGGCACAGATGGGACAGCTCAAGGGCCTGAGTCATGAAAATGAGTAAGAATACAGGAAATGCAGCGAGCAGATGTTCTTCGAAAGCCTTTTCGGTGGAGTGTTAGATACAGGATATTAATATCTTTAGTATATAAAAGGCAGACAGACTAGATAAGAGTGCTGGTTTGACATGAATATGGTGCTTGAGGAGTCATTGCCAAGTTGACTTCTAGTATTAGTTAAAGGAAAGGTTACTAGCTGTGCAACGTGCCAAGAGCTAAGGATGTCTGGGGGGCCATCTCAAGCTTATTCTCATTTGATGTTTCTCCACACAGCAAGATTAGGTTTCTTCAGGCTACACCATAGACAAGAAACGAGAAGAAATGTGACAGAGAAATATAAGATCATGAGTAACACAGCAAGTGAATAAGAAAGACCATTCACTGTCTCTTCCACTAGAAGCAACGGGAACCAAGTGAAGAGGGCAGGTATTGAGTAAATGCAAAATAAAGCACTCAGAGCATGGCTCAGCGGTGGAACTCACTGCCACAGGACACAGCAGGGCCTGGGAGCGTACCACAGTTCAGACTACAGAGAAACACCCAGCGTAAAGCGGACACTGCTGGCTCAGAGGTCCCCGTGCTGCAAACCACTGGAGGCTCAGACAGTGTAACAGAGAGGTATCATTACATGCCTACACCATTCTTAATTTTTTCTCTTGGCATCTGCGATGGGTCACTGCTGGAGACATATGGGGCAAAGGCAGCTAGATGGATCCCGGTTCTGCCTGATATGGCAGTTCTTATGTTACTGACTAATTGGGTGAGCAGTCCTGCTCAGATCCTTAAGCAGGAAGTTAGGCATGTCTGTGCTTGGAGAGCTATGAAATGACATGTTTCTTTTTCTTTCTCTTGTCCTTTTTCTTTTTTTATTGCATATGCTGTTCCACGGAGCCCACAGACCATCCCAAACAACGGAATGGGAGCATCTGGCAGAGTCTGAGCAGGAACAGAGAGTCACATCTACACCACACCAGGATGGATTGTGACGAGGGGACACCATCACTGCACATATCTACTCCCACTCACTGACAAAGTAATTCCAGCAGGAGACATGTGCAAGCAGCAAAGCCATTCTGAGGAAATCTGGGAGCTGGAAGTGCCAGCACAGCATGACAAGGTACTCTGAAGAAGATCTTCCTATATGTCTAGGTGAATGTAAGATAGTACAGGCAGGCAGAGCAAGTGCAAACGTGAGATAAATATATGGAGGGGCACAGGTATCTACGAACGGAAAAGGGGAGAGAGAGGAGACTATCTGCAAATATTTTTTACAGTGCACATATTTATAGTGTTTATCAGAATCCATCCATCCATGCAGCCTGCAGTAAAGTGCAGCCTGCGTGGCAGTGGTTTTTCTGACATCGGGTGTGTGCAAGTACCTTCCAGGACCGTGCTAGGTAAATGCACACCAACATACCAAATAAGCAAGCAGCAGACAGCAGTGTAAGGATAAAATGGCACTTCATGGGGAGACATGGGGGTGGGGTGCAGGGTGACTCCCAACATGAAGAAGAGGAGGATCTGGGGAGCAATCCCCAAGGAGGTTTTTCCTATGCAGGCAGAATGAAGTTCCTCACAATCTGAGTGTTTCTGTAAGTGGAAGTATTTCAGGCATGCAGAAGAGGAAGGCATCGTCCCACTCACAGAGCAAAGAGCTGAGCAGCTGAAAATACTTGTGTCAAATCCCCACTTAGGCATCTCTTCCCCCTCCAGCCCTTGCTCTCCCCCCGCTTCCCAATTCATTTCTCATTCTGCAGCTCTTCAGCACTAGGCCCTTCTCCTGATTAACATTTCAAGCCCATTGATAGTTTGTGCTGGCTTAGACAAACTAATCATCATTAGCACTTCAAAAACCTGTCCAGCTTTCCCTCCCAGAGTCACAGGTGCCACCCTCAGCTGCTTGGGGAAAAACACCGCAGCCACAACATGCTCTCGCCGGGACATCAGGAGGCACCAGCTCACAGCTCTGGCAGGGAGGGAGATTACAGTCTCTGGGCTCTGGGCTCCCCTGGATCTGGGCAGCAGACAGAGCATGAGGCCATCTAGCAGGGGGGCAGAGGGCTGCAGACATCGCCTCTCCTAGGTATTACAGCACTGTGCTCTAGTATAGCGCAGCCTGTGCTAGATGCACTTCTCAACAAGGAAAGCAGAGCCAATATATCAGACACGGTTGTTTTCTTCCCTCCCTGGCCAAGCTGGAGAGATGTTCACAGCTAGGGTTTGACAAGAATTTGCCAGGCCTTGTGTGGACACAATCTGCATACAGAAGACTAGGTGCTTTACCCAGTGACCTGTATCTCTCGTGTCTGTGAAACAGGAAGAGAGGGAAAGCAAATAACACAGAGAGACTGGGAATGATGCAAGAACAGGTGCCTTGGTGAGCTGCCCATGCCTGGCCTGAGCTGCAGCCAAGAGATACAAAGGCCATAGATAAATGCAGAATAACAGGAGGAAAAGGAAACAGAGTAATGCACTGGAAGATGCTCTGTGACACTTGGATACCAGTTCGCTGTCACACTGCCAGAAGGCTGGGGTGTGCCTTCAGGTCTTTTTCCTGGGCTTACCCATCAGGCAGGGTCATACCATGCACCCGTTTTCAAAGACTGACATTGTTTTTGCTGCAGTGGGGATCAGATGGTATTCAACATTGCCATGGGGAAGAAAAAGGCAAAGGTCCCTAGATTTCCACCTCACTTCTGCTAATGCTCGCTGGGCCCTGGAGCAAGCTTAGGACCACTCTAGAGATGAACCCTTCCTGACCGTGGCTGAAAAGAAGGGGGTTAGCCTAGCAGACCTGCTTTTCTGCTGGGATGTAAGCAAGAGGTCAACATAGCTCTGAAGCACACATCTTCCTGGGTCTATCTGGGATTCAAAATTTCATTTTTGGTCTGACTGCTGTTAAAATAACAACTTGGCAATCTCTGGGAAAAAAAAAAAAAAACACTACTGGAATTATTGCACCTCAGGTGGCTCTCTGAGCCCTCATATGTTGCATCTGTGGAAAGCACACCCATGAGGAGGCTCTGAGACACCGCTGAGACTGCATGGATCACAGTCGCAGTGGAAAAGCACCCACCTCTCGTGTAGCTGCGTAGCGGCACACACCAAGCCTGCATGGAGGTCACACTGGAGAAAAAAGGATTATTTATAAGGCAACTAAAACCTTCCTACCAAAGCCCAGAACTAATGCTGAACAGCAAAATGATGTCAGGAAAAGCTGTCATGTGCCTCTAGAACTGAGGCCCGAAGAATGCAACTCCCCACGCAAGAGCCATCCAGGCAGGCTGGTGGGAAGATGCCACACACCTGCAGAACTGCCTAGCACCAAGACCCAGCCAGGCTCCCTCTGCTCCCAGCACTTCTTTTCAGCTACCCCCTGGTGCTCCAGAGCCCTCTTCTGTCAAGCATACCAAGCAATCTGACCAGCCACAGCATCGGCATCTATCCTGCTCCAAAGTGATCTGTGCAGAAACCAGGAGTGCAACATGCTCTGCTTCTTGCCTCCTCATGGTCCTTTCACAGGCAGCCTGTGCTGGCCCCTTCAGACACTCTGCCACTGGTTTTGGCCTGGGCACGCAGTCCCCGCATGCTCTGGAAGGTGTGTGTGGCTGCGATGAGCCTGTCTGCGTGGCTTGAGATATTGGTTATGAAGGCAGATCAGTTACTGAGCAGACAGGATAAAATCCCCAGTCCTTTTGCACCAGCTCACCTCACTGAGCATACGTAACACCGCTAGTTCGCACCAGAAAAAAAGACTCTGTGCACAGCTCCCCATCCTCTGCAGCACAGAGCAAATATGAGCGTCCCTAAGGCACATGGTGTCACCTCCTCCTCCCCTACCTGCTCTCCTGAGATCCTCCCCATCTAACACTTGTTTCAGTGAACAGGCCAGGTTGAGGCTTCGCACCTAATTTTGCACTGCCTGGCAGCGACTGCAAGCTTTGCTAGCCTGTTAGACGTAAGGTGGGTAAGGTAGGGTAGGGTAGGGTAGGGTTGGGTAGGGTAGGAGGTCAGTGCAATCACAGACATTATTTTAGTGGCTCTATCACTCCTCCTGCTCCCCACCAGGAGACTGGGCCTGTGAGAGCATCCTGCCTTCGTGTTCCTGTGAGGCCACTACTCAGGTACTGACAGCTTTTAGCACAGCAGCAGTTTCACAAGTGGATCTGGTAGGCAGAAATATGTTGAAATCTTCCAAGATCTTTTCAGCCACTGGCAGTCACTCCTCAGCTATGTGACTCTCCTGCTCCTGCAAATATTCGCTCCCTCCCACTCTCCCAACTTCTCTGCCCCAGCCTGATACCTTCTGACCCCAAAATAAAATACTCTTGTTTATGGCACAACCGTCTGGCTTTAAAGCTGAGTTCCCCAAAGGCTACAGTCATAATTTCCGGCCTCTCTGCCTGTAACCAGCAAGAGGCTGGGGGGAGGATGCAAGTGGCTGTCGATAGCATCTGTACAGCCAAATGCACCAAGCACAGCAATGCAGAGCCAGCCCAAGGCAGCAGCTCGGGTCTGTTGCAGGATGCCGACAGAAGGGGGCAAAATCCATCTGCAGTCAGAGCTTGTTTCCTGCTTTTCCTTCACTCGCTGCTTCTCACCCTCGCTTTATCCCGGACTTCAGCCCTCGCCACTCTCGCAGCCTCTGGCCAGGCTGGCTGGCCCTGGGGAGGGACTCTTAGAGGGGCAGGCACATTTCTGCCAGGACAGCCTGGAGTGCTCCCCCATCTTCACCCCGGGACACACAGCCTCGCAGCCCCGGGCAGGGACCAGCCCACACGGTCTCATCCATCCCACTTGCCTCCGGGGAACCCAGAGTGGCCCAGCACAAGAGGGCCACCCGCCAACAGGGACGTAGGTGGCAGTTTGCAAGGGGGTGCTGTGGGCAATGCTGTGCTGAACCAGAATACTAAGTCGCTGCATGCCTACTGCTGAGATGAGCATTGGTGCTGATAACAGCAGAAAAGCTGATGGAGTTGCAAGGAGGATCCCCAGGAATGGATAACAGAAATGGGGTGACAGGGATGACCAGTTTCCTCCGATGAAGTGCACATTTTGGGTCAGATCCTCCTTCCCCTTGCACCTTCTGTGGTTCGAGGGAGGGTGGGTGTAAATCATGACGGAGGCAGGATGTCAGGGCCCCTCTGCATGCAGCATTGGGCAGTGGGCAATCTACAAGAATATGGGCAGGAAACAGCAAAAGTGTTTTGGGGCACAGGGCACAGGAAGTTTCCAAATGACGGTGTGTTGATTTAAATCCTTCTCCACATCACTTTTGGAGTCAGCTTTCCCCTTTAGGAAAGCCCCTGTGCAGTGGACACATCTCAGGGCACTGGGAGCTTCAATTCCCTGTGAGCTGGTAATCTAGGGATGCTTGTGGGGTGACTTGCGCCAATTAAGAAAGCCTGGAAAAATGGGATTAGGAAAAAAACAGAAAAGCGGGCAATTCCTGTCAAACAGTATTACACACACACACACACCTTTTTTTTCCTGTGAGTAAGCAACATTTCCTCCTCTCCTCCCCAGCTGCCTTGGTGAGTTCTATTTTTGTATACATCAGTGAGTCCCTTCTCCTTACATCATCTGACATGCGAACAGCCAACTCCTGTGAATTTCGTGCAAGTCTTACTATAGTTGGCAGCTGCCCTTAAAGCCCCTCGGCTAGCAGACTTGCACGGTTAACTGAGAAAGTGCTTTTGGTTCCCTCCTCCCTTGCTTCCAGACTTTTTGTCTGAGGAGGGACATGGGGAAGAATGAGTGGAAAAGCGGTACCTCCCTAAGCTCCAGCCTGGCTTCGCTATTTCTTCTACCTCTGGCACAGTTCCTGAGTCCCAGCGCTGTCCCCACAGGATGTTCTGGAGCTGGTAACACTACTGGCGGTGGGACCTGCCATCAGTTCAGCTGCCCCTGGGGAGCCCCAGCAGCAGCTGTGCAGCAGCTACATCGTTGTGCAGGAGAGAAGGTGAGGAGCTGCTCGGTGTGTAACGGAGACAGCAAAGGTGGGTAGGATGAAGTGATAACCCGCCCTGCACAAGGATCGCCACATCCAGCCACAGCAGATCTGCCACAGGGTCTCGAGTGACCGCTGGTGGGAAGGGTCTCAGTTTCAAGATTCATTTGACAGGCGCTCCAGCCTGCGGTGCCCACCCGACGTCTGCCCTCAGGGGCCGGCCAGACAGCAGCCCAAGGGGAGCCCTGGCTGTGATCTCTCCTTCTCTCTCAAGCAGCTCTGATGAGGGTGACAGAGGGCATATTTCTGCCTGTCCCTCGGGACAACCTTCTCTTGAAACTCTCAGGCTGGGCAAGAGAGATGTCAGCGGAGATGAAGCTAGATGAGAGCACCAATGCAGTGAGATGAGAAGTTGCCAGATCTCCCTGGACATGAAGACTTCTGCTTCACGAGCCTGGGCTGTGGTTGGGAGTCCTTTGCATTAAGCTACCAAGGCTAACAAGCCTGGAGAGCGGAGCTGGAGGGAGGGAGGAGGGGGGGCACAGAGAAAGAACAATCTCTTTTGCTGGGGATGAAGGACTTCAATGTCCAGATCCTGAGGGGATGCCCCCAGTACACAGCCCATATGCAGATAAGAAGAGAGGTGTGTTCAAGCTTAACAGAGAGCCAACCTGAGGGCTTTGTTTTTTCCTGCATGTGGGATGCACTAGAGCAGGGAGATTTTACACTCTTTGTTAGTGTGGTTAACCCATTTTTGATTATCTGAATTTTTCCTTTCTTTAAAAAGGTTCCTTGAGCACACAACAGTTGCTCTATAAAACACTCATTCACAGCAATTACAGCAGCAAGAGGAGACATGCTTTACACCTTTAAACTGAAAAACCCTGCAGGGGAAGAACTATATCCTCCCCTGAGCAGAACTGAGGTGCTGGGCTGTGGCAACCAGAAGACTGCAGAGCCTGGAGTTACTTTCTTTGCCCCCCAGACCACCCTACGTGCTGGCATTGTGAGGGGCAGGCAGTATGTGACACAGCAGCACTGTGTGTCTGAGACGAGCAGGCTTACATCGTAAAGACTTTCCAAGTGTCTTGTTGGCCAAAACATTTAAAGGATAACATCCTGAAGAAGTTCCTTGGAAATAGATACATACAACTGTGTTCATCATAAATCTGTGATTCCTGCTGTGCCCTACTAAAGGATTTAAGTTGTTGGTCACACTTCAGTCTTATTCTCAGCCATGCAGATCTAACCAAGGATCTATGGATTAAACTGGTGCTTTGGGCATTTTTTCCCTCATTGCCAAGAACGACTCCTATTTTTCCTTTAGACCTTAGTTAGCTATCCTGCTGAGAAACTGCAGGTCTCTCTCCTGGAGCTCTGTGGTGAACAAGAGAAAGAGATGGCAAAAACTTCTTTTCTGTCAGAGAGTGAGCAAAACTGACCTGGAGTCACATAGGAATTAGAGCAAAAGAGGAGGAAGAGGCTATTTTTATCGAGTCGCTTTTTTTTTTTTTGAGGCGAGAACCACATTTTAAGCTGTTAGTCTCCATTTTTCTCTACAGTCTCTGAGGAGCTGGCAACCGACAGCAGGGCCTGACCTCCAAAAAGAAGTAAGAACAATTAATACTGGAACAAATCCAGGGTCATCCAGGAATTTTGCAGCTGTCACTGCACAGCACACCGAGCCCTCCCCGGAACCTCACAGCACCGATGAGGACGGGACTCCTCTGGCCCAGTTCGCAGCCACAGCTCCCAGCCACACGAAGGGAGGGAGATGCTCCACCAGCCATCGGCTGGAGAGGAGCTGTGACAGCCTCACGGTCCTTGCCCCGGCTTGGCATGCCACAGCCACATCCAGGGGAGAGGGAGCGAGAGACGAAGGATGTTAGGTGATGAAAGGCTGCTTAAGTTAGGATGGCTGTCTAAAACATTTCAAAGAAATTAACGAAAGGAGAAATTAAGAAAGATGTTGAACCGTAAGCCTAATTAGAGTAGCAGTGTAGTTATAGTCAGGATAGCCTAAGGATACAATTAGATGTGTCTAGAGACGAAAGCTGATCTCGTTGTTAAAGCATAAAGGTAGGGGACAGGATAATACGGGCTGCAGTCTGGTGCTGCCTCCTGGATGACTCTGATGTGTTGCAGTGGCTCCTTCTGACTCCACTGGGAAACTTCCAGTCTCTCTACATCTCAGTTTCAGTGTTTCCAAATACGTTGAAACTAACCTGAGAATTTCCCAAGCCCAAGCTGAGGCATTTTTATGGCATCCAAACACCAGGATCCCCTTTAGTGTACTTTGGACTTGGAATTGGAGATCTTGGGGCAAAAGCTGCTAGAGAAGAGCAAAGCTTTTTGCCAAGAGCCAGGAGCTAAAAGCAACCAAGGCAGATGCCCTTAAACAGCATGAAACATCCAAACCTTTTTTTTTTTTTTTTTTAAGTTTCGCACAATTGCATCCCAGTTCTGTGGAGGAGATGCTAAAAGAGACACAGCCCTTCCCTTTGCTATTACAGACTGATATTTCTGAGCAAACTGACTTTGCTGATGCTCGGCCCAGTCCTTAGCAAACAATCAAACGCGCTGCAGTGCGCAGGCACCATTCACAGCACAGCTCTGAGGCCCCAGCTGTTTGTCAGTCCCTCTTTGCCCAACGTTACTGCCCTCGTCACTCCGCATTCGCAGGAAAGAGTTGTGACAGCAGGAACAAGAGGAGATAAATAGGAGATTGAGGCTGACACAAGCTATGTCTCTAGAAACCTTAGCAGGCAGGTGCAGGCAGCTCAGCCCACCCTGCACGCAGCATTCGCCCTGGGTGCAATGCCAGCCCCAGAGCAGCAGCAGCCAGCCCCGTCCAGCAAACCTCAGGTGCCCATGTCACCCTGTGCTTGGCACCGACCTAGCAAAGTCCTCAGTGCCTCCAACACCAACAAGCCAGGGGAGATCATACTTTTTTTTTTTTTCTACAAAACACAGCATGGGCACTGCTCTAGCACACAGAAGGGAGCTCCTGAGCAATGCAAGGGGAGATGCTGGCAGAGCCCCACAGCAGAGGGTGCTAGGAGAGATGTCTGACTCGGTGACTACCGGGGCACCTGGGGGAAACCAAGTCCTCTGGCTTACGTGGACATGAGCCCCAGGCTTCTCAGGGAAACACTGGGGAGCAGCACGGAGACGTCCTGACAGGGGCCTGCCCTGAGCAGCAGATGCCACCCAGCGACCCAGGCAGGTAACAGGGCACGTGGGGCAGTGCCATCGCAGCTACCTGGGCAAGGACAGAGATCCCACAGGAGCCCTGGACTTCGATTCACCCCTGAGAGGCCTCGGCGGGAAGGAACATTTACCGTGCCACCTGAGTGCCAGCTCTACGTCGTCCATGGCATGAAATGACTGACGTGCTGGCGCACAAAGGTAAAAAAGGACGGATTGATTTATTGATCGAGGAAAGACACAGTCTCCTTGACAGAGATGTGCTGTCAAACGACGGCAGGACGTGCTGCTAAAAGCCCTCCAGATTGATTACTTTACCTGCCACCTGATCCTTCATCGCCCTGGGCTCTGGCAGGTGAAGAGCAGGGGGAGATTTACACCTGGCTGCGAGTCAGGCGGGGAAAACACACCCAAAGGAGAGCTGCAGGGGCTTGGCTGGGGCCTAGCACCCCTCTCCCCTGCCTGCCAGGGAACCGAAGGGCCAGCAAAGGTGGCAGCAAGATCAAGGAAACCCCACCGTGCAGCCAACCTCACACAGCATCACGGCAAGCAACACCTGCAAATCCTGAAATGCTGCCACTGCCCTTCCCCATCTGTTCCCTTCTCTGAGATTACACTACTCCTTTCCATATGATTATATGACCTGGGAATTGTTCAGAGAGCAGCCAGGCACCTGGCCCGGTGCTGCTGTCAAAGCCCAGCACCTTGCAGCCTCAGCCTCTGCTATGCGGGCACTCAGCCTAACCCTAACCCTAACCCTAACCCTAACCACCAGCTGCAGCGGGGCGGTGACCGGCTGGGAGGGAGCTGCATCCCGGGGGCTGCTCCCCTCTGCTGCTGTGCGCCCCGGGGCATCCAGAGCAGCTCTCCAGTAGCACAGCCTAATAACAAGAAACTGATGGGGAAGTGCAGCTTACAGAGGGAGAACGGGAACAGCCACTTGCTTGAACTTCTAGGCCCTGATTTACTATTTCTGCAACAGTTCCCTCATGAGGTACGCTCTCATTTAAATGGGACACCCCCAGGTGATGAGAAGAGACATGCAATGAAGCCTCTCTGACGGCTTGCTTGGGGCCAGCCTGAGACGCTCCAGGTGAGCAGCAGGTCCTTACCACGGCAGCCTGGCTATGACATGGCATGAATGCGCCCGCTTGGTTATTTGGTTACTGGTCTGGTCCTAACATTGCTGTGCAGACATGCCGAGCCAAGCGCATCACTGATTTGTAATGAGCTTGTTTAGAGAGCTGTAGCATGAGACAGGCGATAGACAACAGACGTAACAAAGAGAATCCTTTAAATGCTTCGGTGCTGCCCAATTTACCAAGCACAGTATGCTGGGAAAATGCCACTCCAGAGCTGCTCTCATACCTGTTAAAGGGTTTGATATTCCCCATACGTGGCAGCTCTGTCTTAATTCTGTGGGCATTCAGACCAGCTTTGGCTGCGCACCAAATCCAGATGGCTCTCCACCTCTCTTGTGAAAAGTGTAAATAACACAGCAGACCAACCCCAGGAAAAACAATGATCCCAAAAAGGCAGAGATGTGAGAGGCTAATTTGACTTTTGAACAAGCAGCTAAATTAGTATCCCCCTAACAGCCTCTTTTCTGGCCTGCAGCAAATGCCACGAACGATCGGAGAACGCCCAACTCAGACACGGTGACTGCAGGAAAGACGGGAGCACGACAGGAGCAGCTGTGCACCAGCGAAGGCAGGTGAAGTGGGCACGCAGGGTAACACTTGGATGGAGCTCTCTAACCTTACACTGCAGTTCAGTTTGGCCCTGAGACGTGCGCAGGTTTGCCATCCCTGGGAGCGAGCGAAGCAGTGATGAGAGAACAGTATCAATACGAACAATCGTAATTCTGTTTCCTCTTTCACTGGCACTTCTATTCAAAGATCTCAAAGCCCTTTAAAAATAGTGCCAGATTAATCTCATTCATCACCTCATCTCATTCCCTCCACATGTCACAACCCAATTTCACTCTGAATTCATACATATGTACATTTGAGCAACGACCAATTCTATTGAAAGCAGATGGTGATTTCAGTGTTTCTGGTTTTGGAGGGTACCTGGATACTCAGGGGAGCTGCTGCATCCCAAGGCTAGGGGCCACATTTGAAATACAGTGTCTCAGCACTTCACAGCACTACGAGGAGTGATTTCCTGCTTGAGTCAAAGAAACTGGACCAACAGCATCTTTCTCAGAAATGTTCTAGTAGTCATATGTATTTTGGATCTTGCATCCCCTCACCTTTAGAGCCAGAGGGGGCGGTAACAAGAGGAACCCAACAAGAAATTTGCGTACACTCACAAGAGTGTAAGACGAAAAAAAATCACAGGGAAATTTTCTGCAACAAAGTGATGTTTTGGCTGTGAATGGATTTCCATTGGTAATCCTGGGGATGGGAGAGGATGAACAGAGGGAGACATCTGTCATCATATTTAGTGGTATTTCTCATTGTACGTTTTAATAATTAAAGAAGATTCACCCAAGTAGAAAGAAAGATAAAACTGAGAAAGAAGAAAAAGGGAAAATGGAAAAAAAAGATCCTAGGCAGTTGTGTAACTACTTTTCCCCTGGGCCTGGGAAATGTTTCCACTAAGTAATCCAAGATACTGCTTAAGATTCAAACTACTGCTTGCTGGGGAAAAGGGAGGGAGGGCAGGGGGAGAATACTGCAACACCATTTGACTACATCTGCTACCCACTCATTATTGTAATAGAGAGAGGTAGGGATAAATCTGACTACACGTGCGAGGGAAGCAATTGGTTGTTAGGTTTTAAAGATGCTATTACATCCTGGAGGAGCAGGGATATACGCAGGTGACATTCACCAATTTCAGTGGGGCGGAGGGAAATCACACACTGGAATGAAGTTAATAGCAACCCAGAGGGCAGGGTCCATGATTGCCAACCTGATTTCTATAATTGGTGTGATTACTACTATTGTAACTTAAACACAACAGCAAATCACTCGCTTAATTGAATTTTCTTTCTGTGCGTGCTTGGGAAGGGGGAGGACACAGAGGAGGATGCAAATTTCTGCTACAGCTGTGCGCGTCTTCTCAGACATGGAACAAGCAGAGGGGGGACCGTGTTGTGGGGCGGCCCTGGGGGCAGACAGGGAGGTTAGGTATGGCCTAGGGCAAGGCGAGGCAGGGCAGCTCTTCTGGCATGATATTCCTGGAGGGCGACACTCTGGGTTTCTAAACGGCACCAACACCTTTGCCACACTGAAAGTGAAAATTTTGCACAGGACCTCATGGGGGCCCGGACAGATGGCCATGCTGCACCCAGCATCTTCACTGTCAAATACATCCCCTTCTACCACCAGCAACAGCCAAAAAGGAGAATCTTTTAGATCAGCCTGTCAGATCAGTTTATTCTCTCCAGCTTTGCTTCTGAAAGACACGTGCAGGAGTAAGGAGACTCCAGAAAAAAAACAGTTCCATCTGAAATGCAGGAAACAAACACGACCTGAACATACCTGTTATCTCTGGGTCAAAGCATCGAATCTCAACTATATCTTACTCAGAGATTCACAAAGAGACAACAGAAAAACAGGGCCAGCCAACCCTCCCATACCCGGTGTGGAAGAGGCACCTATGTGCTCCATCAAAACTCATCAGTTTCCAGAAGCCATTTTGAAACTGAGACCACAAACAAATTCATCAGCACCTTCATGCTTTGGCAGGGTGAGGAATGGTTTGGAGTGGTGGCTTTCACAGGACAGCTCAGTATTCTGTATTTGGAGATTCTGACCAGATTTTCCGCAGGGTGTCCTGTTTAGCAAATTCAAGTCCGGATCTAAAATTTCTGGCTTTACCATCTCTTCTCTGTGAAATTCAAACAAGGAAAGTCTCTACTGAATTCATTTGAGTTCAATGCATCTGAAATCTTCTTAATTCCCTGGGTGAGAAATCCTCAAGCCTGTTCCAGAAAAAACAACCACAGATTTTGCTAGGCCTGAGTCTGCAACACTACTTTCTTTCCTTAGAGCTCCTCATGCATGCATTTTACAGCATGCTATATAAGCAGGGAAGCATTGCTTTTTGACAGGGAACCTGAGACATATAGAGATGCAGCACCCAAAATCACAGGCAGGGCTGGGAGCAAGATACCGTCCTCCTGACTATGAACTCCATCCTCAGAGCTTGGACATCTCCGTAACTTACTAAATGCCAAACTTCAGGTACTCTTCTCATGGGATCCTTATTGATGGCCTTGCTGAGTGTCCCAGTAAGACAAGCAGGACTTGAGCCATAAAGTTAAGCATGCAGAGGGTACTTCTGCGAGTGTTTGTATGGAACTTCAGGTTCATGACTCCAAACCTAAAAGTTACTCTTTATTTTTCTTTTTTAAATTTCCTTTACCTGCCACAGAAAGCCAGGGAACAGGAAGAGACTCTGGGAAAACATGATCCCTTCAATAATATATGTCTCCCCTACAGCTGCATGAAAATAAAATATTAATTTATCTGATTTGAAAGGGAAAGAAGGAATGAGGGGAAAACACTGGCTGGGGTTATGGGATGTTTTCTATGATATATTTATGTTTATGTTCATACATAATGATTCGGTGCATCATCTGTTACAATCCTCCATTGTATATTCTTGTCACTCCATGTTGCCTTCCTTAAGAAAGGAGACAACAAAAACCGAGCTGTGGTCATCGCACTGGGAAAGGGCACTGGTGCTAAAAATTATTTTCTCCTGAGCCCCTTCGGCTGTATTTTCATAGACTTCATCTGAGTCCTTACCTATTCTACTGTCACATCACAGCCTCCTTCACGCCCTCAGCTTCTAAGAGCGCTGAAAGTGAGGATATATGGGATTTCTTTGTTGCCAAGAAAAGGCATGATGAGTTCTGGAAAATAAGCCACTTTCAGGCCATCCCAGCTCAAGGAAAAATGTTAATATGTCTTGATGGGATACTAAAGTCTTTATGATGGCATAAAAGCACTAGGAAGAGACATAAGTATGAAGCATGTCTTTCAGATCAGATTTGGGAAATGGGCCTACAGTAATGCTAGCATTTCAGTTGGGAAATGTGCAAATACAGGCCATTTATCATCTTCAGGTTTTTCACTCTGTCCAAATAGATATCTGTCTAAAATAACATGTTCTAAACCCCACCACTCCCTACTCCACTGGAGAAAAACTCTGTCATACTACAAAGGCAGTCTGGATTATCCCCAAGGTTATAGGAAAAATATAGGAGTTTTTATTTATTTATCTGAAATTTGAAAAAGGAGAAGAGCCTCAAGGAAGTCCAGCTATTAACAAATAGAGCAACAAAAAGATAACCAAAATTAATGCAAAAATTGTTTTTTTCTTCCCTTACATCCCCAGCTCTTCTGTGTAAAAATTATCAGCCTGCCCATCTACTCCTACCAGACAGAATCCCCCTCCAGCTGCACTAGCACTCCACAAATGTCCGTCAAACCGATGGGCTTTGCAACAAGCTCGTTAGGTCTTTCTTGTTAAAGACACTCCACTTCTACATGGCTGAGTCTGGCTTCTCTTTCACCTGATTCTTCAGAAGGGTACATGCACACGAATACATCTACAGTACAAAAATTTCAGCATTGCTAAAACATTAAGACTGAGAAATCAAGCACTTAGAACTCAAGCCATTCCATATGTTAAAGTTTCTCCCGCACCATTGATTCTACCCCATTGTACATCCTATTTATCACACATTATATATGAAATTGTACATTTCACAGGTAAAGTAAGAACTGAGAATCTATATATATTCTGGTGTGCAATGAGATCAAGTTAATGGTGCAGAAAAAAACCAAGCTCTTGGAATATTCTCAATTCTATCTTAGATTTATATTCTTAATATTACATTACATTGTTACCTTATGCTTCCACCTATATCTTTGTTGTATCTATTTCTTATCTTTTCCTTTATTTTATGCACAGTGTCTGCAAAGCCTTATACAGGCACTCCATTTGTATGCACTGTGAGAAATCCCACAGAGGGTCAATGCTCAACATTTTGACTGTAAACTTGTCGGTTCTGGAACTGTCTTTATTGTGTATCGTTAGAGGGCCCAGTAGCCTGGGCTCCTGATTTATATTTGGGAACCGCATGTTCTGTAATAGCAATTATGATCAGTAATAATTGCAACATACTGTTAAACATATCCTTAAGGCTTTGCAGGATCTGGGCTTTAGATCGCAAGCTTTCTGAGGAAGAGACTGGGTCTTTGATATATCTTTGTACAATGCTAATACTGACATCAGGGCTTCTAAGTGCTATTACAAGACATAGAATAATTTAGTGCTTCAGCTAGGGACAAGGGACAGATTGCATTTAGCTTCTACTTTTCTTCTTTTCAAGGAGAAGAAGAAAAAAAAGAGTCAAAATTATTTGGCTTATGCTGTTTCTGTAACCCACAGCCTTCATCTGCAGAGCTTTGAAACTCCCTGTACAGTGTTTACCACAGTTTTCTATCCTGGTTAGTCCAACCTTTTGATTATCTACACGCCAGGGGTGAAGCTCAAGATGAGAGTGAAGGTCAAGTCTGGTAGAGTGCCCAAGATCTGCAAGAGCGGAGCAGCTGAGCGCTTTGGCCCTGAGGACTTGTCATTACACTCCACACCCATCATCCACAGCTAATTGCCCTGAGCTTCCAGGATGCGTCAGCCCCATACGGAGCAATTTAGTCTCTGTAGATAACCAGTCCTGGCAGATTCAGCACTGGAGTTCTCTACCTGACTGCATGGCTAATAGCTTGGCAGTTAAAAGGTCAAGATGTTCACCTGTACATGTGCTTTTGTGTCTAAGTCAGCCACTTTTCCCCCATACTTGGATGGCTCTTTTAATACCTCTGAATAATGAAAACGCCAACATGTTTCAGAATCACAAGTAAAAAATACGAATTGGGAAGTTTTGTAAGTCAGGATTCTAATATGCTGAGTATTTGCGAAAGTGAGCTGATACAATGGTGTCCTATGCCATCAGAAAACTGATGCACTGCAGGTCATGCTTGTATCTTCCAGCATAAGGCTAAATGTTTCAACCTGCCTGACTTCTATTTTACATTCAAGAAAAGCTACAGAGAGAAAGAGGAAAAGAAAAAAAAAAACTTCGTGAAAGAGAGCTAGTTAGTCTCTACTTGAACTGAGACACAAAGCAGCAAATGTCCACAACAGAGAGGGAATTTTCTGCCAAAATGCAGAATGCAGAGAGCAGGTGTCAAGGAAGCCAGATACTGAAACTCCACATTAATGGATGCCTTAAGAAACCTAATGCTGACGGATGGGTAGACAGATGCTAAAATGTGTAATCTCTTTACGGTTGGACGTAACATGCAACAATAATGCTATCAACATGGAAACATTGCACGTTTAAGCAGATATCTGCAAGCACAGGGAATTAACGAATGACTGTATCTTTGTTTTTTTCCATTTGTCATGCCTAACCAGAAACAGATACCTGGGTTGAGTTACCCAGTTCACTCTCTGTTTCAGCCATCCCATTGCCACAAGCCTTCCTCTCCTTGTCTGGTAGTAAGTGTCAAAAAAACATGGATCTGTAGCCATTGAGACATTCCTAGTTCACCACAGTGATTCACATGATGAAAGAACCACCTGTGAACTTTCTTGCTCCAGACATGAGGCCAAAAATGAACCTGCTTACTTCTGCCTTTCATGATTTCCATCCTCTCATTCTCAGACATTTCTGCTGTTTTAAGCCACACAGATAAGTTGTTTTTCTGACCAATACTAGCTACCGGGATTCTCCCAGCAAAGTTTGTTCCCTACAGATTTCCAGACTCACAAGCTGTCTTGATAACCGCTGACAACTCCCTGATACTTGGCAGTGCTGCAACCAGCCTCTGAACTCTGAGGGCAGCTGTCACCACCATGACTCTCCTTCAGCCACGGAGAGCCCAGACCTACATCTGGAAATCATCAAGTCTATCTAACACTTCCTTTTGAGAAGATGGCAGATGCTCCCAATCCAGCACGCAGCATCCCCTTGGAGCCTACTTTCTGACACACTGAGAGGACAGATGCAAGACAGACGAAAAGCATGTGCAGCAGTCAGCCTAGTAGAAAGAGAAACCAAAGAGCAGCTGAAGGACCATTTGTACTCCTGGGAGTTAAAAGATGTGGCTCATTGCTACCCACAAGCAAAACCCATCAACGTCATTAGCAAGCACAGCTCAGTTCAGTCAGGTCACGCTCATTACAGTGGATTTTTCAGTCCCTCCTTTTGTCCACAATTACGTGGCCAGCAGAGCCCAAACTTCCCGGCCTACACGGCTTCATCTTAGCACGAGCCTATGTCTGCTACTCCACTGAGATCGGAGCTCAGGACGAGGGCAGCTCTGTTCCTCCCTCAGAAATGATGTGACAGGAACCAGCCGCTGCCCCTACCAGCTGGTTAAAGCCGGTGTGCCGAGGGCCGACGGCAGAGCCGAGCGTGCTGGAGCTGGAACGGCCTTTAAACAAAGAGACGGTTCCTGCACCAAGCCCCTGCCCAGAGCTCTGCTCCCACTCAGCACAGGCGGGTGCATGCCAACACTGCTACTGGCTGTCAAGGCCCTAGGAAAAAAGGTTTTGAAGCCTCGGCATCACTGATGTGCGCAGCGGCTGTCTCCCAGTGACCCCCTCAGGGCAGGCAGTTAACCAAGGCGGCTGCAGGAGGTGGTGACCGCTTTCGGTCCTCCCAGCACCAAGATCCGCAAGCGTAAGATGGGAAAAAAATGCAGAAGGATCTCAAAGTTCAATATAGATCCCTCACTGCCTTTCTCCTCCTGGGACATCCTCTGATCTAGCCTAGGAAAGAGAGGGAGGGTGGGCATGACCTATTGGGGTTATCCCTCTGTCTTAGAAATGGAAGAAACCTCTTATGGCCCTTCCAGACCCAGAACCGGGGGAAGAGGGGATTAAAAGCACCTCCTGAAGGCACAGGGGAAAGGCAGTGACTGAGGCAAAAAAAAAAAAGATAGAGGGGAAACGAAGGAGAAGGCTAAGGACTGGCTAATACAGAATTAACTCTGTGATGAGGACAGTGGCAAACGGAACAGTAAAGACACCACTTGTTTTTTCAGGTATTTTAAAGAGGCTGACTGCAGTGTGGGGCCTTAAAAAGCCTTTTATACAATCTTAACTAATTTCTTTTTCTGCCTCGTTCCCTTCCTCTATCCCTTTCCTCTTTGTGTAGTCATCTGCTCTGGGGCTTCTTTATTTTTAGTGCATCTTCCCTCCTCCTTTATCTAACCCTCCCTTTTTTTCGAAGCAAGTGCTGTTCATCGGCTCATCCTCCCTTCCCATCACCAGGACACTTGCAGGAAGGCAGAGGAGCACATCTGAGCCGAACTTGTCAGACAGAGGAAATTTGATAAATGTCATCAGAGTGAAAGGCGATGGAAATTAAAGAGGTTTCTCTTTCCCTCTGTTCAGTAACTGTGCCTGAACAGCCATGCCACCCTGCCACAGATCTGACAAGCTAAGCAGAGCTGAGAAACGAACTGTCACTATTTGGATGGGAGATCCCTGAAACTGCAAATAATGGTGTTAGTGGCTCGGAGACGCACTGGTGCCGCCGCAGAGTCCTAGTAGGCACTGCAGAGAGGGATGTGCTGGGTGCTGCTCTAAAATTTCCCCTGAGCTACCAACCCCTATTCTGTATTTTAAAAAGTGGCAGGCATTTGATAACCTTCATTTCACCAAGCAGGTAAAGGCCTTTGGGAAAGACCCAAAGGGGTTTGCCTGCACAGGAAAGTTTCACCACTCACATGTAAGGTGTGATTTTGCAAAAATATACCTGCACCTGTTAATTCCCCCCGTATAACTCACCTTCACTCACAAATGGCCTCATTCACCTGAACACCTGGAGTGGCTTTTGTAACAGAGTGTGTGTGACCCCAATTCTCTACTGCAACTACAGCTGTTGAAATCCACATCTCAGGTCACACCTGCAAAACCTGCTCACCTAGAATAACCCTTAGGCTCCAAGGTCACTCTCAAAGACAGGATTTAATACCTATCTAAGCAAAGAAATTTGCTAGCATCGTGGCTGTGCTATAATCCTGCTGCTACGTTCTGTTTGTACAGCAATCCATCTAGCCATTCCTGTTGGAAAAAGCAGAAGCTGATGTTGGTTTAGCTGATGCGGTGGGAGGAAACTCCACTCTGTTAAACACCTGTTATGTTCCATCGCAGAGGTGGCTGCACTTTCGGTATCGGTACAAGTATCTTACGTGTCTTCTGTAAGGAACTTCGGGATCAATGAAATGAAATGAGCTACCGAAATATATGATAATATTCCAACTAGATCCATAAACCAGAAGACTGGGTGGTTGGAAATGCAGTTTATGAATATGCAACACTCAATTTAAAATAATTGTGCAGTTCAACAAATACAAAAAGGGAAAATTTGGGGACAGACTCTGTTTGGTACTCTTGTTTAATTGGCTATAATTTCTCCGTCACAGCAGCATGGATTTTAAAATGCATCATAACCAGAGTTGGGAAAGTTACAGAATCCGTATTACATGAGAATTTTCCCCAGTTAAAAGATGGTTGCTCTGACCATCACAACCCTCTCTCTTTTGCATTTGCTTTCTGCACACACATTCAGCAATTGGGAGCTGCTCCCATTAAATGCTGGCGGAAAGCCATTTTCAGCTTGCCAACCCACGTACTGGTAATGGCAGAGAACAAAGAATAAGCTCAAACACATCTACATATTTGAGCCGGAAGTTGTACTTTACATTGGACCAGATGCTGCTTGTCACAGCAAAGAGGAGTTCCCAAAATCTCTTGCTGCAACTCCAGCTCCAAAGCAATCAGACAAGTCAGTTGCACGTGCCTAATTCTGGGTAAAACGTTAATGTGCATGCAAGCAATTTATGCAATTGTGCACACAAAGATTGCCTTTAAACTCCCACCTAGACAGCGAGCTATTCAGCTGCCTGAATTTCCTCGGAGTGATGCTTCAGGACAAGCCTGGGGGGAAAAAAGGCTTTAAACGTGTTCCAAGTGGTCTAGTTCTTATCTATTCCCTTTTCATAAATTGATTCTACTTCCAGAGAGAGTGAAGGCCACTGGTTTCTTCATAACTCCCTCTGCTACAGGAGATAGCCTCGGCAAATCAGGAAAACATGACAAGAGAGTGGGATCTAGCCTAGCTAAAGCAGATCCAATAGCAAACCTCTGATCCTTGCCGCTGAACTGACTAGAAAAAAAAAAAAAAGAAAAAGAAAAAAGGAAAGCACAAACACAAAAAGAGCTATACAAATAAGCCAACAACAGTTCCCTGAGTAAAGTCAAGGCAACTGCCCCCGGCTCACAGGCAGTTGTAATAGACGGCGCAGAGCTACATGGAGCGAGTGCGTTGTTGCGAGTTATCCTTCCAGGTCCAACAACAACACGATGCCTTTTAAAAAAAACAGGCACCACCCTGTTTACGAGAAAACAGGACACAGCAAGTAGGGGAGCAACGGTAGCCGAAGAGGGGAGGAGAGGAGGTGGTGATGGGCGGATGACTTTCAGCCCCCCAGGCGCTAAGAATTACGCTTTTGTCTGCGCTGCCTCAGCAGGAATTGGACCGGTGAGCGCACTGGCCGCTGCGCTGGGGATGCCCCAGTCCATTTCTGATGGCAAAGCAGCCCCTGCAGTGTCACCATGCTTCAGCAGAGTGTTTTTACAGCATGTTAGTTTGATCTGCTGTCTTCTGCCTGATTCTTCCACCTGTTTAGCTCCCTCTTTCCCTGATACCGCAGGCGTGCTACTGGCACCAGGTCCCCAACCTCCGCGTGATTTGAGCTGAGCTGACATAAAACCGTGTGCCAAACGACCACGTGTCTGCGGCACTGGGCAGGGAGCAAGGGGAAGAGCTGGAGTCTGTGTTTCACCCCAGAATCACCACGGACAACCTCCTGTAACCTCCCATCACCTATCTGTGCCGGTTATTTTCTGGCTGTAGCACAAACACAGCGGATACTCAGGCGACCAGCCAGGAGGTGTGACCAAATGCCCTGGCTGCTCTAAGGGAGGGGAAATGCAAAAGGGAAAGGACCAGAATTACTGAATTATTTAACGCCCTCTGAATTCACAATACATAGTATGCCCCACATGCTCTTCCACAAGATTTCTCACTCCCTAGCCTATATATACACACTTCATTTTTCCTGCTGAAGTGCCACATCTTGCACACATTCCTCCTGAATTTCAGGCACTTCTTCCATTTTGTTCTAGCCCTATCCACAATTGCTATCCTGTCATCCAGCTCATGAAAGAAAACACAGAGTGCTAACTGATGTAGGACTGACCCCAGCCACGCCAAGCATCTTCCACCGTGACAGAGAACCATCAGTAACTCCTGTCTGAGCACAACTGACGTTGCAACCACCCTATGGTATTTCAGCCGACCTTCTCCAACATGCCTGTGGGGATGCCTTGAGTGTCAAAAGCCTCATTACTGTGAAAGCATGGGATATCTACTGTTTGTATCCCACCAATAAGGGCAGTCACCCAGATAGAGAAGGAGATGAGGTTGGCTAGAATGACACCAGTTTGGCTGGTTCTCCCCTGGGACAGAGAGACAGGCCCACACAACCTCTTGGTGTCCCTGCCAGCCTCCGAGCTGAGCTTGCAGCACAAAGACCTCAGGGTAACAATGCCCCAGTGCAGCCTCCTGCTAGACAACAGCGACAACTCTGCCCACAGCACAGCAGCTTGGCGAGGAAAGGGTGCCTTTGGCATGCAGTGAGATCCTCAAGACCATAAGATGCTGCAAGGGCTTTTGGGGAATGCTCAGCTGCCACAGGTTTAAGATTCCCAGAAAGATCTGAAGCGCTGGAAGTGCAATTTCTCATTGTACATTTATTTGCTGGGAGAAAACTTTGCATTGTCACTACTACTGAAGCCTCCAATGATCTCCTCAGTCCTCTGTCACCACACATCAGTAATCAGAAAGGCATTTGCTTCAGTTGTCTCTCGTTCCCAGCCTACCTATCCTTTCTGTTTGAGGATCCTGCCTTTGTCTGACTTACACACCACTGCCTGTTTACTTGAGAAGGAGAGTAAGGTCGGAGAAGAAATTCCTATCCATTACTGAGCTGTTAAAGCATCAGTGAATATGTGTTATTAGCCTATTTTAACTTAATTTATTGTTGAACATACAATAACTGTCGGAATAAATCACTTGTAAAGGCCAACAAAACTCCCCTGTATCTTAGAGAACAATGTTGCTGAAAAATACTGGCAGCCTTGTGCGTTGCTGCCATTAATTTTAAGCCCCCCCAAAGAAATCCCAAAAAAACTGTAGTCCTCCCTTGCAAATGCTGCTTCTTCTGAGCTTCCTGCTATTGGGTCTCAAAATCCTCCGTGCCCTCTCCATTTATACAGCCTGGTTTTGCCAGTACCAGGTCCAGAAAGATTGCGAGTGTCCACGCATTACCTGCATACTCATGAAGTCCATACCTTCTGCAGACATTCCCCTTCCCATGGCCACTCCCAAAACAAAACTGAGCAGTTCCATATTCCCCGCTGGTCCAGCCGCTGCCCTTGCAGGTGCTGCATCCTTGAGGACATAGGACCACTGCGGATACATCTACTCAGTGTCTCCCCTGGGTCTCTTCCTTCAGATGCACCAACATCTAATCTCCAGCTCCTGCCATCATTCCTGACGATACACAGTCCCCTGACGATGACGATGCTCCTGGCCACCTCTCGCCAGGGTGAGCGTCAGTGCCTGTGAAGGATGGGTGAACAGCACAGAGGATGCAACAGGCTTCACATCTGTGGCCAGGCAGCAGGGATGGGCAAATTGGGGAAGGGATGAAGAACAAAGAATCCAGAACAGAAAGAGTCAAAGAGGAACAATGTTTGGACTGAAGCCAGGCAAATCAGATGATTAAAGAGAAAAGAGTTTATTCCTAAGGAAAAAAAAAGTCCCTAATCTTTCTCTCTTTTGTTGTTTTTTTTGTGCATGTGTTTTTTTTTTTTTAATCTTGTGTGTTTTCATTTTCAATGTCACTCTTTTTCTTTTTGAATATATATTTGCATCAGTGTCATAAGAAGCAGTAGAGATCTCTAGCACAGTAAACTGTGCAGCACAGCAACCTGGAAGCTGAGGACATCAGCGGATAGGAAATGCCACTGTTTTAAATATTCTAACCTTAGCTCCTGAAATCTGGGCCACAGTTTTGAAAAGGCAGAAAGCATTAAAAACAAGAGTATTGCTTTATCAAGAAGAATCCTTACTTCTGTAGGTGCAATCTGGGACAGCAGCATTTTCGTCCACGGCTTAATGGTGGAACATTTTGTGCCCGCAATTTAATTGCACGCATAAAATTGATGACCAGCCAGGCACTGATCAAGGGGCATAAAAATTGCATCCAAAAGCAAGTAGGGTTCTGGTTTTTGTTGTTGTTTGTTTTGTCTTAACAAAGAAGAGAAAAGGAGCAAAATTTTGTAGAGTAAATCGTGCACCTAAATAAGAGCTTGTGCCTACCCTCTCTTCTGGAAGAAATACATCAGTGAGTAACGTGATTTCATTCCCGGGTGAAGGCACCAGGGCTTTTTGGTGCAACGCGCCCGTAAAGTCGGAACTGAACATCTCACATGAGGCACCATAAATCCTGCAGTCAGATGCCAAGATCAGCACCTGCAAAAGGATGTTTGCACGCCTTGGTGTTACTGTTGGTCTCCAACCACAGCAGTAGCCAAAGGAGCCAGGCTGCATGTGTGGCGCTGTGCAAATGGGTGGAAAAATGCTTTGCTTGTCCCAAAGGTTTTCATTCCAAGGCCAGGCACTTAGCACCTTATATTGGAGAAGACTACAATCAATATAAACTATAATTCATAGTGCACTTTTATTTCCTTTGCTTTCCTAGTACAAACAACTTATCTGACTGCCCTTCAGCCAATATTCAATTAGGAGTTAATTAGTTGCTACGTGTAACTGAGTCTGGACAAAAAAAATAAAAAACTGGAAGGAAGAGAGATTGTCCCCTTTACTGCTGTGCTTTCCTATAGAGCAGCCTATAGACTGGGGGGCAGAGATGACCACCTCTTGCCTCTGCTCTCCTGCTGACTCCCCCCATGTAACCACCCTACCCAGAGCAGCCCAGCTCTCTCCGGCTGCATTACTCCTACAAAGCTGACAAACCAGGCAGCAGATCATAAATTGTCATTGCCCCAGATCACATTCAGGTCCCTGCTGAAGTCCCACAGTGCAGGTGGCAGCCACCAAGAGAAACCAGCACAGGCGAGCCCAAAGTGCCCAGCACCACCGCGACCCTGCCCAGGTGTGCGGCCGCTTCCCATCGGCTCCGCTGAGGATGCTCCTCGCATCCTCTCTCCCCGACCTGCGGTGTTCCCGCATCACTTGCTCAAACTGTCTCTCCTCTCGTCCCCTCCTCGCCAGCCAGCTCATGCAACTCAACCCTGACCTGTAGTCACCCCAGTTTATTAAGCATGTTTTCAGTAAAAAAACAATGATCCACAAAAAGCCAAGTGTGGGTAAATAACTACCCCATAAGAACTGCTTAAGATGTGTGTTGTCTTTAGCTATGGAGCAAAACCCTTCTGTGTCAGGTGCTATAACAGTACCAATATAACAGATGACATTTCACTTCTGGTGTTTTTCGCGTTTGTATTTCTAAAATAGCCTGGTCACCAGGAATACCTATCATTCCACGAGACACAGTGAAATGGTACTTTCACAGGCGCACGCTATTTTCTCTTCTGAGAACTTTGCTTTTGTTCCTTCTTGCTCTGTTGCTTTTCTTTGATTAAATAAAGGCATTCAGAAAAGAAGTACAGGTTTGCACTTTGTACATGAGCACTAAGACAAACAGCAATGTTGCCATGGATTTTTTTAAACTCCAAATAAAAATAAACAAACACATCTTGGCAGTGTTTGGAATAGAAGCTAGTGAATAATTCACAATGAATAATTGATTTGTTGAATTTAGCTTTTTTCGTTGTTGTTTTCTGTTGGGTTTTTTTTGTCTGCTGGTGGAATGTGCGCTACCAGATGGTGAGTTCAATAAATGCATTTGTTCTTCCAATTTATTTGATGGATTTTTCTTCCCCAATTTTTCCCCCCTCTAAAGCAAAGGCTAAAATTCCAGATGGTTTGACTAGTGGCCAGATAAGTCACGATGTATTGTTTCAGCTTCCTTTTTAGAAAGGTGGCAAGAATGATAACGGGAGTGGAAAAATGCATACATGAAGCAAGAATGAAAGGGGGGGGGCAGTTTATATCAAAGAGAAGACAAATAAAAGAAGGTGTGATAACAGTCTATAAAGTAGTGAATAATATAGAAGCTACTGTTTTCTCTTTTTTAGAATGCAGGAAAAAATGAGCAGTTAATGAAGCTGAAAGGTGGTGATTACAAATTTACTAGAGAAATTTTGCTTTAACAGAGCACTGAACTTAGGCAGGGGGACTCACTGCCACATTATATTAAAGGCAGGAGTTTAGCAAAATGAAGCAAGGAATTACAAGAATTTACATGGGGAATCAAAATACCCAAATACAACGCACAAGTCGTGATGAGACAGACTATATTACCTCGTGCCTTGGAGACTAAACTAATCGTTATTATTGATAAATATGTGATATTATCTGCCAACTGAAGCGGTTCCCCTACCTTCTTACTGAAAATCTGATGCTGCCTATTCTGATAGGTCAAATCAGGGCTCAAGGGACTTCAAGACTGATTCTCTTTGACAACTGCTAAGGTTGGAAGAATGCACAAATCCTCCTAAGTTGAATATTCTCAGTGGAATTTCTAAAATTCAATTTCTAAAAATACTTCCATGATGCTGAAATTCATTTTTTGTCTTCTTTTTTTTTGGCAGTAAAATGAAATTTGTCAAATACGTGCAGAGAGAGGACATTAAAGTGGCATTAAGTACAACCAAAGCACATTCACTGACAAGTTTGACCTAATATTCATAAAAATACAATTTGCAGTATTTAACAGCAAACGCTTCATGCAGGGGGAGAGCGAGTAGCATTTTACGCAGGGTGAAATCTCACTAATTACATTGGTATTAATATCAGGAGGGTGTTCCCTGACTTGAAAGAGAGCTCCTTCAGGGGAATAAAACTTAATTCTGTAAGTGTTTACACACTAGAGCCCTCGGTGTACAGTTCAGACCTGCAGAAAGATGCCAGCACCTGAGGACCTGACAGTGAGAGTTGACTAGAAACAGAAAAAAAGAATAGGCACAGTGAAGAATCTATGCAATGCTAAATGCAAAAATACAAACCACAACAAATCACCTTTAACACAGAAAGATATGTAATAGTTTAAATATGTTTTCTATTAATTAAAGGGCCCAATTCTGATCCACCTAAAAGTTCATGGAAGTTTTGCTATTTGTGAGTGAACACAGTTTCGTGTTTGAATTATTCCCAAAAGAAAACACGCACGTCAGGAACCAAAAGTATCTCAAAATCACATTGGAATTTGGCTTAAGTCTGCAGAGAAGCAACTGAATTAAGTGGTATTATTCATCCCCATCACCTCACAAATCACTGTCTTCAATGAGGCAGCATCAAGGCCTGCATAAACCATCGCCGTCCTTCTGCTCTGCTTCTGCTGACTCAAGCCTCTTTACCTACTCTCCTATGGGAGCTCCATTTGCTTACTTCTTCTATTCTTCATTTATACCAGAACAGAGAAATACAGGCTTATAAATATATATATTTATTTTTACTGTGGCAGTTTCTCTGTAAACCTAGAGTGATGTAACGAGCGTGCAGTGTACAAACAGAGCGGATGAGGGCCATGGGGACATAATAGAGGCTGTACCGATCCCACCCACCACTTCTCGCTCCAAACCCAGCTTCCCAATGGCCTGTAAATAAGCTTGCTGTCTTCTCCCCCCAGGTCCTGCGGCAATGAAAGGCGGCGAACAAGCTGCAGCTGAAGAACTGCTGAGCCCATGAAAGCCGGCCAGGTAAATGAGCCAGGACTGCCAGGCAGCTTCAAGAGGCAGAGCGCCTGGGGGACTGGTGATGGGGTAACAAATTTACAGCCCTCCTCTCTGAGACAAATTTTGCAGTGTGGAAAACCCACCCTGCACTCGCCAGCTTCCCCTCCGACTCTTCCCTCTGTGCTTCCTCTCTGCGTTTCTTCATCGCTGCCTTGCTCTCGCCCTCGCTCCCTGCTCCAGTTTGCAAAGGCTAGCACCGCAGACCTGGCTGCGTGCAAGGGCACCAAAGACAGGACAGATTTAGTGGAGATTCATTCCTCGCTCATTTACGTGCCTTTAGCTCAGGCTTTAAGTGCCTCTCATGGCGAGATCCCAAGGGTGTGCCAGGGCTCAGCTCGGCCCTACCCGAGGGGCGCTGGCGCTGCACCCCAGGCAGCTGCACCTCCACGTGGGGAAGCAGGGTCACTGCCATGTGCATCCCGCAACCCTGCACCACCTCCGCTCCAAAATTCAGAGATCCCTGACAACGCACCACGTCTTCCCAGCAGCCAGACTTCCTGCCAAAGAAAAGGGAGAGAGGGAAAGCTGTGGACACAGACCCGTCCTGAAAAGCTCGTTGGGGGCGCAGCCAAGGGACCAGCACCACTAGGCACAAGACCTGCTTTTCTGCAGACGAGCCCCAGCCAGCCAACACACCAATCTTTCTTCTGAGGAGACCCAACTCCGGGAAATGCCCAGCTCAGAGCTGAAATGAGTTTTCTAGGCTGAATCACCTGGAAGGGGTGCTGCTGCAGGACAGCAGTGGGGAGCACAGGCAGAGCCATGCGTCCTGAGGCTAGAAATATGAGACTGCTCCTTTTGGCTCCAGTCAGGCCAAGAAGGTGAAGACATGGAGGCCCTTGTTTCCCCAGTTCCTTCAAGCTGGCACCGCTCTCCTGAGCTGCCAAGCTGCATCGCTCAGTTCCCACAGCAGATTTACATGCCGACTCCTAAGAAAAAGGGGCCAGCGTGTTCCGCTGTCACCCCCCAAGTCCTGCTCCTTCTCCCTCAGCATGCTCTCCTTGTCCTCCAAAACACTTTTGTTGCTTTGGATAAAATATAAGTAAGAGGCAGGATAAGGGGCGCAGAAGAGAAGCCCTTCAAAAACACACAGGCGAGCAGCCCTGCTGATGGGGCAGTCCCATACTGGTGGCCTCCCTCACCCCCTGCCCGCCCTCTTTTATTTCCCTCACCCCAGTGGGTTGTGGTGCCAGCCTGGAAGAAACCTGACAAGGTCACACTGTGTGATTCTGATGCCAGTTTCAATTACGTCTTGGCTTTTATAACCAAATCAAAATACAAAAGACTAAAAAAGAAAAAAAAAAAGGGGGGGGGGGGCAAAGTCCAGCTGCAAGCTGGGAAATGACATTTCAATTTGTCAGTTGATCCAGTCCCCCTCCTTTCCCCCCTTTTTTTTTTCTTTTCTCTCCCTGTCCTGTAAATTAATTAGCCCGTTCATCATGTGGAAGGACTGCACATGGGGCAGCCCTGAAATGAACTGAGACAAAGCAAACCTACTTTCTGTCTGGGTATGGGCACCAAAGATGTGGCCACAAAACAGCAACGTTCAGGTGGAAGAAATGTCCCAATGTGTTCAATTTTCAGATTTGGGGCTGGCCTGGAGAGATCACAGATATGCTTTCCAGAGACTCTCCAAAGCACCTACACACATGAAAAGTAGGTAGCTACCTTTCTTCATCAGCTTAGGTTTTGTCCAAGCTTGGGAAACAAGGACTAAGAAGACATTCAACTAAATGAAAAGCTGAATTCAAAAGTCCTGGAATACCTTTTTTCTTCCCCCCCTTTTCTTTTTCCCTCTGCACATTATATTATTAGACTGTGGGACTTGAAGCTGAAGGAAATAATTGAAAGCAAGACTCAGTACTGCAGACGGGGCAGGACAGAGATGTATCGCAACATCCAAAATTATGACAATGAATGACAGCAACATTTCTGAAGAAATATTCAAGCTTCAGAAAGTAAACTGACTCCAAACCCTCATGACTAGGGACGAGACTTAGCATGAGGATCAGATTCTCCAACTGTGCCAACTTGCACCTTTTGTCTGGTGCATCTGCTGCTGACCACCATGAGAGCTGTCCTTCTGAATTAAAGGAGTTACAGGTCCAACCCAATCCTCCATTTCCAGGCCTCCTAGCCTGTGTGTTACTAGCTGCAACATGAAAGAAGTGAAATATCCTGAAGAAAACCTGTTCCCTGGATCTTTTCATCTCCTAGCAAAGTCTGTCATAATGGTCCTAGGTATGATTCAAAAATCCCAATGTTGGCACGAAGAGGAAGCCACCTGGTCCAGTTGAATCTTTGATCCAGGCCTATGGCTTTGTCCCCATGAATATGTGAAGCTGAGGATCCCTGGGATTTTGTACCATTTGTGCACAGCCCAGGTAGTTTATAATGCCATGGCTGTGTCTCAGGGTTCCTCAGTTTCTGATTGTCACTGGCAATGGGCGCTTTTCTTGCCCAAAGTCTCTAGGTGAGTATTACCCTGTCACCAACCACGCCGTGCACCACTGGATCTCTGGGGTAGGGAAGCACCTACAGGACAGCAAGCACTGATTCTTGCCTCTCACACCCTAATGAGAAAGAATATCCTCAAACGGGACACCTGGGGAGTTAACAGCCAGAAAGTGTAATACGTTTTAAAAGCAAAATACGGTGCTAAGTTCAGAGCTGGCACAAGTGAGTACAACTCCGCTGAAGCTTACAGAGTTTTCCCAGGCATAGAGTTGGCTCCATACATTTTCAGTTATTCAGTATTCAAGCATTTATTTTCCCAATCTCTTCTTCTTTTTATCCATCCATATCTATGCAAATCTCATTTCTTCAGCCCAGCTCACCACAATAACTATCTCTCTCACACACATAAAGCCTAAATTTTATCAAGCATTTTATTTACTTCTGTCCCAGCGGAGAGGGGAGAAAAATGGAGAGAGAGAGAGAAAGAGAAAGATAGAGGAGATTACTGCTGCCTTT
>VXAA01001723.1:349279-361705 GCA_013399115.1 Anseranas semipalmata | reverse complement strand
TTTTTTTTTTTTAATAATTGGCAGGTACTAAGACATTTCCATTATCGGCACAAACAAACAAAATCCACAGCCGACCAACCCAGCAACAGCAGCTTCAGGTGAGGACTCCAGGTGACAACACAAGCTAAGGAGTGGTGCCTTTGAATGTGGCCAACAAAAAAACACCACAACCCATAGACTGCAGGGGGATGGAGGCAGAAACCATCATTATCCACTCAGCTCCAAAGAGAGGGCAGGCCCTCGCGGTGCCACGCAGGGTACAGACATTAAGTGGAAGAAAGACCCCAAAGAACCCACGCTCAGTGTGCAAGGAAGGTCACACGCAGACAAAACTGGCAGCGAGAGCAGGAGCACAGGGAGAAAGGCACCAGCAGGAGCTGGTGCGTGCCAGCTGTCTCACTGTACGCCAGTGTTTGCTCAGTCGGGAAGTGGGAGAGGGTTTCGATGCAGAACAGTGAAGGGACAGTGCTGTGACTTTAGGAGGAAGTACAGACAGAAACAGTCCCTGCATACTTTCCAATTCTGCATGCACAGCACGGCTGGTTGCCGCATCTCTCTCCTGCTCGTCACAGGCAGGAGATGGGGAGCGGTGGCCCCTCTCCGTCCCCACGCGGTCTCTGTACTGCCACGATGGATGGGGTCCTTGCTACTTACACTCCTCCACCCCGTGCCGTCAAAAGCTAAGCACCGGGAGCACCAGCTTGGCACCCATCTCTGCTGCTGCATCTCAGCGCTCCTACAGGGACTTTTTTTTTTTATCCCAAAAGCAATACGAAACACCCTGCTTCTTTCATTCTTCATTAAACACTGTCAGATCTTGCCCATGAAAAGCAGTGTTTAAAACCTCTCTAGTGGAAACGATGCAGTCAGTGAGCCAAAGTTAAAAATCCACAGCGGGAAGCTCAGCGACTTGTGCGGGCCAGCACACCAGGGCCCCCGTCCCAAAACTGCAGTTATCCTTATCTACTGCAGAAGAGGTACTTTACGCTCCAAGCCCTAGCAAAAATGCAATGACTGCAATGCACAGCTGGGTTTGCTACACAGATACTTATCCCCTGATACGCAGTTGAGATGAGTTCAGGAAGAATTATTATCAGCATGTTCTAGCAATTTGAAAGCAAGGCAGGGCCATTCATTTCTCATTTTTCCTCCCAGTGTCTCTCCCCAGATCTTGCCACTGCACGCAGTCCTTCCATGACTCAGTTTCCCATGAGTGCAATGAGGATAATGATACTCCCTGCCTCAGCTGGGGCTACGAGGCTCTTTCATTTGTTATACAGAAGACTGACATTGTAAACACTGATCGCTGAGCCTCCAGAAGACAGCAACGAATCCTTCCCATTGTGGTTTTTCAAAAACTCAGCTCAAGCCTGTCTATAGGCCCAATGACCATATCCCTGGAACATTTTACAGATTGGACTGCGTTTATCTTCACAACATCACTAGCGTTAACAGTTGTACCCTCGCCATCTCACAAATGGGGAATCCAACCACAGAAATGCTATGTACCTTTCCCAAGGTCATAAAAGCAGTGTGTGGCACTGCAGAAAGCAGAATCCAGGCCTCCTGCATCTTAGATGCGTGGCTGTCTCTCTCCTCTTCCTTGCAACTGAAGTCTTGTATCAGTGTCCCTGGAGTCATCCAGTGCTTTGAGAAAATACGATGTGCTCCAAAGCTATCACAAAGCAAGTATGCACTAGTAAAGCAATTCCCAATAAAAAGAAAAGTCAGAATTTCTTTGACTTAACAAAAAAGGATAAATACTTAATATTCCTCCCCTAAATATTCTCCTCACAGATGTGAAATCCTGCTGAAATACATTTTCAGACAAAAACAGGTTGGTTAGCATAAAAGAGTTGCTTCCCCACCCCTCCGTTTTACTGCAAACTTTTGTGTTTAACGTTTAATGCCAAAACACCTAGTTTGCTAAAGGTCACAGAAAAGTGACAAGAAAAACAACAAAATAAATCCTTAAAGTAAGCGGATGAACATTTGGGCATACATTCATTCTGAATGTACCTCTCATTGTCTGGACATGATTTTACACCTGAGTCCTGCCAGACCTTTCAAAGACAAGGACAGAAAAGAGAGAAGGAAAATAAGCCAGTAAGAGGGACTTTCTTTTTCTTCTTGTCATTTTGCACCACAACATTCAAGAACTAAAGATCGCTCCTGGCCCAAGAGATCTGATCTCGCTGAGGCACTTGTCCCCTTGTCATCTCAGGTGACACACTTCCAGGGGCACACTGGTCTTTCAGAGAAGATCAACACAAGGTGACTGGTCACTGGACATTGATTTCTTTTATGTTTCAATCCTCCAGTTTTCCAACTCCTTCCTTCTCCTTCCCAGCTTCCTGGGGAGATGTAGAGAAGCAGAAGGAACTGCACATCCCTCTAGAGCTGAATCCTGACGTTGCTTCCCCAAAAGATTTCCCCCTCATTGGCACAGGAGAAGGAAGGAGATTATCAAGACACCCACAAAATTTCACACACTAGAATTCCTCACACTTGCTTGGACCCTCCCTCAATTTCTGCCTAGTCCCACTCAACGGGTAGGCAAGGAGACCTAAAAGGATTTATACTACACACTGTACTAGCAAAGGCAAGTGTAGGCTACTGTATCTACCTCCAAACTTGACGCTCATTTCTTCACATGTGAGTGCTGCCAACACACACTCATTGATGCAACTCAATAATTGCTTCAGGGATAGGGATCGTACAGGTGTCTAAGGTACATCTCTGAATGTGGTATGAGAAGCAAAGGCCAAAGATCTTAGGATTATTGTATGATTCAGAGAATCATAAGATTCAGAGAATCATAAGAACTTTTGGTTGCTTATCTGAACTTAGAAATCTTTTGAGGTTTCTTTCAGACTGGCAATAGCAGACCTACCTAACTACACTAACAAACACCAACAGGCTCCTCAGCCCTTCCATTTTTGCAATAAAAGAGAATTCTTTCTTTTCTTTCTTCTTTCTTTTTAATTAAAATTGTCTTCTCTTACTACCCTGGGCTGCTGCTTTGTGTCTAGACCACTTCTGTTCCAGACCAAAGAAACAAAATAATAGGTTCTCTGTGCCCATGCAAGGACTCTGAACTATCTGATCTATGCTAATAAAAGTNAAAAAAAAAAAAAAACCTCAGATGAGATCAACCTGTTCCTACCTCAGACTTCAAGAGACAGTCTAGATCATTGCAAATGGGGAAGAAAAAACAACTCAGAGGACAGTAGTGGCTTACCTGTCCTCGAAACATTTGCTAATACTAATGAACTAGCCTTTCTAGCTCCTGAGTCATGGAAAGGGGATGCGACCCCATGCACAGGCTGGCCATGACACATTGCAGAACTTCAGCCTGGTCTTAGCCACAGGCCATCCTCCTCCCCTAAAGGGAGACTATGAAACCATAAAAAGTTGCTACCAACTAAAACAGGCCAGCACAACACACAGCCTGTGAAGCCACACATTTAGCCAATAGAAGTAGTAGAGAAGACTTTAGAGGCCCAGCTTGTCTGCATGTGCCTCACTACATTAAGAGGTCTATGTTACCTGAAATAAATTAGTGTGGTGGGTCTCTGACCATTTCTCATTCTGTAGGAACAACATAAGTCTTTCCACTCCACCACTGGAATTAGTGAAAGTCCCAGACTTCCGCAGGGCTACCAAGGGCTATTAGGGCCAAGGGAAAGTGACAGATCTTTTCAGGACAAATGTTAATGAGAAGGTGGCAAAGTTTGTTTTACAGCTCTTGGAGTACGCTCTGCTCTAAGAATAAAAAATTACCCTTCCAAATCGTTGATTTGACCCTTTTCAGTAGCATGATTATAAGAAAAGAAAAGAGAAAAAAAGTGACAAAATATATGCATCAAATGCTCTAGAGCAGTGGTCATGGCTCCAGCACATAAAACATTCGTTCTGCCACTGGACAAAGTGTAAATCCTATTTTTCTTTCCTAAAAGAAAAGAAAGAAAAGATGAAAAGCTCCTAAATGATTCAATATTTTATACACACTCCGTATACTGCAGCCTTGAAAAAGATGCCGCAGCATGACGGGCTTTGGAGACTTTATCTTGCTGCAGGAACTGAAGAAGAGCAATTTTAACACTGACATAATAGTCAGGCGTGTGTTTGTTCAGTGGTTATCCACAGCTAGCACTAGGGTGCTGGTGAATATGCTCTTGGCAGTTTTGCATATGGACAGGTTTTGTTTTTAATGGACTGTACGCCATGAGAGCATACACTTCAGCCTATACCTATGTAAAATTTGTTAATGCTGTACAACCAGAGGTGCCAGACCTGCGCACGTGCTTTTGGCATGTGCTCTGCATGCATGCATATACGTGTATGCGTTCTGGGCTGCAAGGTTTCGTTTCGTGCTATGTGTTGGGAGTTAGGCGTATGCCGTGTGTGTGTGTGATTTTGCAGGGTTTGCTAAGGCATGGTTTTATTCTTCTCTCCAGCTGACCTTGGTGGTAACCACTAAAGCATACCATCCACTTCTGCTCCATACTAAAGGGTTCCTCCCTTTCTTCTGCTACAAACACTGTCTTCTACTGCTGTTTTTTGTGGCAGAGTACCCTTTCACCATAGAAAGACTGCTCCTAGTCCACACAGAGCAAGTCCAACAGCCCCCAAACAGCACCGACCAAGAGCTAACCTCAGGCACCTGCCCATCCCGAGGATGCAGGTGTCCCCATGCCAGAAACAAGCCCTGCTCCCGGCACCATCTCCACGGGCTGTGGCCTCCACCCTTCTGTTGAGGTTGACCTGTGGCCATGCTGCTGTGTTTTGTGCCATCGGACACAGGGGTACAGACTTCCAGTGCTGTCGAGGGGAGACAGCATTAACCAAAGAACCACAAGGTGGATGATCAACAGAAGAATCTGCCCTGGGCCATGCTGAACGAAGATCGATGTTAGAAGGAAACTGCCATAAGCTGTTCACAAGTTATGCATGTAGGACCTGTACCTCAGCATCTCCCATATACCCACACGGACCAGCTCCCTACTGCACCTTAAGGCAAGCCATGGACCTTCCCCTGCAGTCATGACTAGCAAGATGAAGCTCTGGCCAAAGGAAGAAGCTAGAGACCTCCCTCTAATTATCAGTTCTGGTAAATCTGTGGTACGAGCAACCTAAGCTTTGACATGGTGATATCAGGTGTAGCCCTGAGGCAGGTAAAACATTCAAACTGTAACATAAAACTCCACCGGAATAGTTTCTGATGCACAACTCTGATCTTTGTATTTTTTCTTTTGTACTCACTCCACTATTCCAAATCAGGTTATGACTCTTATGTATCACAGTAGTTGTTAAATTGAACTGGGATCAGGGGAAATACCTCCCTCTCCCAGTCATTCAATCAATCCTATCAAGCTCATCATCTATATCACAACTCAGATCAAAAGGTCAGCATTTGGTGTGGAAAAAAGAAAAGGGGTGCTCTCCTACAGAGAAGAGCAAAGTCTTCCGTAACACACAAACAGATAATGCCACCGTGGGAAACGTTAGAGAGGAGCATCCCTAAGCAACTGGTGATACTGTTGCAGGTAAGGTAGACAGTGGTGTTACCCTCCAGAAGATGCACACAGGACACCTTCTGCTTTTCCTACGTGAAGACTTAAAATATATTATTGTTTTCACCGAAGCCACACTCTCCAAGAAAGCAGCTGTATGTAGCTTTTCTACCCAGTCCTTGGGGCCTGGTTAAAGAAAGGACTAAAAACCACAGTTTCCAGGAACATCAACTGCTCCCAGGAGCTTCAGGCAGAGAACAAGATAGACTGCACTTGTGAAAATCAAACCCTCGCTCCTGAGACAAATTAACAATAATGGCAGTTCACACTCTAACCAAAGTCTGGGACCTGAGAAGCCGCCTCCTCTTGCCAGGGACGCAGACTGAAGGCAGTAGCTGGGAGTCTCTCTCCAGCAGAATTCCCAGCCCTAAAATGTCATCAGCAAAAAGAAAGATCCGATTTCTTGGCAGCACAGACTGCCACGGGCTCGCAAGACGCTTCCTTCCCTAGGACGTGATGCCCTGAATGGCTCTGCTCTTGCTGCCTGCCAGTGTCTGATGTCTTCCCCACTCCTTCATGAGCCCCCCTCCTCCCTCCACTACTCATTCCTTTGCGCAACGAGGCTGGCATTTAAGAAACACTTATTCCAATCCATTTCTACCCTTGTACAGCAATTGGGTGTCATTTAGTTTGATTTAACCAATTTAGTCCTATGAATTAATTGGTTAATAAGCCATCTGTATGCATCAGGTGACAGAGTCGCGCTCTCGCACACAGACACAGACAAGCTACCCACTTGTCCTTGTTTAATAACAGGCTGTAGGGAGTAGGAGCGGGAGAGGTGTGCAGGTTAATATCACTCTCCATGGAGAACTGCCAGCACAGGGATATGGGTATCATTGCACTCACCTTGACCTCTGAGTGGGGGAACTGTCTGTTTAGGGTAATTCAGAAATAACCTACACCGTAACTAGAGAGGAGTGCCAGCTACAGAATTGACACAAGAACCACAAATATGCTTTACATTGTTGGTGTTGGGTTATTTTTTGAAAGAGGGAGGAAAAGAGGTTATGCTTACTAGACAATAGGAAAATCTCAGCTGCATTCCCAAACAGCTGAACTTTGTGTGTGTGTAAGAGGGGAAGATGGGTAGGAAGTGGGAGAATAGGAGGAGACTGAGGTCTAAAGCATTTGATTTAGGTGTGATCTTTAATTATGCAAAAAACATCTCATCAATTTTGATTTCTTTTTAAATGCCAAGAAAAAAATCACCCCTCACAGGCCCCAGACATTTCAATGTTATATACAAACCCCCAAGCCATTAAACAAACAACAATACATCAAACCAAAAGCAAATCCAGCAACGCATCCCAACCCACACAACAGGAAAACATCAACTGGTTCAGACAGAAAAACAACTCCCTCCCCTGGCCACCCATACATCTCAGCCAGCTCTGGATGCCCTAGCAAACAGACAAGTTTCTCTGCATACCCTGAAGGTCAACACACAGAGGACTTTCAGATGAGGGGGAAATGAATCACAGCACTGTGGGGCTCTCAGGAAAAAGCCCTGCCAGTAGCTCCTCTCGTTTCTGCCCAGAGCTAAAGGGTGTCTCAGGCACTACAGCTGCACCAACATGGCATGGGGAAGGGGACACTCACTGGTGTGACAGTAAACGTCAGTGCTGGCACCAGAAACTACAAAACGCAACGCAAACCACAGTGTTTAGGTGTAATGCACTGGGTAACATGCTCATTAAAGAAAATGGATCAGCAGGTTCTGCACCGGGTGGTTTCCAAACGAATGCAAGGTGCAGCCCGCTGGAGACTGCATGGTCTAGCTACCACAGACCAAATAACGAACCGGAGCGAGAGCCGTGGCTGAGGCCACTCCAGGGAGAGGAGATGGGGCTTAGGCTGTGGTAAGTGGTGCAGAGCAGCAGTGCATCCACAAACGCTCCTCCAGGGCCCCTCAGCTCCCAGGGTTTTCCTGTGATCTGGGAGAGAAATTAGTGTGCTGCAGATTCTGAGAGAGATGTAAAGTGAGTAGCACGGATGTAGCTCCAAGGAGAAAGTACTTTCCCCCCCTCTCCCCAAGGAAAATGAAATTACAGTAGAGTTCGCTTTAAATGGATCCCATTAGAACAACAGGCACTCCTCGAAGAATAACATCCTCTGTGCACTGAAGTGAAACACTGACAGGCAGAGCGGAGCAGTCTGAAATAGTCCCTTCCAGAAAGAAAAGAGAAACCTGTTTACCCAGTACACTCAGTAGGAAACTGCGTGAAGAGAAAAAAAAAAAATGACTGAGGAAACCTGCCAGAGCTCCTGGTGTGCCCTGCCAGCCTGCACAAAGTGAGGAGGAGAGCACCTTTCCACAGCATGTGGGGAGTCCCCGAGCATCTCGCTGGGTGTCAATCCCTGCAAAACGCTCTTTTGCTCTCATTAGCACATAGCAGTGGTACGAGTGCCTGTTCCAGGACACCGTATAACTATCAAAACACGGATTTAAGCTGCCCTGCTTGAACTACTGGAAGCCCTGTCTAAGATGCCTCTGCTTGCTGCACAGCGGCAGTACTTGTGAAATGAATGAATGAAATCAAGACTACATACCAAACTACCCGTCCATAACAAACAAGTTCATTTGACCAGTGATCACAAAAACTAGAACGTCCTGGTCTGAATTGAGCAAGTGGCGATGCTGCTTTACAGCTTGTTTAATGGCCATGCAGAGTATACGTATGAGACTGTTACACTTTCCTGGTTAGACAGGTCACATGTAGAAGGCAGTCACATCACACTTCACAAGAAGTCTTATCTGTACCTATTGCTAAGGGCTCCGGGCCCAAAAGTATTTAGGAGGGGCAGAAAGTTTTTTTCTTTTTTTTTTTTTTCTCCAGAAATGCCTCACTAGGCTCAGTTCCTTACCATCCACTCATTTCAAAAAGAGAGAGATGCCTACACTGCTTGGAAACACTTGGAAATCTCACCAGTTGCTTCATAGCAGCTCCCAGCACTGGAACACCTTTGAATCCGTGCGGCATCCAGTTACCTGAATATCATTAGTCAGAGAGCCAGCACATCTCTACATGCAAACCTCGTACATCCACAGGTCATCGCAAGAGAGCCATCAGCCAAGAGGAGGCTTATCACCACAAACACGAAGGAACACAGAAGCACCACGGCTGGCAGGCAGGGGAACCCAAATAACCCAATAACCCAGAGAAACAAATCCCCTGCCCCAGCAGGTGACATCCATCATCATGATGGTTCAACTGGTGAGGCTCTCTGGGTCACCTTACAGACCAAAGGGGGTTACTGCTTAGGGGGTACAGGACACGCTATGGGATGCAAGGGATTGTACAGAACTTAAGGGATATTTAGGGGAAAGACCAAAGGCAGAGATATGGGGGGAGAAAGGTGGTCTGTGGAGGAAAAAGTGTGGAAAAAATAGAGGGATAAGGGGGTAGAAGGGGCCAGCCACGTGTAAAAAGGTTGCTGGTTGGCATGCTCATCTGGCCATGCCCTGTGCCTGACGAGCACTGTCTGTCCTGTCCTCTCACTGAGCTCCACTCCCAACTCTTCTCCTGGCAAACGGACTCTGCTCTGAGTGCCTGTGTGTGTATGGAGGGCTCAGCAGATCCCAGGGCAGAGGGCCCCTCGGTCAGTGGTGCCAGCAGCTGCAGCGGGAGAGGGTGCTCATGTCAGCCTGTACTCGCTAGGGATGACGAAGCATGTGTGCCTTTGGGAGCAAGACCACTGGAGGAGCTGGGGCGAACCAGCCAAACTGAGCCTCTTGGGCCTGCCTCTCATTGTCTTCATCCTCCACATCCTCCCCAGCCTGGGAAATGTCTCCCTTAGCTTTTTCTTCTCTCACTCTTTTTTTTAATCCTCCTGACAAAACCTTAAATGGTCTAAAAGCATCCCCAACAAGGATGAGGGAATGCAAGCAAGTGTTTTAGCAAATGTGCACTGGAGCTCCACATGCTCCCAGGGATGGCGTAGTAATAAAAACCAATTAAATAACGCACAGCAGCTACAGTGAGAGGGATTGGTATGATCTTACCACGACTAATAGGGGTTTTAATAATAGATGGGCCTCTCTGTGCAGTGCTGGAGAGGGGAAGCCAAAGAGGTTTCAGTTACAGTGCATCCTTTTGCCCAGCGAATCCCTGTGAATGGAGGATTAATATTCTATGAAAGTGGGGATTAACTTGCCATCTATGCTCATTACTCCTACCAGGGAGATCCCCGCAGAGTCAGGAGTGGGCTCCTCTGATGGCGCAGGATGGGGGAATCCCATGGAGAAACAAGCTGAGCTCACTCCCTTGTGAAAGGACATGCCATTCAGGCCTCTGGCCTACACCACTCTTGAGCAGCTCAGGAATGAAGAACCTGGAAAAGCACATACTGTTGCCCTCTTGCTTTCTTTCCTGTTCCAGAAAAGTCCAAAACCCAAGTTACAAGTGACCGAAACAAGGCTGAAGAAATCCCGGCCCAACATACCAGAAGAAGAAACGTGTGCCCGAGGTGGGCCAGCATCATGAGCAGGGTGCCATGAATCCCCCCGCTCGCATCTTGTCCCGCTGCCTTCTGTTTACAAACCTTCACTTCACGCCTCCTTGCTCAAAACACAAATAAAAGCCGTGGAGGGCATATTCTTGTTGCCATAGAAACAGTTATTATAATCTCAAACTGTACTTAATACATCACTCTCCCCCTCCAGCACCTTGCAACAGCTTGCTGTTCAATGGGAAGGCTACGCTGTGAGAGGAGGAGGAGGAAGGCAGGTGAAAGAGCTCTGACAGCTCACGTCCTGCACTTGGGACCCAGCATCTCTGCAAATGCCCATAATCTCCTTTCCATCAGTGCACAGGCTCTTTCTTTTCTTCCCTCTTTTTTTTCCTTTTTTTTTTTTTTCCCCCTGTTCTTTGGAGTGTCACATCATTTACATTTATGAAAGGAATTTTCCTGGGGGTGCAAAGATAGTTCAAATTGTCTGTGATCAGATCAACTTTGTGCATAATACATGCGTATGAAAATAAACTCCCTAGGGCCCACACTCCTGGCTGAAAGTCTCTGTAATGAAGTATTTTACTCTAATTTATTTAAAGATGATGGAGATAGGAATGAGTATGTGCCTGCATGCATGTATGCATGTACAGTAGTGGAAGAAATACACACAAAAGCCAATAATTATAAGATTAAATGCTAGTTGGGAACACTGCTCAGTACCTGATTATTACAAGCACTTCTCATCTGTTCCCGCTGAAAATCAGTCTGCCCTACATGGCTTCTTGCAGGCTTGATTTGGACAACTTGAATGCCTGTGCTCAGAAGAGGTAGGCAGAAAACTATTTTTCCATCCTGCATCACTTGCTAATAAATCATTCCCATTCCACATCCAGCCTCAACCCAGACCAGATTGAGATAATGGCCTTCCCCACTTCCCACTCTTCAAATGCAAAAACAAGACATCACCCTCAATTAGAGTCACTGCTCTGGAACATCAGCTCTATTTGATTAAGGACGACAACGTCCACCAGGGGCTCCTTCCCCATGCCCCCATGCCCCCAGTCCCAGCTGAGTAACTTGGCTCCCAGGTTCCTGGCTACTCTCGTGTGACCTCTCTGGCTCGGCTAGGCATGTAAACCTGGAGATGTGAAACTCACCCAGGCAACATCTTGTTGCAATAAGGACAATTCTATCCATGGTTTCTGTTTCAATTAACTGATATTTTCAGAGGATAACTTTTCCCACACACAAAAAAAATCAACCAGGTCTGACTCTTAGCAAAGATTAAATGATTTCAGAGAACCTTGGGTCAAGTCTGAAGTACAATTGTGGATAGTCAAGTTCTGGTACATTCTGCCACTAAGCTGCTATGATGCCTTGCATAAACCTCTACTCTCTATTTTGTTTCTCCACCTTTTCCATGGAGGGCAAACCTACTCCTCCCTATTCAACTAAAAAAGATGAGATTTCATACATCTGTTTTCCAGTGTTCCAGCTGCAGAGCTAGCGTACCAGGGGGCATCCTCAGATGCACCAGGTATGGTCAGTACAGGAAAGGGATACTGTTTGATTGTCACTGCTTTTCAATTCAAGTGGATCATGTCCTCCAGGCTCCTTTGCTGTCAATAATAAAATACCGTGATTCCCTCATTCCACTACTGCAGACCCCATCCTAGCCTTATCCTCCCACATTGGCTTGCCTACTAACCAATACCTTCAGGCTCAGAGCCCTTGTCTTGTGCTAGCGTACAGCCCACACAGTAATTGAGTGAGATATGGGAAGGAAAATCCTCACTGCAAATGAAACTACTATTCACCAAGTGTGCTAAGAGCACCAGTGTCTGACATTAAATGAAGCAACTGAGGCATGTCAAGCTACCAAGATCTAGCAAGGAGAAGTCAGATCTACCAGCACCTGCAAAGTTTCCATTTCTCAGACATTTCTCTTTGCCTTTTCCTCTTCTCCACTACAAGGTAAGAAAAATGGAGTCAAAGATGGACAGAAGGATATATTATCCCCTGTAAGCTTTGAGGACACTGGCACTGAAGTAGGAGAGGCTAAAAGCTATTAAAAGACAGCAGAGGGAAGGAAGTGGGGAATTAGAGAGCTAGGAGCCCCTTATAAGGGGTGAAGGGAATTGCAGGATTCAAGGTGCACAAGGAGAATGAGCAAAAGTGATTTGGCAGGGACTACTCCTACCTAGGATTTGTTGAAGTTGTGCATTTTTCTAATAGCTTTGCTGAAAGGATCTGCTTTGGATAGCCCTGCTACCGCACAGCGGACTTACATGTTTAGTCCCAGGATGGCTGCCCCACTTTTTTTTCAAAGGCTGTGTCACATGGGAAACAAAATAAATCATTTTTCTAGGATGTGGATGCAGACACACATGTACTA